>VZRE01016017.1:73495-109470 GCA_013396775.1 Cephalopterus ornatus
CTCTAATGGCTCAGTATCTTTCCTATATTGTGGTGCCCAATAAATCAGGCACAACTCAGGAATCTGCTCGCCTTGACTGATGAGCTCTTCTCTTGGCTTCTCTAATAGAGGATTCTTTTTTCTTTCCTTTTTTATTAAAAGATCTCTTTATGTCTCTGGGTTGAGAGAACCTAATCAAATTCTGGAGTTCTGCTCCAGAGGGAATAGCTATGGGCTCAGTGTATGGAAAACGAAACCCTGTATCCCTGCTGGAAGAGCACAAGCTGCTGTAAAATCCTATATCCTTGATGGACAGTAACAGGAAGTTAATTTGGAATCATTATGCTGCTTATTTGCTTGCTTGTCATCCCTCCTATTGCTGTAGTTCCCTGTTTTAGTTTCATTTTTCATTTTCTTCCTATAATTTACATGATGAAAAACATGAAGTTTTCTCTTTCCACAGGACCCAAGTCCTGGTTTCATGTTTTTAACTTCCATCAAGGCACAAAGAGAAAGTAAGGAGGAGAAGACTCTCAGAGAGGGTGTTTTCGGATTTGTTTGTCAGGGGAAAAAACTGAAATTGTGACCCAAGTATATCTAAAAGGTACAGAAAATTGCAGGCAAGGAAAATGAAACTGAAAAGTGTAATTAAAAAGAATAAATCATGAAATAAACATGGGATTCTTCTCTCTGAATTCGAGGTGCTGGCAACAGTGGAGCAGCCTCTTTGGGAAAACACCATTTCCTTTGATCTCTGCCAAGTGCTGTTGTCAATAAATACAGGAAATACGAGCTGGGACTGGGTGGATGCTGCAACTGAGCATGTGCTGAGTGTCCCAGGAAAGCCTTTTGTCAGGATCTTGGTAGGAAAATGGTCAGGGAGAGTCAGGGAAAGGCAGTCCCCCATTACAGGACTACCACTGAGGCACAGCTGACATATCACAGCCTAAAAATACCTCACGGCTCACACAGGCCAGCAGCAAGGGCTGTGATGGCAACATCCTGCTTTCCTGCTCACCCCCTGGTTTTCCAGCATTGTGGCCCCTCAGCTGAAGCCAGACTTTTACAGAGATTAAAAAAAAAAAAAAAAAAAAAAAAAAAAAAAAAAAAAAAAAAAAAAAANCACTTTCAATTAGGCAACATTAAAAATAAGAGAGATTCACTTTTCCATTGACATCAGCAAAAAAAGAAGAAGAAGAAGAAGAAAATAGGTTTATTTTACCTCCTGTTGCAAACGATTGCAGCCTTTCCTCCCTTCAGCAGCAGGATGCGCTGTGCTTGGATGTCGGGTTTCTAGGCAAGGTCCTTAGAGGAGGTATTTCTGTGCCCAATGGGGGTAAAAGCAGTAAAAACTAGGGCTATTAAATCAAGATCTCCTGATTTATGTGAGCCAAGCAAGCTGCTTGCCCAGTTTTAACAAAAAATACCCACTTGGTTGGTGTAGAGAAACCCCAGGAGTCCCAGGTGTTGGTGCAAAACAGGCTGGGCAGGGGGTGGATGCAAAGAGAATGTGCAGGTGTGTGAGCGCAGGGCTGGGGGGGAGATGTGGGTGAGGCAGAGGGTGGGGGGTGTCCATGGGGGTGTTTCAGGGGCCAGGTGACACAAATGCAATGGAGAAATGTGCTTGTGGGAACAAAGTCCCCCTGCTCCGAGGGCTGGAGCCCCTCTGCTCTGGAGCCAGGCTGGGAGAGCTGAGGGGTTTCACCTGGAGGAGAAAAGGCTCCAGCGAGACCTGAGAGCCCCTTCCAGGGCCTAAAGGGGCTCCAGGAGAGCTGGAGAGGGACTGGGGACAAGGGAGGGAGGGACAGGACAAGGGGGAATGGCTTTCAGCTGGGCTTAGATGGGATATTGGGATGGAATTCTTCCCTGGGAGGGTGGGGAGGCCCTGGCCCAGGTTGCCCAGAGGAACTGGGCAGATCCAGCTGCCCCTGGATCCCTGGAAGTGTCCAAGGCCAGGTTGGACGGCACTTGGAGCAACCTGGGACAGTGGAAGTTGTCCCTGTCCATGGCAGGGGGTGGACTGAGATGGGCTTTAATGTCCCTTCCATCCCAAACCATTCTGGGATTCCATGATTCTACGAAACATTTGCCCTGTACAAGCAGCAGGTTCACCCTCTCTGTGTCCTTTGGACTGATCTCCCCACTGTGAATAAAAGCAATTTTTCCCTTGGTCAAAGAAACAATCCCCTCACACTGAACTCCTTCCTTCCTCTCAGTTCAGTAAAGCTGTAATGAGCAGCAAAGGCTAAACCTGTCCCGGGGGGGTGAACTCCCTCCCTCCCACAGACACTGCCCGGGCACAGACCTTCCTGCCCCCAAAACCCACCACAGAGCCCTTCCTGTGGGGTGGGGTGTGGGGAAGACACTCTTCTCATTAATCCCAGTCAATCCGCCCCGTGCCCTTTCCTTCCCCCACCTCAGCTCTTCTCACACGGATCGATCAGAGCTCTGAGCTCCCAATAAAGGTCATGTCCAGGCTTTGTCTGCTTTGATCTGGAGGCTTTTTTGGAGCAGGCCCGCCTTGCTGTACTCACAGCACGTACCCCCCGTTCAGGGCCTCTCCCCCCGAGGTGTTTATGGCCCTGCAGCTCACAGCCAGCCCCAATCCTCCCCCAGAGTTGTCGCTTTGGAAGGACACCTGCGAGAGGCTGCAAGAAATTCCAGAGCTGGAAACATCCCTGTGTGCGTGGGAGGGGGCGGATCAGTTCTGCCAAGGCGGGATGGTGCTCTGCACACCACAGCCCACCCCTCGGGAGCCCTCAGTGCCGCTGGCACTCACTGGCACCCCGCAGCACTGCCCCCAGAACACCCCAGAGCCCCTCGCCCAGATCCCACACGGCTGGGACACCAGAAGTCCCACCTGGAGGGGTGGCCGTGGAGTCCAGAGCAAACAAAAGCAACATCATGAGGCCTCCACGTTATCCTTGGACATCTGGTAGCTGGTTCTGTGCTGGATCCAAGGTGGTACCTATAATTCCCTCTTTCCTTCTCTTCCTCTTTCTCTCTTCCTCTCTCTCTGTCTTTCTCTCTCTCTCTTTCTTTACTTCTCCTCCTAAATTCCTTTTCTTGATATTTGGGTAACTGAAAGCTGGCTGGGTTGGGATTTGCTAAGTCACTGCTTTTTGAAATGCTTTCTGTTCCTCGAATGTTTGCTTTAAACTTTTGCCAGGTTCCCTTATTTTCCAAAATTTACCAGGGAAACTGTGTTATTTTGACCTCCTGAAAAGCGCCGTTGTGTTTTTTTCCTGTGTGTGGCCTCAGGGTATAAAAGAACCATCAGGTGGGTTTTGAGGCCTTACATCTTCTTGGTGTAAAACTCTTTCAGTGAGCTCATGGGGTGAGCCTGGGATCATAAAACACCACAGCCAGTATATCCAGGGATTTTCTCTTCTAGTCACAGCCATGTGGGCTGGGGGGTGAGGAGCATGAGCTGCTGTGTGGAAGAAAGGTGAGAAAACTCTTTCATGTCTTGGAGGGTTCTCCAAGGGAACCCTAAAATTCCATCAGGGTCACCATGCTACAGCTGTTCTGTGGGAATTATCCTCCTGTGTCTTACAGGTGCAGTGTAAAAAATCCTCCTGGCTTCTTAAACCCAGTTCTCCCAGTTCTGGGAGCCAAAAGATGCTTCTATGAAAAAACCCCTCATTAAATCCATGGATGGTTCTTCCCTTTGCACCTTTTATTGGAAGGTTATTTGCATTTCTAGCAGTTCTCTGTATTGTTCCAATTTTAGTACATGTGCTGCCAAAGGTTTCCCATGACAAACTCAGGCTGCATGGTCCCAAGGAAGGCTGACTCCACCCTTTGGCCATCCAGGAGGTTCCCAGCCTCAAATCTCAACATGAAGACCTTTCTCTAGGATCTACATTTATGTTATCTTTCTTAGTATTAGACAGCTCCTATTTTAGTCCCCTTTCACCACTATATTTACTGGTCTTTCTATCTGGAGCAGGACATTTCCTTTCTGCATATTCAGATCTATTGAATGAACATTGCAAAAATAGGCATTTCGGCCCCACTTTCACTGCAATGACACTGTTCTTTTGTGAGGCCTCCAGTTGTATTTCGAGTCACAAAGCACATTGCAGATCTCACCCTTCTTTGTTTCCCTGGCCTGGGGAGCAGCCCACTGGCTTGGGATTATCTGCAAATCCATTTCCTCGCTTTGCCACAAAATCAATCATCAGAATCATGGAATGTGCTGAGCTGGAAGGGACCCACAAGGATCATCCAGTCCAGCTCCTGGCTCTGCACAGACACCCCAAGAATCTGTGTTTCTCTGGGCAAACCTTTGTGCCCCAAGCCCCTGATTTGGCACTCTCCACTCATAGAGTCCTATTGTACAGTCCAGGTAGGAACCATGGAGGGCACTGGAAATAATCAGCTAATTATCCTCTTCTCATGTAAAAAGAGGGACATGTGTATAAAAAGTGCATTTTAGGGAGCAGAGGTGAAACCAGACAAGTGGAAGGAGCCTGGACTCTTGGAATGATCAACCAGCAAGTGACAACTACAAATTAGGCAGTGTGGGCCAGAGGCAAGGCCAGGACAAGCAGAGGTGACAAAACACACACACATCATCCCTTTGCACCCCTTCAGCTCATCCCTTTACAGAAGATTGTGATAACTGAATAAAGGCATTCCTGTGCTCCCAAGGGCCTTGCAAATGGTCATTCCTGAGGGTATTTAACCCCAAAATCACACCCTGGAGTCACCTTGTTTCCAGAAACGTCTCTCTGGAACTGCTCATCAGAGGAGGCATCTGCATCACCCCACTCCTGGTGCCCCCTCAGTGCCGAGAGATTTGGCTGCTTTTCCCTTGGCAGAGGGATCCAGAGGAGGGGCAGTTCCCTGGAGATGGTGTTCAGCTTCCCTCACGCTTAGCAAAGGGAAGATACAATAGTTCACCCTCTGCAGGGTCAAAAGTATTTTGGCTCCACCACTGCATTTCATGTCCATGTTGTTCTTTTGCCCAAAAAACTTCATGTGTGTGTGAGTGAAACCTTTTGGTGGTTTTTTCCCCTCTGTACAGTGAAATCCGGCAGGGAATAAAAGCCCTTTATATACGGGAACGTAACACCACGCTCTGAGGGAATCCTGCGGGATAAAAGGTAGGAGAGAAATGTAAATGTATTCTCTGGATGAGCCCTCTGGATTAGCATGTGAATTTTCGATTGCATTTGGCTGGCGGAGCTCTGAGCCGAGCTCTCTGATTACACTAATTCACATGTAATCTCTGTGACAGACACGGGCTGGGAGAGCCCACCGTGGTCACCTGCCCCCCGGCAGCCAGGCAGGGTACCGCGGGAGGGCACCCCCTGCTCCCACTGCCCTCCGAGTGTTTTGAGGGGAAAAAAGGGCAGTTTTCTGTTTGTTTTCCAAATGTAGTACGAGCTGAAGTTTAAGCAAATAAACAAAGCTGGCTATTATGCAATCGGCTCCCTCTCAGCATCTGCGGTTTGGGATGCAAATGTCGGCAAGGCTTTGATTACAGAAACTGGGGCACTTGCAACCCTGACAACAATTCCAGGCGTGAGTGGAATATAATGCACAGCAGGGAGAGCAGAGACTGGTCCGCGGAGCTTCTCATCCAAGGGGGGCTCCTCATTCCACAGGGACTCCTCATTCCAGGATAATAATCATGAAGGTCACTGAGCTCTCAAGCTCCTGAGGTTATTTCTGAGTACAAGACCAGCTGGAAATGGCAGCTTGAGTGTTACACACCTGGATTTTAATGAACAGAAAAGTGTTCTCCTGGAGAAGAGGAGACTGGGTGCAGTCTCAGCGGGGTCTGCTGCTTCCTCCCGAAGGGCAGGGGAGGGGCAGCTCCACCTCTGCTCTCTGTGAGCAGGGACAGCCCCCAAGGAATGGCCTGGAGCTGTGTCAGGGCAGGGGCAGGTTGGATCTCAGGAAAAGGTTCTTTCTCCCAGAGGCTGGTTGGGCACTGACCAGGCTCCCCAGGGCAGTGGGCACAGCCCCAAGGCTGCCAGAGCTCCAGGAGGGTTTGGATGATCCTCTGGGGCACAGGGGGTGACTCTTGGGAATGAGACTGTGCAGGGCCAGGGGTTGGACTGGATGCTCCTTGTGGGTCCCTTCCAGCTCAGAATATTCTGGGATTCTGTGTTTTTACCAAGGCTCTTGTTCTCCTCCACAGAAGGTGCTCAGAGCAACTGCTGTGTCTGAGCTTCCATCCTCAGCAGGATTAACCCAGGGATCACATGTGGAAAAATGATCTTGTAGCCCTGCCCACAAAATGCAAATATACAACTCTCCCATCCTCTGCCTGACCCAGCCATGCTGGAGTTACCTTGGACAAGGTTTCAGGAAAGTCCTGCTGCAGACAGAGCCCTGTCTTGTCCTACTTTGTGTTTCCTCCCTCTGCTCCAGAAGTTGGTATCAGCCTGCAAAGTAATTTTACTTTTTACCAGCACCCTTTTCCACTTTCCCTGTAATTGTGTAATTAACATACTTCATCCATCACCTTTATATCCACCATCCATCATGGTTTAGGCTGAGCCTTGCCTTACACAGGAGCACTGCACACATTAACAGTTGCTGATCAAGGGGAAATGTATCTCCAGCTGGGAGAGGTGACTGCAGGCAAACCCAGAGCACATGGAGGGGCCCTGGGGCTGTTTCATGCACCTCATTACCCCGGATAGAAGTGCTCCCTATTTCTTAAACTGAGCTGAGCTATCCCCTCTTAATGTCTATTCAAATTGAAAGCGGGGAAATTTAGGTTTGATAGACAGGAGAAATCCTTCCCTGTGAGCGTGGGGAGGCCCTGGCACAGGTTGCCCAGAGAAGCTGTGCCTGATCCATCCCTGGGAGTGCCCAAGGCCAGGTTGGACGGGGCTTGGAGCAACCTGGGCTAGTGGAAGGTGTCCCTGCCCAAGGCAGGGGGTGAAATGAGATGGACTTAAGGTCCCTTCCAACCCAAACCATTCCCTGATTCTGTGATTCTCTGTTTCCATCATTCTGTTCCAGAGATAAGTCCAATTTCTATGTGCTAAAATGAACCTGTCCAGAGAACACTTAAATGACCTAAATTCTGCCCTTCTGTGATATCAAGCCATGCATCTGGAGCTACAATTAACCTATTTCAGTGCCTGTAGTACCAAAGAAAAGGTAATAAACTACTTTCTATTTTGTAGTGGTCAACTGGGATAAAAATATCACTCCCAGGCTATTTAGAAACCAGTTGGTCCTGATGCTTTTGCTCATAAAACACTGTTCTTGGTACAGCCACCAACAGCTTTCACTCTGTTCCCATTCTGATCCAAAAACAGATAAGTCTGCCAATATGGCTTCATCCAGCAATCCTCCCTGATTAGGAGTCATTGTCACTGTCTCCACTATTTACTATCCCAGCACCTTTCCCAAATGCAACAGGGTGTGTTGCCAGCTGTCCATGCAAAGCACATGTGTATTCCTGGAGCTCCACCTTCCATCCCTGGAGGAATCAAAGCCATCCACAGATGCCCCTGGATCTCTGGAACTATCCATGGGAGTTACAGACCCAGGTTCTGCCTTTTTTGCAACCTTCTCTCTTCCCTTTTATGGTTCCTTTGTTTGGTTCTTGCCCTTTCTGGAGCCCTTTCCCACGTTCTGTCACTTGTGGCATCTGTTTGAGGTCTGGCTGCTGCTTTGTCACCTCATCTCTTTCCTTGCCCACTTTGGCTCCCTGCACCCCCTTTTCAGCCTCTTGTTCACAGCACAAAACCCCCCAGGCAGCTCTGCTGGGGAGACCTTCAAGGGCTCTTGATTTAAAGAGCTCCCTTCCTATCCAGGAGATACACATTCCTCCCGTGGTGTCCCTGTTATCCAGCTCTCACTGGATCAGGGCGGAATGCTACAGCTCTTCTATAGTCATGCCTTAATTTGGTTTGGAAGTGCCTTTCTGTGTAGCATTCTGTGTTTCCCTCAGCCATAAGACATCCTTGTTCTTCCCACCCAGCATCAGGAATATGGATGTGCCAAGGGCTGGTGTGGTTTAAGCCCAGATGAAAACCAAGCTGCTCACTGAGCCCTCCCTCCCTCCCCCCTCACCATGGTGGAATGGGGAGGATCAAAGTAAAACTTGTATGTTGAAATAATGGCAGTTTCATAATTGAAAATAAAGTAAAATATAATAATCATGAAGAAGAAGGAGAAGGAGGAGAAGAAGGAGGAGGAGAAGAAGAAGTAAACAAACAAGTTATGCACAATAAAATTGTTCACCACCCACTGATGCCAGACCCCCCTTCCCGAATCCAGATCGACCCCTTCCAGGTAACTCCCCCCAGTTTATACACAGGGGAATGATGTTCCATGATGTGGAACATTCCTTTTGGTCAGAAAGAGAAGCAGAGACAGGACTGCAACTGCCTTCCCTGGGCCAAGGAGCACTTGGAGACCGTGGCAGGGTGGGAAGGGTGCACAGAAGACCCGGGGTGGACCTTGCTTACTCCATCCTGGGCTGAAGAGCAAGGCAGTGGGTCTGAGCCAGTTGCCTGAGGCTCAGTTTAAAGCCCATGGAAGAAAAAAGGCTCCTCTAGGCAGGACCTCTTGTGAGCTGAGAGCAGGATTAATCACCTTCTGCTTTTGTGTGCAGGGAGCCAAGTTTAGGGAGATCTAACTTCAGTGCCCAAATGGGGGCAAAGCCCCCTGTGAGACAATTCCCCCCGAGACATTGCAAAGCCATCAGGCTTTTGGTCACCCTCACCCAGCCCACTGGGGAGGTCCTGTCCATCACCATCCCCTCAGTCCTTGGGTGTTGGGAGTGAGGATAGATTGTTTGCCATGTTAGAGGTATCTGTGCCTGGCTGATGTGTCCCCCTTCACTCTGCTCTGGTGGCTTCAGAATCAGCTGCCAGGGATCTGGAAAGCAGGAACCCACTGCTGCCTCTGAGGGGAGCTTAGTTACCTGCCAGAACTCAATGGTCTCCCATGTGCCCATTGACTTGACTATTTAATTAAAGAAAAGGGATCTCCAGCACTTCAAGACTTCTCCATCAGGTGTTCTTGGTATGTGTGGGAATTCAGAACACATTATTTTAGGAGCAAAACTGGGTAATGCTTCCCATAAAATAAAATAGAGCAAGGTGTGATTGTCTCCCTAATTTTAGAATAAGGGAAAATACCACCAAGAGAGCCTGGAACACGAGCATTTGGGCTATAAATGTGGATGTGTGAGTGCATGAGAGCGTGTGTCTTGTTATACTGAACCAGACGTGAGGCGGCAACTGGTGCCATCTTCAGCCCAGACAGAGACACTCAGTTTGGAGCGAGGAGTGACACGGACACCTCAGCCCCACAGGGCACATGGGGAAAGAATCCCAGTTGTTGGCCTGTCCTGCTCCTCAGGGCTGCTCCTGGAGGCAGTGGAGGGCTGGTTTCTGCAATGTGGAGATCAGGTACAGTCCTGCAGTTTTCTCCCTGCTGACAGCAATGCCCATGGCCGGAAGGGAAATGGTTGGGGCACCACAGATTCAGATATAAAGCTATGAGAGTGATCAAAGAAGGGCAAGAAGATGGGGAAGGGTCTGGAGGGGAAGCTGAAGCTGAGGGTACTTGGTTTGTTCATTTGGAGAAGAGGAGACTGAGGTCAGAGCTCACCAGGGGCTGCAGCTCCTCCCGAGGGGCAGCTTCGATCTCTGCTCTGTGTAACAAGGGACAGGACCCAGAGAACAGCTGGAGCTGTGTCAGGGCAGGGTCAGGTTGGATCTCAGAAGGTTCTTCCCCCAGAGGGTGGCTGGGCACTGACCAGGCTCCCCAGGGCAGTGGGCACAGCCCCAAGGCTGCCAGAGCTCCAGGAGGGTTTGGACAACGCTCTGAGGGACAGGGTGGGATTGCTGGGGATGGTCCTGGGCAGGGTCAGGGGTTGGACTGATGATCCTTGTGGGTTCCTTCCAACTCAGGAGATTCAATGATTCTAAAACAAATGTGGCTGAAGGAAAAGAGCAAATAACCTCAGGATTTAGGTTTCTCCAGAGCTGGGCTGTTCACTGCACTGGACCATTTTACTTAATGCAAAGATCCAGTATTTGTAATATGGAGTCTGTTCATAAACTTAGGGAGCAGCAGCAGCACATGGATGTGGGCACCAGAGTCCAGCTTTCAGAAATGAGAAGAAAATGAAATTGCATCTGGAAAGCCTCAGACATGGTGTGCAGACAGACTCAGAGTTTGCAGACAGAAGGCCTTGCCGAAGCCTGCTGATAATAGAAACAAGAAAAGAGTGTGATAAGGAAGAGCTGAGAAGGGATAAAAATGAGACAGCGAAAGTAAGGCCTTTGTTATTTTGTCAAGGAACAAAAACTAGAGGAAGTGAGAAAACTCCGAGAGGAATAATAGCAAAGCCTCCAGACAAGCTAATAAATGTCTGATGAACAATGTAGCTCCAGCAAGGAGGAGACAGGAGATGGATACTATTTTCAATTCAAAACAAAAAAAAAGCAGAAATAGGGGAATAAATAGTTACATCAGAGTGCATAACTCTGGCATCCACATGTAGCTTTGGAAGTGAAAAAGTTTCCTTATTTAAAGAGAATTGTCGGGCATGTCATTTCACCTTGAAGGTAAAAGTGGTTTAGAGAAGGCAGTCTAACTCCAGGTAAACATTTCTGACTGCCCAGAGAGCTGAACTGCCCTGGGAAACAAATCCCACCATGGCAAGAGAGGACCAGTGTCCTCAGTGTCCTCCAGGGCAGGACTGTGACAAAGGCACAGCCTGGCACAGCACAGGAGACACTCACAGACAAATTCCCCCTGCAGACATCTGAGCCCACAGAGCATATTGCAAAAAACATTACAAAAGGAAGAAAAATGCCCATTCTGCTTGATGCCACTTCTTTTGCAGATGACACAGACCCAGTGGGACAGGCATTGGGGCTTCTGTGGGCAGAGATTTTCCAAGCAAGTTCAGCAGATCCAGAGGCAGTTTGTAAAAGGCACCTGCCAACCATGCCCTGCTTTGCTTTGCTTTCACACTGATGGCTGGTCCCTCACCCACTGGGCTGAGGAACCAGCTGGGATATCACTGGAACAGGTCCAGAGAAGCTGTGGCTGCCCCTGGATCCCTAGAAGTGTCCAAGGCCAGGTTGGATGGGGCTTGGAGCACCCTGGGCTAGTGGAAGGTGTCCCTGCCCAGGGCAGGGGGTGGGAACGAGATGAGGTTTAAGGTCTCTTCCAACCCAAAGCATTCCGTGATCCTGTGATAGTTCTGTAATTCCCACAACATCAGCACAATGAGAGAAATATGGATTATTTCAAGCACAGTTTTAAAAACTGAATCTGTGCATAAAGCAATTTTCCCACAAGGAAGCCACAAAACATAATGTGCTGTCATCCAAGACGTCTTGGGAAAAGTCAACCTTGAGCAGAAAGTGGTCAGTGCTCCCAGGGAACACTGGGACACAGAGACACAACTGAGAAGGGATCTGGCAGATTCCACACCAAATGTGGGGCAGGATTGTGCAGTGGGTGCCCAGCAGAGCAGCAGAAGGTCTGGAAACACACCCAGCCATGGGACAGCTGGGACACGTTGCTCCATGAGCACCAGAGCAGGAGGAACTGGTGAATCTCCAGCCTTGCTCCTGTGGGAATTGGGCAGAGGAGCAGCAGCCAGGCTGAGGGGGGAAGTGTCAGGGGAAGGGAGGGGCTGGAAGACTGGACACTACTGAACAAAGGTGCTCTTCACCTCCAGGCCTGGGCCCTGAGCCGTGTCCTGCAAAAGATTGGAAGTGGCCTAAGAGGAATCTTGATAAACCTGATTTAGATTGTATTTTTCTTTTTTTTTTTTTTAACTTTGTCCCATGTCTGGATTTCATTTCACCTCAGGTGTCTATAAATTAATGGTCCAGGTCTGATTTCATCACCTAAGGCCCCTTCAGCGGGGTAATCCATGAGACTCACCCTCACCTCTGGCTGGAGGATTCTCTTCTACCTTCAAAGAGCAAGCCAGAAATGGGCCTTCCAAAGCCTGGCCTTCATGAGAGACAGGATTTTGGGGTGTTTTGGCAGCAGTGAGCCCATCTGCTGACACAGCTTTTTCTGCTGTAGCAAACCTGGGGCTGCCCAACCATGAAACACCAACACCACAACAGCCCAGATTATCCACATGAAGGCACAAAATCTGGGAAAATGGCAGTGGTGCAGCAGCCCAAAGGTCTCACCTTGAAAATCAGGACTTGCAGCCACAGCTATACCTGCCTGGCCTGTGGTGGAGGAAAGAAAGATTTCAAAGTTGTGTGTTAAAAAAAGCAAGACATTAGAAACTGCGAGACTTTTGAGCTATTGGGCTGCCAGGCAAGGCAGAGAGATAACCCCCAAGATTTATTAACAGTATCTGCTACTCAACTCCTGATACAGCTTCAGAACTTGTGGGAAGTCTTATTTATCAACCCTAGGGAAAGGACAAATGTAAGAACAGGCCATGACAGATAATAATTCAACGTGCTGGGTGAATCTACAGCGACTGGCATTTTTCATTTCACTTCTCTATTTGCAAAGAACTTGGCACTGGTGTTGTTTTCATTTAATTTCTCTGTTTGTAAAAGATTTGGCCATTCATTTTGGCTGGAGATCTGATAAGCAAAGCTAAGGAAACACAAGGCACATGTTGTTCTTGAGCAGAGCAGAGTCAGGGAAGCTGAAAAGAAAATAGATTTTTATTATCAACTCAAATATTGACTGGATGTTGCAAGAAGGGAGGGAGGGAAAACTTGCTCCAGAGGTAACCTCAGAAGAATTCCAGGCTGTTGCTGGAAAGTCTTTATCTTCTGGTTTCTTGCCTTGACAAACAAAGTGTCACACAGGGAAATGGAGGCTTGTGTTGTGCAAATGTCAGTGCTCAGTGTGGGGAGATGCACAGGCACACAGAGGACATGGGGAATGGTTTTAAGCTGAAGGAGGGTAAATTTAGTTTAGATATTGGGAAGAAATTGTGCCCCGTGAGGGTGGTGAGGCCCTGGCACAGGTTGCCCAGAGAAGCTGTGGCTGCTCCATCCCTGGAAATGTCCAAGGCCAGGCTGGACGGGGCTTGGAGCAACCTGGGATAGTGGGAGGTGTCCCTGCCCATGGCAGGGGGTGGCACTGGATGGGCTTTAAGGTCCCTTCCAAACCATTCTGGGATTCCAATCGTTCTGTACAATGTGATCATGTATCTACAGGAGCCACTGGGCATGGAGGGAGTTGCAAAGACTGCTCAGGTGTAGTGAGAGGGGACAGACCAGAGCAGCACCACTTCAGATACACGAGAAAACAGTCACAGAATCCCAGAGTCCCAGAATCCCAGAATATGCTGAGTTAGAAGGACCCGCAAGGGTCATTGAGTCCTGGCCCTGCACAGGACACCTCAAGAGTCACGTAGAGGTGAGAGTGGTGTGGCACAGTTGTGTCAGAGGGTTGTTAGTGGCGGGTGGAAGAGCAGTCCTAGAATTATAGAATCATAGAATCCATAAGGTTGGAAAAACCCTCTGACATTATCAAATCCAACCATTCCCCAGCACTACCAAGGCCACCATTAACCCACATCCCCAAGCACCACACTCATGTGATTTTTGAACACTTCCAGGGATGGTGATTACACCAATGCCCTGGGCAGTGCCATGCAATGTGCAGGAGTAATGGAATGGTCATGCCAGCATGCCATGGATCTGGGGAGTGCCAGGCTGCAGGGGTTGGAGGGTGAAAGCTGGAGGAGCTCCCAGGGACAATCAGGGGCTGAGAGCAAGGACTGATGGACTCCCTGGTTTCCTCCTTCCATCCAAGACACAAGAAAAGAAGTTCTTCTTCTGAGCCAGCCAGAAACATCCCTGCACTTCCTCACCGACTCTTCCTGCTTTTCAAAGTGCCAAAAAAGTCGGGCAGAGGAGCCACAGCCCATGAGGCTTTGCCAGATTCAGTTCTGGGCTCATGTCTGACACAGTTTTCATCAGGAATCCCCAATCTCTTGGCTTAGACCTCCAGTGGCAGTCACTGGTGACTGACAGGGTTGGGGATAAGGGTGGCATGTCTTGGGATGTCTGATGTGGCCAGTGGTGTGAAGTGCCCTGCACACAGGAACTGGTTGGTGCTGAGATACAAACAGGGAACAGAAATGGACCTTGGATGGGAGCAGGACAAAAAATGGGCCATCAGGGTTACCCCACCCCCAGCAGACCCACCCCTGTCTCCTGCTAAAACATTCAGAAGCTGCTGCTCTTCTGGAAGGTAGAAAATAATATCTCCTGGTCAGAACACTTCAGTCATGGTCCTTCCAAACCACTTCCACATTTCCAGCAGGGTGTGGGGTGGCAGTGGGGTGGAGCAGCCCCCCAGGGAGGTCAGTGGAGGATTCCCCACCAGGGCACCTTTGCTGGGGTGCAGAAGGTGAAGGAAAGTCCTGATGACCATCCAGAGCTGGCTTTTCTTGTGTGGGGAAAGTTTCTTATTCTCCTCTTCCTACCAAAGGCACCCCCTGAAAGGAGTGAGGGAGTTTAGAAATAAAGGTAGATCCCAAAGAGATAGAAAATGAGAAAAGTATCTTCTTAAAGCACAGATAAAATGAGGCAGAATGAGAGTAAAAAGGGGCTGTAAATACCTTTGTCTCCTGCCACTCTGCCCTTTCAGATTTGCCTCCAGCACCTTTTTCCAGTGCTCCACACCAGCTCCAGGCAGGCTGGGAGGACCTTGGGAAGAGCTGCTGCTTCTCCCACCTTGGAGAGGGGTCAGTGTGTGTCAGCCAAGTTCTGGCAAAAGGCTTCAAGCTGTAAAAGGAAATGCAAAAAGTACAAAGATTACCATGAAAACAGCCCAAATTTTCTCTGTTGGGCTGGGCTGAATTTATTGACATATTAATTTTCATCAGAAATGTGGTTTCTGTATATATTATTTAAAGTAATGGTTCAGCTATTCAGAAACTGAGGGATTTTTATTCTGCTCCCCATCCCCCCTTAAAAAGCAGAGTTCTTAAAGGTAAAAGAAAGAAAAAGCAAATGGAAGAAAATGAAACATTCTTCTCCTTTACTACCAGTTTGAAAGCCATTTCCCACTGGAAAAATGTGTAAAAAGAATATTCTTCTAGAAGTACAGCAAAATAAAAAGTTATTTTCATCCTGATTCTAGGCACAGATACAGGTTTAGGTGCTTAACTCTTGTCCTAAAATCTTTTCTTTAAATTCCTTGCAATTTCCCTGTTTCTTCTTACATAAAAATATCATTCACCCTTTTCTCAGGCTGAATATTTTGCTTTCTCATGGCTAAAAAGATGGAAATTACAGCTTTCCTTTGAGCATCTCTACACCCCTTCTGATTTTCAGCCCAAACCAGTTATTTGCAAAGGGGTAATTCTGGTCTCTAGCAGACACTCTGCAGAATCCATGGAAAAATACACTCCTTTTTGGTCAAGTTAAAGCCTATTGATAGGAATAAAGCTCTCTGAAAATGGCAAAAAGCAGACAGGGAATGTTTTGTGGAAAGTTCTGTGCTGGGGGAGCCTTGTGACTTGGTTGGTGGTTGTTTTGCACCAACATATTTGAAGGCTTTGGGTTTGGTTAATTGAGTAAGGTAGACACTGAAGCCTTGGAGTGTTTTAATTTCCAGGAGTGCATGTAACTCGACCCTGCAATGAGGACATTTTGCTCAGTCTGCTCTTGGCTGTCCTGACATCCCAGCCTCTGCTGGAGTAGTTTAATAACGTTGTGAACATGGTGTTGGTGCCAGCACACATTAATTCAGGATGGACTCCAGGAATATGGTGCTACAAATGGGCTGCATGATTTATGGCTGGGTAGAGCTCAGAGGAAATGTGGGAATAAAGTGTGCTGCGTCACGAAGGGCCAACTGAGGTGATGGGCCTTTGGGGGCTCCTTCACAACGAGAACTTCATTTCTCCCCCAAAATTTTCAGCCAGGCTGAGGCACCGTGAGGTTGGAAGGGGCTCCCATCAGTGACCCATTTGCCATCTGACAGGTCTCCTTTCCACCATCCTGGAAGAGCAGAAGGTCCTGCCATCTGGTTCATTTGCCCCCTGGGCAGCCACACTCGGATCCCTGTTGGCACTTGGCAATGAGCTGTCTGGGAGCTGCCTTATCAATATGGATCATCCTGAATAATTGGAGGAGGTAAAGCAATCAATACAACACTTTTAGAAAGGACAACAGACCGGTTTGGACATGAATATACAACTTTTCCATGGTTTTTAACACCAGTGATGAGGGATGTGAATGGAAAAGCAGCCATACAAGTGTGTCCTTTTTTTCCAGGCACCTGGAGCAATAAATGGATGTTTGGTGCAGGCAGAAGCTTTCCCTGTTTGTGTCTGTGCTAATGCACTGCAAAACCTTTGCAGCCTCACCCCTGCAATGGAAATACATCCAGGATGAACCACTTCTATTTGTCAGGAAAAGGGAATGATGAAGCCACAGTGGTACATTTGCATTGCTCCTGCTTTGGAAACAAAATTCCCAGCCATTCCCAATCAACTGCAATGATCCAAGCAGACAAAGCTGCTCCCTCATTAATGAACCTTCAGATTTGCCTGGGGCTTGTTCTAATTGATTCAGAGCAGAGCTTCAATTCTCCAGAAGTGAAGAATGAAATAAATGAACCAAGTTTAACTCCAGTGTGTCAATCCAATTTCTCAGGGTTTTATGGTTTTATTTCCTTGGACAGTTTTGTGGCACTCTCAGCTTGGCAGGGCAGGAGCTCAGACAGTTCCCAGAGAGGTGCAGGGACACAGCCAGGGCTGGGCTTCACCCACCTCACTCTAGTGGGAGTGTTTGGAAGAATAAGGGGTTTTGTCAGTTATACCGTGGAATAACAGAATCGTTAAGGTTGGAAAAGCCCTGTGAGATCATCAAGTCCAACCACCAACCCAGCACGACCATGTTCACCGTGTGCCACATCCACGTGTTGTTTGAGCCCTTCAAGGGATGGGGACTCCACCACTGCCCTGGACAGCCTGTGCCAGTGCCTCAGCACCCTTCTGGGCTATCATCTGACTCCCAGACCAAACCACTCCTTAGAGCACTCTAGGGCTTTCTCAAAGATTGGAATGAACTCTTTTTGGACCCTAGTTTGCTTGGGGGTGCTGCAAGTTGATCTGTAATTTAGTTTTTCTGGGCTGGGAGGCCTCTTGTAGGTCCAAAGTTACCACCAAAGGAAATTCCCGGGCAACTCCATGAGAAAGGTGCTCACCTGAGCTCAGCTGAGGAGGAGGAAGGGCAGGGCAGTGGAGAACCTTGTTCACTCACCTATTTGCTCCTTCTCCACCAGATACTGGCAAGTTACTCAGGAAATATCCCCAGGAGCTCAGGCAGCAGAGTGAGTCCAGCCGGTGAGCCCACTGAGCCCAGTTTCATCTGGGCTGCTCCCTCCTGACAACATCCCCATGGAATCTTTTCCTCCCACTGCACCACAGCGGCTGCAAGGCCGACCAGTGACCCCAGTGCTTGCTCATGAGAGTCACTGGAAGGACTGGGGAGCAATTAACTGCTCAGGAAAGGGGAGGGAAAGCAGAGCACGACCAGCAAAGCTTCCCCCGGCACAGTTCATCCATGTTGGGAATGTTTGCACAGGCCCTGGAGCAGGAGAGGGAAGTTACACAAATGTTATTAAATAGGTTATGATTTAAGAGAACAAGCAGTTAAGAGTTAAAGCACATATTTGGGAACAGAGCTCTGAAACATCCATTCAGCTGTTCTGAAATGTAACTTTTGATTATGTGACCCATAAAGCTTTCCTTAAAGTTCACATCTTTCTTCTTTTTACTTATTTCTTATTTTTTTCTGTGGCCTCTGAACATAAAATTCAACCATTTGCTCCTTTGGTGGGCACAATTTTTTGTAATAAATGTCATACCAGAAGCAGAATTTCTCACTGTCCCTAATTCTGCATCAAGAGCAGCCATTTTCCTCCTAAATCATGATACATGAGCATTTACGATCAGCCTTTCCTGATTTCCTCCCATATCTCATAGAGTGGGTAAAATTGGAAGTGCTGAGTAAGAATTAAGTGTTATCAAGTGAGGACTGAGACCATCTATAATCCCTCTAATCCAAATTGGATTAATTATTTGCAGAAAGTGCTAAAAGTCCTTGTAATGGATCAAGGGCTAAATGGGTTGGTCACAGAATTTCATGGAGGTGTAGGATGTGCAAAAAGGGGATTCATCCAAGAGAAGAACTTTATTAAGCAGCTAATTGAAACCAAACTTGATAAGGGGAGATCTTGATGTACTTTTATATAAATAATTTAATTGAGTCTCTTGGAAGTCCTGGCTGGAAGGACAGAAGAAGTGGCACCATACGGAAAGTGTCCTCTGCAGCCTGGATGAACAAGGAAGGACAATTTGATGGACAGAAAGGACACCAGGGATCCCATGGCTCTGTTCCACCAGTGTGAGGGACTCAAATATTGAGATATTGGCATTAAAGTCATCTAGAGAACTGCATCCAGGAGGTGTTCACCTGGACAGCTGTGTGCATGTGGGGTTTGGTGCAAACTAAACCTTGTGCGAAGTATGAAGGAGGCACATGAGCAGCTGGAGTTGTTCCCATGTCACACACTAACCCAGTTTGTCCCCCAAGCAGGAAAACATTGGAAGGAGCTGGTACTTGGGGGGATAGACTGCTGGCATTCATGGAATTATAGAATATGTTGAGCTGGAAGGGACCCACAAGGATCATCAGTCCAACCCTCAGCCCTGCACAGGCCCATCCCCACGAGTCACCCCCTGTGCCCCAGAGGATCATCCAAACCCTCCTGGAGCTCTGGCAGCCTTGGGGCTGTGCCCACTGCCCTGGGGAGCCTGGTCAGTGCCCAACCAGCCTCTGGGGGAAGAACCTTGTCCTGAGATCCACCCTGACCCTGCCCTGACACAGCTCCAGGCCATTCCCTGGGTGCTGTCCCTGGTCCCCCCAGAGCAGAGCTCAGTCCTGCCCCTCCTCTGCCCCTGCCCAGGCAGTTGGAACTGCAATGAGGTCTGCCCTCAGTCTCCTCTGCTGCAGCTGAACACACCAAGTGCCCTCAGTGTCCTCACACGGCTTCAAATCAAGGCCCTTCCCCATCTCTGTGTCCCTCCTTTGGACACTCTCCAATGGCTCAATCTCTCCCTTCCATTGTGTCCCCCCAAACTGTACCCAATATTGAGGTGAGGCCACCCCAGGGCAGAGCAGAGCGGGACAATCCCCTCCCTGATGCCCCCAGGACAGGGTTGGCCCTCGTGGTGCCAGGGCACTGCTGACTCGACCTGCACAGGTTCTGTTCAGAGGGCTTTATAGTTCATACACCACCACAAGGAGCTGGATTTGGCCCATCAGTGCTGCCCATCCCACCCTTTCCTGCCCCAAAGCCCAAACCCTCTGACGCTGCCCTTCAGTTCTCCACCCCACCAGTGGCAGCTCTTTCCCCCCTGCCCTCCCAGCGTCCTGATGTTCTCTGAAGTACTGCAAGTTGGAGTTGCCGGGATTTCCTTGGGTATCTTCTTCATCCCTTTTTCCTTTCCTCAGCTCTACAGGTTTCCCTGGATTCTCTCTTCATTCCAGCTCCTTCTCATAAGCTCTGTTCCTGGCTCGCTCTAATTTCTGTTTCCAGCAGCTGTAACTTTATCTACCCTGCATTTTTCTCTCCCAGTGAGGTCGACCTTCCTCTAAATCTTTCAGGAGCAGAGCATTTGCAGTCATCCCAAAGCACATTCCAGCTCTTCTGCCGGGTCCACTCACTCCTCCCACCTCCCCAGTCCTGCGGGGACTTTTCCAACTGGCTGACCAATACCATCCTCTTCCACCTCCTTCCTCACCAGCAACCATTGGTATAAATATCAATAATGATAAATTATGGATTGGCTTAGTGCTATTTAATAATTTACTCATTACTTTAAGTTCTTCCAGCAGTTTGCTGGAGGCCAATGCTTAGCTAAAGAGCTTCAGACTCCTTGAATGTTCTGTGCTGTATTAATTAAAACCAAATAGAAATATAAACAGAATGGAAAAGTTAATAAAATAACACATGATTTTTCTGTGGAAGGAGTAACTACCAACTGTCTACACTTAAGAAAGATGGTTTAAAGTTTTATCTGGGAGAAATAATAGAATGTAATAAATTCCACAGACAATAATCAAGGC
Organism: Cephalopterus ornatus; assembly: GCA_013396775.1. NCBI lineage: Eukaryota > Metazoa > Chordata > Aves > Passeriformes > Cotingidae > Cephalopterus > Cephalopterus ornatus. The sequence goes on from VZRE01016017.1 coordinate 93,562, forward strand.
CTTATCTCAAAGTGCCAATCTTGCCTCATTTGCTATTCTGGGCAAGATGACTTTGTTATCAATAATGAAAGGAATTGGTACCTCCATTTAGAGTCTTGTTAATACCATGTAGGCTTTTCTCTGTCCATTTATCCAGGAGTCTTAACCAAAAATAAATCCCATGGCTAAAAAGGAAATGATTTCTTTAAACACTGATAAGCTCAAACAGTGTCTTTGGGAGCAGAGAACATCAACCTGCTCTGTCCTTCTAACACCTCCCCCAGAGCCCCTCAGAGAAAAGGGGGGCAGACTGAGCCCCTCAGACCAAGAGTGGAATGCAGGACTATTGGTGGGAAGCTCCTGCAGAGGAGAAGATCCTCCACAGACACTTTCCAGGTCAAGAACAGCTAAAGCCCGAAGGAGGAAAGTTTCTCTTTGAACCATATTCCACATAATCATGGCAGAACAATCACCATCAAAGTTTGATCCGGCATTTGAAAGCCACTCAGCACTGCACCTACCAGGCATTCTGAATATTAATTCCTTCCAATTAGGGCACATAAATGCACTGTCCTATATTGAACTGCCAGCTCTTGCATTTTGTCACAGTGATAAGCAATTCTTAACCTCCTCAGGGTGTCCTGGGAAAGGCTGGTGGCACTCAGGGATGGCCCATCCAGCATTCCTTTCTCTGAACTCTCACGTGCTCACTGGTGCTCAGGAGCTGAGTGGCTACCAGGACTCTGCCAGGTCTGTCCTTCCAGCAGGGAGGAACCTTCAAGAGGCTTTTTAAACTACACTTAGAGATGCACAGAATATGCTGAGCTGGATCCACAAGGATCATCCAGTCCAACCCCTGGCCCTGCACAGGCCCATCCCCAAGAGTCACCCCCTGTGCCCCAGAGGATCATCCAAACCCTCCTGGAGCTCTGGCAGCCTTGGGGCTGTGCCCACTGCCCTGGGGAGCCTGGTCAGTGCCCAACCAGCCTCTGGGGGAAGAGCCTTGTCCTGAGATCCAACCTGCCCCTGCCCTGACACAGCTCCAGGCCATTCCCTGGGTGCTGTCCCTGCTCACACAGAGTTGGTGTTGTCTCTCCTCTGCCCCTCTGGAGGAAGCTGCAGATCCCGATGAGTAACATACAAAATACTAATTTATCAGATGATCTTCCTGTAACTTGATGTTCAATCAAGCCTATAAATACCACTGTTGGCTTAATTAGTGATGTGTCAGAATATCACCATCTACCCAGGTAGGTCAGGAAGAGTTTTACTCTTCAACAAAATCCATGAGAGCTCTCTACCAGCATTAAAAGTGACCCTGCTGTGGACGGTCAGACACCCACGTGCATGAGAGGCAGGGATGAATAACACAGTTATCTCAATCTGCCACATTAATCCCTCCATAGGAACCCAAGGGAGGAGACTAGAGCAGAGCTTTGGTCTTTGACTTCTGTCTTCTGTAGGCACACCCTGTACACTGTGGTAATTTGGGCACCACAACAGAAGAAAGATCTGAAGCCATTAGAGAGAGTCCAAAGGAGGGACAGAGAGATGGGGAAGGGCCTTGATTTGAAGCCGTGTGAGGACACTGAGGGCACTTGGTGTGTTCAGCTGGAGCAGAGGAGACTGAGGGCAGAGCTCACTGCAGTTCCAACTGCCTGGGCAGGGGCAGAGGAGGGGCAGGACTGAGCTCTGCTCTGGGGGGACCAGGGACAGCACCCAGGGAATGGCCTGGAGCTGTGTCAGGGCAGGGTCAGGTTGGATCTCAGGACAAGGTTCTTCCCCCAGAGGCTGGTTGGGCACTGACCAGGCTCCCCAGGGCAGTGGGCACAGCCCCAAGGCTGCCAGAGCTCCAGGAGGGTTTGGATGATCCTCTGGGGCACAGGGGGTGACTCTTGGGGATGGGCTTGTGCAGGGCTGAGGGTTGGACTGGATGATCCTTGTGGGTCCCTTCCAGCTCAGCGTGTTCTGTGATTCTGTGATTCTGTGAAAAACATCACAAAACCTCTTGTGTAAACCAGCCAAGCTTCTCATGAACTCAGCTGGATTTTCGCCATAGTTTGACTCCTCCTCCCGTCCCCCCTTGCCCCCTCTGTAGTCTGCAGCAGATGTGAAGGGGTGAGCAACGTGGAGGGAAGGCAGGCCCATAAACACTCTTTTCACACTCTTGGAAATGCTTACTTTCAATAAGCTGATGTAGCAACTCTGTTTATGAGATGAGTAGACCCTCCCCTCCCACCCCTCCCCAACAATGCTCATTAGGTTACAACTTGTTCACCCTAATTACCAGCCAAACTCAGGGTGCTCATTAATCCCTGCCCAGGAGCAGAGGTGATGCTGCAAGAGGTGACTGTATGCTGAAGAAGAAGAGAGGAAGTACAGTACCATTAGGAGAGAGGGAGCAGCTCAAGGATCAAGGGGCTGGAACATTCCAGAACTGAGGAGACAACAGGAGACACTCACGGATGTTTGGGGTTTAGCAGTAAACTGGGCCACAAAAATGAAGATAAACCACTTTTCATTTTGCGAGATCAAAAGCACATGATTTGTTTGGAAGGGAAACATTAATGAAAAAGAGAAAGCTGGTTATCAGCTGGTGACTGGCTGGGAAAGGACTAAGTAGAGATGGTCTGCACAGTAAAAAATATATATATTTCTTGATAGTACCAAAAATCAGCTGCTTATAATGACTCTCACATCATCTTCAGCACAGCCAGACCCAGGGGTGCACAGCAATGTGACATCCAAGGTACAGCCACAGGTTTTAGAGAAAAAGTTGTCTATTAAGCATGGGCTCATAACTCAGATGATACATCATTCCTACCACACATGTCCAGGAGCCACCTGGAGAAGAAAATACTTGCAGGGTTTTTTTCCCTTTCCATGTTGGAAAACAATGAAAGCACTAGATCTTGATTTAGGAGGGCAGGGATCCCTAGAAATAAAGAGAAAACAGAAGTAAATGGAAGTGTAGAAATAATAAATGAAAAAAACACCCAAACCAAAATGAAAGCAAACAACAAACCACCTGTCTGAAAGACAAAGAACATACACAGAGAGAATTTATCAGTTGGAAAGAGAGAAAGAAAGAAAGGAAGGAAGGAAAGAAGGAAAGAAAGAAAGAAAGACAGAAAGAAAGAAAAGAAAAAGAAAGGAAGAAAGAAAGAAAGAAAAAGAAAGAGAGAAAGAGAGAAAGAAAGAGAGAGGGAGAGAAAGTAGGAAAGAAGGAAAGAAAGAAAGAAAGAATGGATGCTATAGTCTGGGCTTATACCTGCCAAAATTCTGCATTACAAATGCTAAACCACTGAGTCTCATATGTAAAAGTCATATTTGCTGTATATTGTACACTTGCCATCTTAACAACAGGCAATGGGAGCCCAAGTTAAGCACAGAAAGATTTAATACTTTATATAATATTGTAATTTCAACAGTTCAGAGTCCGGGAATTAAATAGTTGTGTAAAAAAAGGTGCCACAGGATGATGTCAGGTATTGGAAAGTAAAAAGACAGCCATGGGCAGGGACACCTCCCACTAGCCCAGGTTGCTCCAAGCCCCATCTAACCTGGCCTTGGACACTTCCAGGGATCCAGGGGCAGCCACAGCTCCTCTGGGCAACCTGGGCCAGAGCCTCCTCACCCTCAGAGCCAACAATTCCTTCCCAATATCCCTTCTAACCCTGCCCTCCTTCAGCTTGAGGCCATTCCCTCTTGTTCTATCACAACATACCCTTGTGAAAAGTTTATTTGGAAAAAAAAAAGTGAGTGCCAAGGACCTTCTGTCACTCCTGGGATTCCCATAGCCCTTCCAGGAGGGATCCTCACCAGCAACAGCTGAAGAAATGCAACAACCTTGGTATGAAATGGCTGGTCCTGACTTAAATAGCTGCTTAAGAGATGAAAAAATAACTTCTCAGTGAAGGGAGGTCAGGAGGGCTCAGGGTACTGGGAATGAGCTGAAAGGCCCGTGAATGGTGGGACGACAGCGCTGACGGCGTGAAGTGACTCAGGGCTGAAGGAAGGGTGACTGCAAATCATCACAGCTAAAGCTGCCACCTCTGACGCCAGGGGAACATGACGGTTGGGGTTTGGCACAGGTAAACATAGAATTGTGCACCAGAAGGACAAGAGCCCTACGTTTACATCCCAAACGACGGCTGTGAGCTCGCTGCTACTGCGCAGGGAGGAGTTTTGAAGTCAGTAGATCAAAAGAGATTGAGTTTTGTAACAGATGGTCCTGCAGAAATATCAGCTCAATCTGAGAGAAAGGAAATGGGTGTTGGAGTGTTCTAAGAAAGGAAAAGAGGACTAAACTGAAGGCATGAAGAAAATCCCTGGTGCATCCTGAACACTGAGTGATCCCCTGAGCAAGGCCAAGGGGGTCTTGGGGAAGGCTCAGGGAGAGTAACATGTGTGATCCCAAATCTGGAATAAGGGGCACAGTGGATCATTTCAATTAGAAAATTAAATATCTGAGGGGGAAATAATGCAGATTTGGGAGTAGAGTGGAAAGGATAAATGGATAAACTGGAAACAAGGGGCAGCAGGGTGGGATTCAGGGACAGACTCAAACCCAGCAGGAGGTAAAGCACGGACTCCCCATCACTGATGCTGCAGAGGCCAAAATTCAGTGGGAATCCTCAAGAAATAAGCAAAGCCAGGGATGAAACGGCCATTTAAAGTATTCACTGGATACCAGGACACCACTTCCAGAAGGTCCCTGTGCTGCCAATCCCCAGAGCCTCCAAGGCCACGCTGGGGGGGCTCTGTCACGGGGGGAGGGGGAGCTTCACACGAAGTTTATTAGAGAAGCTCCTGTTGAGTCAAAGGTGCAGAAAGGACCCTTTGCTTTTTAAACTCTTCTCAGAGAGGAGTCCAGGGGCTGCTGCATCCAATCCCAGCCACAGAACTTGTTGAGGGTTTAAGTCTAAGGAATTGCAGAGGTGGGATTGAACCTTTGTACAACTTTGTCCCACAGGAGTAAGGATGGCAAACCAGATAAATTTATATCAAAATTATTATTTACTATTATTTATTTCTTATGATAAATTATTAGACAAAAATAGCTCAATCACAATTATTTACTACACAACACAGAAATACCCCAGTATAGCGCAGGATAGGGCACTGTAGCAAAGCGCTGATATCAAAGCAATTCTATTAAAGCTGGAAAAAATCCAAGCAATTATTAAGTAAAGGTTGATGTCACTCCCCCAGACCAAGGACTGTGGGCAAATCTCTTTGGCTCAGCCTTGAGGAGTGACCTGGAGGGGTCCCCACCCAAGGGAGGAATCTCCACACACAGCCCAAGAAGGGGATGTTGGAAGAACCTGCTGTTTGAAAGTGGGGCTGGACTTTTACAGGATAAAGCGCTGGATGTCACTCAGGTGTCCCCAGGGCAGCTGTGCCAGCTCAGCATTTTTAGATAAGGACACTTCACCAGCTCTGCCACACCTTCCCCTCAGTCTCAGGGTGCTGAGCTTCGGGGTCGATGATCAGACTGGTTTTAGCACAGATCCCCCCCCAAAAGCAGCCTGACCCCCCTCCCAGCCCACACTGGGGGCTTTGGAGACAGGGCATTGTTGGAGCTGTTTGACCCCATTCCAGGCAGAGCATCCTGCTCCAGCATCCCTGTTCTTCCTCAGCCTTTGCCCTCCTTTGCATCTGCAGTAGCTGCTGCTCTGAGCAGGAGCATCCTGTGGTCAGGCCTTGCCTCCAGGAAACCCTTTCAAACACAAGGTAAAACTCTTGAGGCAGCTGCAGGTATTGAGTGAAAATAATTGCAAATCCTATCATTTCCCAGGAGCTGAATCCATCACCAGCAAGAATCACATAGATTTTTTTTTTCCCCTCTCAAAAGGGCTTGTTATATTAAACTATTTTGTAGATATTTTATCTCTTTTACTACTGTAAGTGGCTACTAGACTGACTTCACAGTTATTTATTGCAGAGATAAAAATGAGAGGAAAGCTGATTTTTAATGCTGGAATATCATTTGCTGTCTGGGTGTGCATAGGCAAGAGAAATTATTGGGTATGGACCTGAAGTTGTAGAGTTTGAGCCTAGAGGTCATTGAGAGATGCCTGCTCCAGGCAGGAGCTCGTGTAGGAGATGGAATCCACCTTTCAGCAACTATTTCTCCAATTACTCTCTGATATAGAAACTTATCTTCGGAATAAAATCCAGCTCCTGGCCAGATGCTGCCTTTGGACTGCTCTGGGATTTCACATTCAGTTTGTTTCCATCAGACTCCTCAGTCCTGCTCAGAATTAGCATTTTCCGTGTTCCCCATTTTTCCTCCCCCTGCTCCTGCCTGCCTGCTAATCACAATCCACACTCGTGGATTTTAGATGGATAGTCCTGGAATGTCAGTTCTTTGTTTGCCCAGATCACAAATTCTCATAACAAAATTTGCACCTACGAATATTTTCCAGGGAATTATTTTATGAAATGTTCACAGATGATTGAACTGTTGTCCCTTTGTTACGTTTATTAAGAATTGTTGCTGCACCTTCTGCTTTCGCATCCACTCCAAACAGAGGTATGATACACTTCCCACACAACCACTCTGCCTTCACCCCAGAGTCATATCAGGTTTGGGGTGGGGTTTGCTTTTAATCCTATGTAATCACAAAAATGTCTGGGGATATGAATATCCCAGTGAAGAAGTGTCACAGGCAGAGATCAAACTCATGTTTTCATGGAGTGCACACCTTTTGTATGGGAAGTTGCCCGGTTTTATTTGGCTGATATCCCTCCAGGATCTTCCCTCACTTTGTTCCCCACAGATCTCTTTCCCCAGGGACACCAGATCCCACTGAAGCCTGTCACGTTCAAGTTTCCAGTGTGTTTTCTTCCTGTTTTTCTGCCGCCTCCTTACCCCATGAACACAAGAGAAAGATTCGATTTTCAAAGGGTATCTGGGAGGAACTATGAGCTGCTGAGAGACACAGGCTGGGACTTGCTGAACAGCACAGTTTGTACCTTCCTTTGATCCCTTTACTGCCATCAGAAAACTGGACCGAGATATCAGGTCCAGGATGTCAGGAAAACAAGCAGAAATACAAAGTTACAGTGCTGCTCTTGGAGCATAGTGCTCTTCCTCATGGATTTGGGCAGAAATTGAGGGTGTAGAAGGTGTGTTCAGGCTGCTGGGGCTCAAATTAGGGAAAGAGCTGAGGAACCCTCATTTTGGGGAGCTGAATTTGCTACTTCTCCATATCTAGTCACCAGATTCCATTGCTTTACCTGTGGTTTCTCCAGTGGCAGCATCCTCTTAGCCTCTACATCCCCTACATCCTCTGCATCTTCTGCATCCTCTGCCTCCTCTCATCCTCTCACCTTCTCATCCTCTGCCTCCTCTCATCCTCTGACCTTCTCATCCTCTGTATCCTCTCATCCCCTCATCCACTCTGCCAAGTGGGGTTGTGACTGTGATGGAACAGAGTTGTTGTCCCCAAGAAAAGTGCTCTTGATGGTGCTGGAAAGGGCACCCCTGTGTGTAGGAGCTCAAAGCAAACACAAACACAGGATTTTGGAAGGATTCACCTGCCCTACCCTGTCCTGAGCAAACCACACATCCGGAAGGAAGAGCCTCTGGGAACACCAGACTGGAGATCATTCATCAGGAAGCTTCTTCCATTTGAGACAGGATTTTGTTGTCTTTATAATTAATTAGATAATGAAGAGCTTTGCTGCTTGGGTGACTCGAAGTGACCATCAAAAATGGGCTGATGGCACAAAAGGACTGAGCCCAGGCAGATCTGGGACAAACAGGAGGCCACTCAACTCAGGCAGAGTAGGACAAGTCTATTGATAATCAGCAATAAAAAGTGATGCCCAAAGGCTGAGGGGTTGCTGAACTCATTTACCAGGGAGTTGAAACAGTTTCCCTGCAGCCAGGAAGGCTCTAAATTGAGGAGGGGGGCTTCTACACATTTGCAGGATGGGGTGGTTGAGAGGATCTGAAATTTTAGGTTCTTCTGGATGATTTAGGATCTCACCACAGAAAATTTTAGCATGGATTAATAATGTTTAACCCTTTAAAAAACACTTGGGAATGGAAACTCCAAGGAAGGGAAACTCAAGAAATTTGGCGAATATGATTTCATGGGAAAAAAAATACAAGCAAAAAAGGAGTGAAAGAGACCAGGTACTTGCAAAAAAAGGACTGATCAGGTACTTACAAGAAGCCTTAATGCAGGAAAAAAAATTAAATAATTGTAATAGAAGAAACTTGTGGCTGCATTGGGTGATTATCAGGGATTTAGAAACAAGAAAGGAAACGTATCACGAGTGGAAACTAAATGTGAAAATAAATTAGCAGAAGGTATGAAATGAAATGAAGATGGAAAATGAAATAAATCCTTGGATAATCCCACACCGAGTAAATAATAGATGATATAGAGAAAGCTTAAGGAGTCAGAAAATGTTATCTTTTTACCAATTATTGATGCAGTTTGAAGAGAGGAAGGAAATAGGAGTTTATTGAAATGCTGGATCCTCAGCCTTTACTTGAGAGAGCACAGAGAGCGAGAGTGACATCCCACAAGACCAGGAGGGAATAAATCCAGTACCTGCCATTAAAAAGGAGTAATTGAGTAACCTGGGGGAATCCAGAGAGGTCAGTGTAACCTCATACATGGAAAAATCCCAGAATAAGCAGTTAAGCAGACATTTATAAGCACCTGGAGGATAAGGCAATAAGATAAGAGCCTACACGGATTTGACATGAAACTGTTCATGTTACAGCAATGTAATTTCCTCCCCTTGGCAGGATAACGGGGATGGGGAAAGAGGAGGGTGTGACATATCCTGGCTCTGACACAGCCCCTCGTGGCAGAATGGGAAGTGTGCTTGGGAAAAATGAGCTGCAGGAAACTGCCACAGGGGATAAATCATCCTGAGAAGGCTGGATCTCAGGACAAGGTTCTTCCCCCAGAGGCTGGTTGGGCACTGACCAGGCTCCCCAGGGCAGTGGGCACAGCCCCAAGGCTGCCAGAGCTCCAGGAGGGTTTGGATGATCCTCTGGGACTCTTGGGGACGGGCCTGTGCAGGGTTTGAATTCAATGATCCTTGTGGGTCCCTTCCAGCTCGGCATGTTCTGGGACACTGGGATTCTGTTCCTTGGTGGTCCAGCCCAGTGTGGGCTCTGTCACACAGGGCTCTGGTCTGTGCTGAAGGCTCTCAGCAGTTTTGTTTTACATCTTCTAAGGTAGAACACGGCACAAATGTTACGTTGTAGCCACAGAGCTCAAGTGGAGAACGCAAAAAGTCCCTGCAGTGCCTATAATGGATATTTCCAGGCACAGGGAAGAGCCCCCTGACAGGGAGGAGCCCTGCCCAGTACAGACCTTGTCTGACAGGGACTCTGTCACCACCTGCTTCGAAGGGCCTGGGGTTTCCACAGGAGTTGAAGTGCAGCTACTGCTGGGAAGAGACTGGTCACAGACCCCCTTTTGCTGCAGTCTAGGTGTCAGCTTGTCTTGTTTCCAGTGTTTGCACACATCAGCCTTGCTGACCAGCAGCAGCAGGACAACCAAGCAAATGATTTCTAAAGCTTCTTCTTGAGGAAAGGACCATTCTTATTCCATGTTCTGGCAGCTTTGTGTGCCCTCAGCTGAAAGATTGAATTTGCTTCTTAGCTAAAGTCCAAAAAACTCAGAAGGATGCTAGTTCAGCATGTTGGTTCGTTGCTCGAAATGTGTGATCTGTTGTTAGAACGTGGCTCAGAAGACCTTTCTCTTAAGTCATCTTTGCCCCGTATTCACTATGGCCATAAATTTTGGAAAGGGCTGCGCAGGTAGGTGGTGGAGTCCCCACCCCGGAGGTGTCCAAGGAACAACTGGAGGTGGCACTCAGTGCTCTGGGCTGGGGGACAGGGTGGGGGTCAGGCACAGGTTGGACTCGATGGTCTTGGAGGTCTTTTCCAACCAAAATGCTTCTGGGATTCTGTGAAAAGTGGCACAAAATGTTCTGGCAACTCAGGCAGTGTCTTCTCACTACGATGGACACCTGATTCCTGCTGGTTGGAAACAGAGTAGGTTTATGTTTGTGCCCTTCCTAAACCTTGCAATTATCAACCCAGACCTTGTCCTGACCTTTATAAGTGTGAAAATCCACCTCCTCAGCCCACAGCTCTCTGACCCTTCCATGGGGTCCCTGTGGACTCTATGGAATTCCCTGTGGAATGCCTGTGCCTTTTGGAGCATTCCAGGCTGCAGCAGCAGTGTCACAATGACGGGCTTTGAGCACAGGAAACATCACAAGTGTCAGGGGAAGGTTCAGAGGAATATTTGCCAGATGTGGAAACAGAAAAGATGATTAGAAAGAAAACACAAAACACAATTGAATTTGTATTGAGCTACATAGGAAATGTGTATTTTCACCCCAAAAAGCTCATTTACAAGGAGTTTAACACTGTAGGGAACAGTTATGTGGCAAATGTCTCCAACTGGCCCAGCCCCAAGATAACACTTAGATACTCCATCAAATTTTCTTCCTCTACTCTTAAGCAAATGTATTTCCTAGAAAAACAGGCCTGGGAAGGAGCTGGAGGAGTTGTGTGTCCATCCTTCCCCAAAGCAGGAGGACCCACACCTGACATGTTTCCTCCAGCCCTCCAGAGATGGAATTGCCTCAGACGTTGTGCCCAGCAACTTCTGGGGACATCTCTGTCACACTGAGGGGCCACCTTTCCCCATGTTCCTGGCAGGAAGCCCTTAAAACTCATCCTAAAGTGTTCCCTGTCTGCTTTGGCAGATGATTGGTAACCTCAGCACCCCGTGAGCTTTGTAAATGTGCCAAACACTTCACAGGATAAAAATGTGAATTGCACAAATCTTTCAGTGCTGTCACCTCTGGTGTCTTCTCAGCTTTCTGCAGAGTTCACTCACAGCCTCTCTCACAGTTCAGAGGGGAGATAACAGATAGGAATTGTTCTGGAGCTTCTGAGACACAAACACTGGGAAGATTTCAAAGTGCTCTGGAGGGTGGGATCAGAACTGAACATGATCTTGGTGAATTGGAGGCATGACCCAATATAAATGCAATCAAATTCAACAGAGACAAATGCAAACAGCTCAGTCTGCTGGGATTCAGGCAGGTGAGGTCACCCCTGCCATCAAAGCTGGGGTGAGAATTTTCTGTCCCTCTCCGCACCTCCAATCTGCTCATTTCTGCCTTGGTATAAATTTGCTGCCCTTTTAGGAGTGATGATCAACTCTTTGTGGGGCTGCATGACAAAACAGCTCCCTGCGACAACCCAGAATAAAAATACCTCTTCTTTATTTGTAAAGTGTGACATGGATGGTGCTTCAGCTCCTGCTCTGGTTCACAGCACGGTCTATCTGTAGGGGAAGCAATCTGCAGGAGGGAGAAACAAATGGGCTGCCAGGAACACGGGAGCAGAAACTCCACTGCTGGAGCCAAGTTTCAGACATACACATTTGGATGAAGGAGAAATCAGATGTACAAATACAGTGTGGGGAATAGTTAGAGCAGCACAGCCCAAGCTCAGAGTCAGAGTCTGCCACAAACTCCATGTGGAGCCTTTGCAAGGAAATAATCCTGGAATCCTGGAATGAGGCATCACAGGATGGTTTGTGTTTGAAGAGATCATAAAGCCCATCTCATCTCACCCCCTGCCATGGGCAGGGACACCTTCCACTAGCCCAGGTTGCTCCAAGCCCCGTCCAACCTGGCCTTGGACACTTCCAGGGATCCAGGGGCAGCCACAGCTTCTCTGGGCAACCTGGGCCAGGGCCTCACCACCCTCACAGCCAAGAATCCCTTCCCAATATCCCACTTAAATTTACTCTTTGTCAGTTTGAAGCTGTTCCCCCTTGTCCTGTCTCTCCAGTTCCTGGTGACAAGCAGATGAGTAGCAGTCAGGAACCTAAACCTGACCATGGAATACAGTAGCAGGAGGCATTTAGGATGGGAGGTCATCAGCTTCGTGCTGGGGCTTTTCCTGTCAATGCACTTTAATATTCATGCTGGTACCTTGGAGGGAAAACAGAAAAAGAGGTTCCATGTGGAGAAATCAGTAAGGAACTGGTAAATTTTCCCTTCTAGAAAAGAGGAGAAGTGAAGGAAGGCATTCCAGTTTCCCACAACATAAACGCAGTTAGAGAGGAACAGCAACTTGATGTCCGTCTTGTACAGGGTGAAAGGGCAAAAAGTGAACAGCTGGTTTAGCATAAAAGATAGTTCAGTAATATAATAATAAAAAACCTTCTGCCCATCCAGAGAGAGAAGTGCAGGAACAGACCAGGGACAATTATATCTGCACAACTGCAGGGGAGAACCTTATTAATACATCTATTAAGGGTTGATCCCTGGCTGTGCTTCAGTTCAAGTGGGAGATTAAATGATCTCCTCAGGCTCCTTTAAGCCTTGTGTCCCATGATCTGTGCCATTTTTTAGTGGCATAGGAAGCTGTGGCCTAAAAAAACAACAACCAAGGAAGATAGTACTTTAACAATGACAAGGCATCTCCAAGCAAGGCGACCTCATCTTGAACTCTGCTAGAAAGGGAACTGATAAAAGCAGGGGTAGGAACAGCAAACATAATGATTAGAGACTTGGGAAACAGCAACAAGATTTTCATGTCTAGAAGGAGATGAAATCTGGGAACATCACATTAAGCAAACTGGAGGACAAGTGGGTGTGCTCAGAATCTTGACTCTGTCTTGTACAGAATTATACTTTATTGACACATATCAGACTGAAGACTAATGAAGAAGATTGGGCAGAAGCAGGGACTGGATTTTGTTTGTTTTATTGTAATTGGTTTTCACAATAGATAATTAACTGTAGAACTCATTGCTCTAAGACATGTCAAAGACTGGGAACTTATCAAGGAGAGATAGAACAGGAGAGGTGTCAACAAGAATGAGAGATAGAATATGTATTTAGGAGGAATAAATTATTCCTACTGGCAAATTAAATCAGCCACTAAGCCCTATGGACAGGCAAGATGTAGTTTTGAAGCACTATGTGGAATATTTGCTTATTATGGATGTTTATTCCATATGGTGCCGTCCACCATGTCCAGCAGAGTAAGTCAACAGTAGATCTATGTCATGGAATGATGGAATCATTGAGTGGTTTGGGTGGGAAAGGACCTTACAGACCATCCAATCCCACCCTCTGCCATGGGCAGGGACACCTTCCCCTAGCCCAGGTTGCTCCAAGCCCTGTCCAACCTGGCCTTGGACACTTCCAGGGATCCAGGGGCAGCCACAGCTTCTCTGGCCAACCTGTGCCAGGGCCTCCCCACCCTCACAGGGAAGGATTTTTCAGCTTAAAGCCATTGTTGTCCTCTTAGTATTTGTGTCTTCACAACTGCAGCAGGACTAAATCTCTGCAGGCTGCAGTTTGACACTGGCATTTGTTGGCACGGAAAAGAAAATACCTTCAGATCTTACGAGCACCAGCCAAGTGCTGACCTTGGATTACATTTGGGAATCCAGCTCTGGAGGAACATTGGGCCAGGCTGAAGAGTTCCCCTGTAACAGCAGATGTCCGAAACAATCCAGGGGCTCAGGGAAAGCCTTTGTGGTTCAGCAGGAGGAGACAAAGTGCTGGACAGTGTCCAAAGAAAGGCAACGAGGCCGGTGAAGGGTCTGGAGCACAAGTCCTGTGAGGAGCAGCTGAGGGAGCTGGGGGGGGCCCAGGGGGCTCAGCCTGGAGAGGAGGAAGCTCAGAGGAGACCTCATCACTCTCTAACAACTCCCTGACAGGAGGGGGGAGTGGGGGGGGGATTGGGCTCTGCTCCCAGAGTAGGACAAGGGGGCTTGGTCTCAAGCTGTGCCAGGGGAGGTTTAGGTTGGACATCAGGAAGAAGTTCTTTATGGAAAGAGTGATCAGACACTGGAATGGGCTGCCCAGGGAGGTGGGGGAGTCACCGCCCTGGAGGTGTTTAAGGACAGACTGGATGTGGCATCCATGCCATGGGCTGGTGACAAGGTGGGGTTGGGTCGTTGATCTCGGAGAGCTTTTCCAACCTCAGTGATCCTGTGATTCTGTGATCCCTTGAAGGCAGAGGAGGCAGATCTTGGGCTGGTGAAGCCCAGCAATGCTCAGAGGCTGTTTAACGGTGCTTTTTGTGCAGGAGAGTTAATGACAGAATTGGAGGAACTGTAGGGGAACATATTGATTTTCAAAGCTGCATGAAAGAGAAACATCATTGCTTAATGCTCAAGTACAGGGCCTGCAGTAAATACCTGTTCATGCGAGAAACTGCCTCCACCTCCTCCTGCAGCTCTGCTTCATCACCATGAAATCGAAGAGAATCTCAGCTCCAGTGAGATGGTGCTGCCCTGAACTGGTGGTTAGAATTTGATGATAATAAGTAGCTGTGTGATGGGGATGAAACTCCTCCATTGAATATATATATATATCTATCTATCTTCAAATTGCACCCAGCAAAACCAGTGGGCAAGAAAAATAATAAGATCCAAACCCTTCCTTTCCAATACATGCATTTTATTTTTATTTTAGGTCTTCTTGCCCCTCTAGCAAAGGTTATAAATTATTTAACTGCTGCAGCTCAGGCTTCTCTTTTTTTACTGTCTAATAAAATCAGAGAAATATAAATCTATTTTAGGTCCTTTTTTAAAATAATTGAGAGTAGTGACAACCAAAACAGGAATTGAAGCAACAATTCAAGGCAGGGTGTCAGTGAGCTGGGAGCACACCAGGAGTTTTCAGCAGAAAGCTTATGAGAAGGCATTTTGCTTATTTCTGGCCAAAGATGTCTTGTTCCCTTTTTAAATTTAATAATTTATAGATTCAATGCTTGGGGTTTTCTTCTCCTGGCTGAATGCTTCCAATTAAACACATAATTCAGGGGGTTACATTATTTTATGCTGGGCTGCTTCCATTTCATCCAAATGCTGTGGAAAGAGGCCTCCTTGGGAATGTAGCGAGTTGTGGAATTGTTAAGGATGGGATCAGATCACTGTATGATTTCCCTGGGACTGTTTTGCCCTGAGATTTTAAATAAGCAGCATTTTTTTGGATGTGGCCCAGTGGTTTTTGTCGCTTGGAATTATTAACATTTAACAGCAGCCACTGCAGAACTAAAAGTAGAAAGGTCAAGGGAGAGGTAGATAAAGGTAAAAATTGAGCACAAGTGAAAAGGACACAACAAGGGTGGGCAGAGGGGGAGCAGGGGGTGTTTAAGGGTCAGAGGCACCCCCAGACCTTCAGCTGGAGAGGACCAGCCCACTGGAGGCAGACACAGGACAGGGCAGGAGATGCTGGATCCTCCGTCAGGGAGAAAAACGTGCAGGAAATGGAGAGAAGAGTTGGTTTGAGATGTGACACCCCTGGCTGTGCTCGCTCACCCCATGCCCTTCCCTGTGGGTGCCCTCCAGACCTGAGGCTGGGAGGGCATTTCCCAAGTGCCTCCCCTGGGATGAATTGCAGGAGGCTGGGCAGGCTTGTGGCCTCACCACACCACAGGATACTCAGGTTAGAAAAGACCTTTGATATCATCAAGTCCAACTGTCCACCCAGAACCACCCCGGTGAACATGGGGACACTAAACCTTGTCCCCAGATGTCACATCCACATGTTTTTTGAACACCTCCAGGTTTGGTGAGCCCACCACTGCCCTGGACACCCTGTTCAAATGCTTTACAAACATTTCTGTGCAGAATTTCCCCAGTATCCAACCTGACCCTCCAGGGGCACATCCTGAGGCCGTGCTGTTACCTCTGTCTAGGTGTTTTCAGGTGACACATCCCCAAAGAATCCTTAAAGTTGGAAAAAACCTCTAAGATCATGGAGTGCAACTGTTCCCAGCACTGCCAAGGCCACCACTAACCCACATCCGCAAGTGTCACATCCACATGTTTTCTGAACACTCCCAGGGGCGGTGACCTCACCCCTGCCCTGGGCAGCTCGTTCCAGTGCCTGAGCACC
>VZRE01016017.1:109571-156269 GCA_013396775.1 Cephalopterus ornatus
GTTGCAGAACCAGAAGGTCCCCCCTGAGCCTCCTTTTCTCCAGGCTGAGCCCCCCCAGCTCCCTCAGCCGCTCCTGCTGCTCCAGCCCCTTCCCAGCTCCGTTCCCTTCCCTGCACACCTCCAGCCCCTCAGTGTCTTCCTTGTTGTGAGGTCTTGAAGCCTTTTGTCTTTTCCCCTCGTGTAGCAGAGCCAAAAGGCTGCAAGTGGTTTTTATCAGCCCCACTCATGTCCCAGGCCCTGCTCTGCACAGGCTCATTTCAGAAATCTCCACCAGAACAAGATTTGCCCTTTCACAGCTCAACCCTCCCAGTGTCTCCTCCCATCTCTTCCTCCCAGGACTGATCTCCTTCACTTAAGGGAACAGAAATGAGAAGGGGTTGGTTTAAGCACACAGTAATAGATATTTCTGTATAAAAATAGATTCCCTCCTTCCACAGGAATTGCTTCAGCTTCCTCATCGTTTCCAGCTGAGCAACAATAACAACTCCCAGAAGAAACCCCCCCAGAGCAGCTTTGCCTTCACCTTCCCTCTGCAGAACAGGGAGGGGGATCCAGAGGGCACAGAGGGCCCACTTCCCACCTCCCCCCACAGCTCCATCCGAGCTGGGAACAAGGCAAAAGGATTTGAAAGGAGGAATTAAAGGTTAAGCAGGTTACAACCAACACAAAGCCTGGTTTAAGGTGTCTGATGAGAGATTCGGGCAGAAAGGATTGTGATTCTGTGAGGAGCAAAGGGAAAATTAAACTTCTCCAGCAGGGTAACGGGGGGGGGTGGGGGAGGGTGCCATCTAAAAACAGTATCATTAAAATACAGAAAATGTCTCAGCAGTGCCAGGGGCTCCAAAACTGACAGAAGGTAGCTGAGGGTGGAAGGGAAAATGTGCTTTTATGCCAAGATTATGCTTTGTTTTAATTGCTGGCTTAGGTGGTAAAAACTCTTCTGCACCCCCACCAAGGGGCCCAGGGAGACAAAGGGGTGGGGGAGCCCAAATAACCTCTGGGCCCAGCTGCTCCCAGCCCATCCCAGGAGCCACCAGCCCATCCAAGGCTCATCTCCACAATCCCAGAGGAGCACAGGGGCACAAAGGCAGGCAGGAAATCCAAATTATGGACTCAGAGGAGGGCTGTCCCAGTCCTATGGGCCAGGGGTGAAAACCACCACGATGTGTCACTGCCAAAGCACCTTTGGGATCCCTGGGGTTGTGGGACACATCATGGTATGCAGGGAAAGGGCTTTTGGGCAGGCAACTTATTATGGGGTGTTTAGGGAGCAAATATAGGTGGGGAAAGGAGGTATCCAAGTGATCTGGGGAGGAACAAGTCTGGGAAAACAGAAGAATAAGGGGATAAAAGTTATGTGTCAATGGGTGGCTGGTGTGTGGGTTTGCCTGGCCTTGTCCTGTGTATTAAAATGTCCTTTGTATTAAAGTTGGATCTGCTGTGATGTCCCAAAATTAGTGGTTTTTCAGGTGCAACCAGTGGAAGAGCTGATGAGCAGTTTGAGCTTTTCATTCTGTACAACTTCCAAAAATTTGTAACAGCCCTGGAAGTGTCTGGGACTCAGGAAAGGCTGGTTAATGCAGAAGGGAGGGAGAGCATTAGTGGTGTAGCAGAGTAAGAGCTGCAAATCCACCAAGGACTGAGAAGAGGATAATGCTCGTTTGTCATATTTATGTTTCCTAAGTGAACTCCATGAAACGAGGAGAGAGGAGGAAGCCCTGTAACCCAGAGATCAGAGGGTGGAGGGGCATGTAGGATTAAACACTGCTTTATAAAATATGGGAAATGCAATAAATAGGGACTGAGTTGAAAGAAGTATGACTCCATCACCCAGAGGCACAGGGAGAGACAGAGGGCTCAGAGATCACCTCATCCCCCCCTAAATCACCTGCAGCAGCCATGGGTGAGCAAACTCACGCTCCATTTCACCTCCTCAGTCAGGAGTGAGATTGATTTCACCATTTGAACTGGAGCCATTTCCACCACCAAACAGCCACGTGTCTCATCTGAACTGTCTGGATTCCCTCTCTGGTCAGTGCAGGGAGAGCGGTTCCCACAGCAGCCCTTCCTACCTGAGCTGGGTGCTGGAGGTTGCCCAAGATGGTTTCTGGGGGTCTCTTTGCTCTCTGAGACAGCAAAGGAGCCCAGACTCCCAACTGGGGAGCCTGGCCATATTTTAGGTCCCAGCACTTCATCAGAGGACTCCCCCTGTGTTTCCAATTTTATAATCAAGAACTGAACTCCTCACTAGGATAAATTTGGCTCATTTAGCCTGGCTGGTGCAGAGATGATGGATAACTCCTATGAGCAGGAGAATACTGTTCCTCTGGAAACGGTTCAGAGAAATAGATCCTTTCCATATCTGCAGTCTGGGGGAAGTTTGGGACCCTGAGGAGCTGGGAACTCTCAGGCTGGAGACCTGGAGCACCAGAAGATGGAAAGCAAACTTCCCAGAGGTTCTGTCTCCCCTAACAGGCACAGCAATGGCCACAGACTGTCAGGGAGTCACCTCCCCATCTTCCACTGCTGGGGCTGGTGGCACATGGAAAGACCCCCTCAGGAATCAATGTGGATGATCCTGGACTCCAGGGACTGTTTGCACCATATTTTAGTGCCTCTTCTATGACACTTGTGATGCTTCCCTTGTTTTTTGTTGGTACTTTCTATTTAACCCTCAAAGCAAAGCTGGCTGGTCTGTGATCTCCCATCCTCATTATACACTTTTATGTCAACCTTTCTGTTGATTCTAAATTTTTTAACAATGATTTTATGTCTCTTTTCCTAAATCAGTGCTGAATAAGACAAACTGCTCGGGAACAGGACCCCCAGGAAAAAGCATCATTACCTTATTATTCCCTGATTTTCTCTGCTGACACTGAGAGTGCCAGCAGAGCCTGTCAGTAGCTGCCTGTTAAACTGTGTAAGAAGAGCTCTAACGATATGATGCAGAGCTTGATTCTAAAGCAGAGTTTTGGGCAGGTAAATCATACCCCTCACAGCAGCTAAAGTATCATCTATGAAGTGCTTTGTGCTCTGGAAGTTCCCTCAGCAAGTGGAGCCTTGCTCAATGGCACAGACGCACTGAGTTCCTCCACCTCCAGTGCTCAGGTCCTGCTCTGTGTCCTCCACCTTGATGGTCCAGGCTTTGTGTCCAGCTCCTCTGGAGGAGGGAGGAAAACCTGCTCCAGTCCTCTGCCACCCCCTCCACTGTCCAAGGCTTCTGTGGGCCAAGGACATCCAAGGAATTCAAGTCCACAGGGAGAAGAAAAGCTCTCCCTGCAGGGCTAACAGGGCTGAAAGCTTCTTGTAGGCAACTGGATTGAAACCGATACCTGTGGATTGTTGCTCCAGGAGAGGATGGTTTGATCTTCTCCTGGGAGATTTAAACTTGGGATGTTATTGATCCCCAAGGTCCCCCAAAGATTATCACAGTGTTCCCTGGCCTTGCAGTTTTGGATGTGCCTTTCATGTTTAAAGAATCCATGTCACAACGTTCATTCCATGCCAGTGACTCCTTGTAAACATGTGAGGGAGGAAAGTGAGATCAAGGGAAGGAAGCTCAATTTCCTTCTCTGTCGAGGGTCATTGCCCCATCCAGTCATTGCCAGGGGAATTTTGAGCTTCAGAAAATTAACAGAGAGGCTCCTTTAATGAGTGTGGTGCCCATTAATCTGTCCCTCTAACACAAGTGCTTAGACAAAGCCCATGATACTAAGGGAGTTCTTCATAAAGGACTTGAAATGAATCCTGAATTTGAGAGATTCTGGCTACAGCAGCAACCACACAAAGTATAGGTAGGCCTAGAACCGTTTCCCAGTGGAACATGGAATCAGGACTCTCTGATGTTCAGTGAGACTGAAGAAAAGTCCCCTGTGAGACACCATTTCAATTTTACAGGAGGATTTCACCAAGCAAGAACCAGCTGCTGCCTCCAGGAGCTGAACATCACCATGAATAGTTCCAGCCCTCTGGAGCACATGATAGTATGACCCACTGGCCAGCTGCAGGTATCCCACAGAAGGTCACCATGATTCTCCTCATCAATCCTGCCCTTCTGTCCTGGAGCTCTTTGCTAAAAGAGCCAAAAAGCAGCATAAAAACTGCACCATCAGCAAAGCAAAAGTGGTGCCATGAGATGCCACCCCCAGACCCCCTGAGACTGTCATGGGTGGGACAGATTGGCTGTGTCCTTAAGCTACAGTGATGAAGGACACTGCAAGTTGTCATGGAATATTCTGGGTTGGAAGTGACCCTCAAGGATTAGGTCCAGCTCCTGAATGTGGTGTTGTCCTGCACCATCACCTCTTTCAGAGCAGTCTGCAGAAAGAATGGCCATGGAAAAACATCACCCTGCCAGCTGTGAGGAGGAATGTGACATGGACAGGTCTGGCCCTCACCTCATTCCTGGTTTCAAAGCAGTTTCCACCCACTGGCCCTTCCTTCCACAGTGCTGCCATCCCATGAGACCGCCCAGGGACAGTCCCACTGCTCCCCAGGCAGCCAGACCACAATCCCCAGCATCCAGAGACATCTTCCTGCCACGCACAGGCACTCAGGGATCACTCCTGGGATCAGCCTGCAGGACTCCTGCATCACCTGCAACCATTGCTTGGTCTCCCTCCTACTGCTGATTTTGCTGCTGACCTTTTTTCTTGTCATTTGCTTCTCCAGCAACAGGAATCTCCCCACTGGCAGCCTGGACACCTGAGAACACTGTGACACCTGGCTCTGGTGCCGAGGGAGCTCCTTCACAACCAAGGGCTGGTCACCTGGTTTAACCTTGGTACACATGGACAAACCCTCAGCTGACAGGACACCTCAAACTTCCCACTAGTTTTTGCTCTCAGGAAGAGAGTCTGTGGTCTCTCTTTACCCACACACAGGTCCCCTGGCACAGCAAATGAGGAGCAGGTTTCTTAAAGGTTCAGTAGTTGTGTTGATCACAGAATCATGCAATGGTTTGGTTTGGAAAGGACATTAAAGCTCATCTCATTCCACCCCTGCCATGGGCAGGGACACCTTCCACTAGCCCAGGTTGCTCCAAGCCCCATCCAACTTGGCCTTGGACACCTCCAGGTATCCAGGGGCAGCCACAGCTTCTCTGGGCAACCTGGGCCAGGGCCTCCCCACCCTCACAGCCAACAGTTCCTTCCCAATATCCTGTCTAACCCTGCCTTCTGGCACTGGGAAGCCATTCCCTGTGTCCTGTCCCTCCATTCCTTGTCCCAAGTCCCTCTCCAGCTCTCCTGGAGCCCCTTCAGGGGCTCACCACCCTCGCAGGGAGGATTTTTTTCCTAATAAGATTTTTTTCCTAATCCCCTCAGTTCACCCAGTGTCCTCTCACTGCTGCTTGGCTGCTGCTCTCTCTGCACCATTTCCACAGGTGTAACAAGGACTTCGATCGAAGACTCACCACCAGTCCCCTTCCCCCGTGCCCAGCTGTCCCACAGGCTGCAGTAGGGTTCATTTCTAACATCCATTTGCACAATATAGTTCTGGATTCCACCTTCCTGCTCCCCAGATCCCAACAACCTCGTTGTCCCTCCCCACTGATGTGAGGAACCCCGCAGTCCTGCATTGCCCTGCTCCTCCAGGCCCTGCTGTAGCAGCTCCTGCCCTCCCCAACTTCTGTTTCACAGATGCCTTATCACTGAATATTCTGGGTTTGAAGGGGCCCACAAGGACCATCAATTCCAACTCTTACTTGAATGGCCCATACAGAGATCAAACCCACGGCCTTGGTGTTCTGAGCTAATTTTCAGGAGCCCGGTGGGGTGCAGTCTGTCCTCAAAGAGGGGCTGCCTTTCTCCAGTCCAACATTGCTGCCTATCAGCATTCCTGAGTTTGTAATTCCATGTGCTCAGCAAGCCCATGGTACCAGAGCTGCTGACAGGAGGCAAATGTCTGGCAGCTGCCGGAATTCTGACAGCCTGGATCAGCTGAATTCCCACTGTGGGCTCTTCCCTGGACATCTGTGGGCACCTTCAGTCCCTGTCTGCACTGATGGGTTTCATTTTTTAGGAAGGTTTTGTTCAGCTCCACATCCAATTTACAGTTCTCCCTTCCTCTTGTCCTACTTTCTGGAAAGCAAACATTTGTTCTTTCTACCTTTTGTATTTATTGCTTTGCACACAAACTGCCTGAATCACAGTGGCTGCATTTTCCCTGATCCATCTGTTCCTTTGGTTCCTGAATCTCTGAGCCTGAGCCTTTGTCATGGTTCAGCTCCCAGGGGTGCACAGAGGGACCTTGCCACGCTCTCCTTGCTGCTAATCCTGCACAAGGACACATCATCTGTCCTTGCTATTTGGAGGTATTTCCTTAGGGAAAGATCTGCTCCTCTAAAAAAATCCCTCTTGTAATTAGGCCTTCTTCATCCCAGTCCTCTCTCATCTTCCCCACAGTGAAATGATAAAAAAAGGCTGCATTGTCTGGGCCCAGAGCTCTCAGCCCCTTACATCTGTCTGTGGTCCCGCTCTCTCTTTTTGTGGTGATAACTTTGTTTTCTCCCCTGCTGTGGGTTTCATTAGGTTTAACAGCTGCCACCACGTGCAGCTCATAATGTGGGGGAAATAAAAAAAAAGCCTCATGTTCCTAAAATTAAATTGGTTTTACAGTGAGAAAGTAATATAACTCCAAAACTGTGTCTGGGAGTTGACAGGTAGAACTGGCCACGTGCAGACTGACTGCAGCACCCAGGTCATGGAATCACGGAATGATTTGGGTTGGAAGAACCTTAAATCTCATCCAGTTTCACCTTCTGCCATGGGCAGGGACACCTTCCACTAGCCCAGGTTGCTCCAAGCCCCATTCCAACCTGGCCTTGGACACTTCCAGGGATCCAGGGGCAGCCACAGCTCCTCTGGGCAACCTGGGACAGGGCCTCCCCACCCTCACAGGGGGGAGTTTCTTCTCAATATCCCATCTATCCCTGCCCTCTGTCAGTTTGAAGCCATTCCCTCTTGTCCTGTCCCTTCATCCCCTTGTCCCCAGTCCCTCTCCAGCTCTCTTGGAGCCCCTGTAGGCCCTGGAAGGCCACAATTAGGTCACCCTGAGGCTTCTCTTCTCCAGGCTGAACAATCCCAACTCTCTCAGCCCTTCAAAGGTCCTCCAGCTGCTGCCCAAATCCAACTGGATGTGCAGCTGGGATCACACCTACACACGTGGTTATGGGTGATGTCCAAGGAGTCCCTCTTGCCCTCTGCCCAGCCACACTCTCTGAAGGAAACAGGGGCCTTGCTGGAATAAATTTTCCATTTTCTTATTCATTACATTGACTTTCTCTTCAGTGATACATTTGAGGCTAATTATTGGTGACAGTTACATTTGAAATGATTTTGCACCTCAGCTAATAGTGGAGAGCTGATCAGTGGTCACTGATAACGGTATTTCCCTGAGCTAAAAATGCAGCATTTCTGGCTCTTAATTCTCTTTTACCACCAGCATCACAGTATTTTACTTGCTGCTCTTACTACTAAATTATTACACATTGTTGGCACTATTGGTGAGTTGGAATTTTCTCGTTTGGGAGAGATTTTAACCCTCCAACTGCTGACTCAGCAGTGTTGGCTCTGCAGGAGCTTGGAAGTTTCCTCAAGACACATCTAGTGACAGACACAGACAAGTGGCCTCCCTGAGTCTGCTCCTGCTCTTACCGAGTGCAAGGAACCATCACACATCTATAAAATTATCTCAAAACCACTTGAAGTTTCCTCTCCATATCATCCACCTGAGCATTTAGCCAGGAAAAACACTCTGGCCAAAGGAAATGACACTTAATTTCAGTCATGTCAAGACTGATCAGAGCCTCCTGTGGTCTCATTGCATTTCATGTGCAGCACATGGGGGTGCAAGAGCTACACCACAACCCTTAGATCTTCCCACTCCAGGCCCTTCTAATGCTGACACCACCTTGTGCACTCCCACACTTTGTGCAGACCTTCAGCTTTGCCAAATACTCACCCAGATTCATCCAGGAAAGCTCTAGAATATTCCTGCCATCACAAGACTGAATTCAAGCCACCCCTGCCCTTCCCAACTGACAGAAGTAACTAATGAGGTGAAGGGTTTAGATGTACCAAACCTCCCCCATCCCTGACACGAGAGAAGTGCAGGTCCTCACCAGAGGGCTGTTTCTACCCCTTCCATTCTCCCATCCTTCTCTACCAAGGGCTTGAGATAAATTCTACGGAATAGACTTTCATTCCCTGGCTTCATGTGCCTTGACCTGCCCAAACAAGCTGCAAACCCAAGGTCCACTGATCCCAGAGCAGTGGGGTAAAGTAAAATGTCCCAGTGACAAGGGGTCTCGGAGGGCACAGAGAGCCTGTGACTGTGCAGCCCAGAGGTCCCTCTCCAACCCTTGGGAGATGCTCCCTGGGAGTTGTGCCTGCTCCCTCTGCTCCAAGGGACAGTGTTGCTGCCAGGAAACCACAGGCCACGAGAACAAAACCCGTGTCACAGGCCCTGAATATCCCTTAAAAAGAGAGAAAGAACACAGGCCTGGAGCAGTTCAAACACTTCTGTGCTCACTCAACCCCTGAAAGGCCGGGCTGGCTTCAAATGGGAACAGTGAGAGTAAAAATAACAATAAGGGGCAGAGGCAAGGAAAAAAGGAATCCTGGATCAGAGCTTTGATCACACCCATGTCCTGCCCCCACAGAAGTGCTGTCCCACTAATCCCTGCAGTGGAAGAGCTCAGCTCAGAGCTCAGCTGAGCACATGCGTTTGTTCAGAGGGATCTCACCAGCCCTTGGAAACATCCCTTATATTGCCCATGGCTTACAAATCCTGGCAAATCAGGTCAGCAATCCAGTGTTAAATACTCCATCTTGGCCTGGGTTTGTTTGTTTTTGCAATATTTTATCCACATCTTCTTCATTAAATAGAAAAAAAAGTTTTACTTTCATTTTCCACAGGCAGGAGAATACTAAGTTTAAGAAGTCCAAAACATCTTTGCTTTTCAGCTCTTTATTGAAGCCCTCCTGAGGCCTCTTTGTAGACAAAGAGAATATTAAACTGGAGCCACTGCTTTGTTCCGCTGAATTCTTGTATTTCCCCATGTTTGGCCCAGCTGGGATATCTCCTAGACAGTAGTCCTGGGTTTAATGGTTCTCAGATGGATTCAGTGGTTCTCAAAACCTGCCACTGAAACACAGTTTCCATGGTGTGACCAACATGGTGAGAGGTCTGAAGGTAAATGCAGGTTTTGGACCCTACTGGGGTCTCGTATTCGGCTTTGAGAATCAGATTACATGTTTGTTCAATAGCAATAAACTTCCAGAGTTTTATAGAGCCATAAAAACACTACAACTGCTTCCATTTATGGCCTGTATATAATTTACTCGGGTATGTTTCCTCTCTAATGGTGCAGTGCAAGTGATTTGAGCTCTATTAGCTGGAAACAGTACATCTACATTTGCAGAGCTCTCATAAATAATTCCACCCCATGGACGGCCTCCCATCCACACTGGTGTGCAGGGAAGGGGGTGGGGGAAGGACAGGAGGGGAGAGATGGTAGGAATAGAAAAAGAAAGGCTGTTAAGACTTCACTCAAATTAAGAATTCAGGGAACCTCTTCTTGCAGGTGGTATCAAAATCCGATTTTCCTGCTTAATTTGTGCGATGCTTTGAGCCTGAAGTGTAAGCACAGCTCAGGCTGCAGGCTGAGCTCACTCCCAGCCTTGCGGAGGCACAAAGGCATTCATTGGAAACGCTGTCTCCCAGGACACAGAGAATTCCTGAGCACTCAGAGATGCACTCAGCTCCCCGGAAGCTTCAGAGCAATAAATGAAATGCTAGAGGGACTTACAGCTAAATGAGTTGTTCGGGCTCAAGTACAAGGGCAGGAGAGCCACAGCTCAGGTTTGGGATCCTGCAGCAGGAAAGGGGATGGGGATCACCATGCAGTGAGGGACAAGATCAAGGGGAGGGTAGAAATCTGTCCCTGGTATTTTAAACACAGGGAAAACTCCCCGAAATGGACTTGGGCTGCTTGGGGAGGGAGCTGGTGACTCCTTTTGTCCCTCTGCTCGGCAGTTCCTGGGAGGAGAGAGGGTGAAAGCCACGCTGTGATTCAGGTGCTTGTCTGATCCAGGGCAGATTCCAGGCTGGCTGAGGGTGGTTTTGGTGTTCATGGAACTAAATCCAGGAATTCACTGGATGGGTCAGCGTTTGTATCTGTGCGAAACAAACTCACCTGGCAACCACCTTCAAGGCACTGAGTGTTTTCTGCCAGGGTCAGGGCTCAAGAGATGTCAGTGCAGCCACAGAGCTGGGAATGGCTGAGAAAAGTGGGAAAGAGAGAATGTAGGTTTGTTCCATGTGGTCCCTGGAGAGACTTTGGCTCTCCCAGCATTGGTTCAGAGAGTTTTGAGCAGAACTTAAAATTTTGAGCAGAACCCAAAAAAACAATAAGGCACAAGATTAATCAGATAAATAAAACCTCCTGCACACAGGGAAGGGGGATGATGGAAAGTAAATTTTCCATCTGGAAGAACGACAGCTGAAGGTGCCAGGTGGAAGATGGTCCATGCTGCAGGAAATGTGCTGTAGCACAGGTCTGATGAGGAGCTGAAGGAGCTGGGGGGGCTCAGCCTGGAGAAAAGGAGGCTCAGGGGGGACCTTCTGGCTCTGCAACTCCCTGACAGGAGGGGGGAGCCGGGGGGGGTCGGGCTCTGCTCCCAGGGAACAAGGGACAGGAGGAGAGGGAACGGCCTCAAGCTGAGCCAGGGGAAGGTCAAGTTGGATATTGGGAAAATTCCTGCATGGAAAGGGTGCTCAGGCACTGGCACAACTGCCCAGGGTGGTGGTGAGGTCACCACCCCTGGGAGTGTTCAAAAAACATGCGCATGTGGCACTTGGAGACGTGGGTTAGTGGTGGCCTTGGCAGTGCTGGGAACAGTTGCACTCCATGATCTTAAAGGTTTTTTTCAACTCTAAGGATCCTGTGGGGATGTGTCACCTGAAAACACCCAGGCAGAGGTGACAACACCTTTTATGTCCCTTTAGCGCCTGATGGATGGAGGACTGTGTGGGGATGCTCGGTGTAAGTGGGGCTCTGCCTCTCTCACTGTAAATCACCTCACACATAATGACACTTCATTTGCACAAGAAAACAAATCAATTAAGTACCATCGAGTCCTTTTTTGATAGAATTATAAAACAAGAGGGTCAGCCAGAGCGGGTCACATTAATGCAGAGCTGGAGGATACTCGAGGCTAATGAAGAACTGGTATGGATTTGCTGTTCCTCAGACTATTGGTCCTGTGGCTGGTGTGTGTTCACTGCACAGGATAATCACAGTGCTGAGGAAGGAGCTCTCAGGCTGGCCTGGCTCAACTGCAATGACTTCAGAAGCTCCCAGACCTATTTAACCCAGCAGAATAATGTCTCAGAGTCGATATGATGGCTCCTTAAAATACACTGGGTGAGTAAATAACAAGTACAAAAAAAGAATACGTAAGTTAGAGGATGATGCTGGAATAAGATCAACTTGGTCATGAATAAATTTAGACTGGAAGGCAGGAAAAAAACCCAAAAAACCAATATGGAATTATATCCTGGTATGACTTTCCAAATAGGGCAGTAGAAGCAAGAAACTTAAATTATTGTAAGGTGAAAAAAATTCAGGAAAACTTGTAAAGCAGAATATGGGTCAGCCTGGAGTAATAAATGAAATAGGCAATAGGAATTCCTGTGACTCACCTTGGCACTGCGCTGGGGAGGAGGGAGCTGGAAGGGTTGGGTTGTTCCTTGGTGATTGCATTTCTTGTTTCCTGTATATTCTGTGCTGTACATGGCAAACTGAGCTGTGCTGACAAATACTTCTGCAGCCCTTGTTGTAACAGTAAATCTCATGTAATAGAAAAAGGATTTCTATGAGAAGGATTTTATGTCAGAAATGGAATCAGACAAGGACTTGTGGACTTGTCCCTCCTTCCTGCACTTTTCTTAGGCCAGGACTGCTGGTTTGAGCTTTCCTAGGTCAGGGAAAAGAAATACTTATTTGCCAGTGACAATTCCTACATGTCCCAGGCCCTGATTCTTTCCCAGCCACAAGCTTGTCCTACTATGGAAAACGTGAGGTCATTTTCTTGGTGTTCCAATTTAGCCTTACAGGGAGGGGAATCAGACTCCCAGAAACCAAGAAACCAATATATTGGTGATCTTCTCTCCCAGCTTTATTTACTCAGGTGTGTGGGATGAAAAGTACATTCATGATGCCCCCCAAAAAATGGAAAAATCAGTCAGAGGAACTGCAAGAGGAAAATGAATTCTCGACTTGGCTGCATCCAGTGCAGCCAATGCACAGCACCCAGCTGGAAGGTTCTGTAGGAACCTGGTACAATAGTCATCAAAAAGTGCTGATTTTCAGCACCTGGGGAATAAGAAAAATAAAGAAAACCATTGTGATGTGTTTAACTTCAAAAATGGGCACTAAATCACTAAATGAAAATTATTTCTTATTTTGTATTTTGTTTAAAAAAGAGAATAAAATGAAAAGAAATAAAAATAAAATAAAAGGAACAGTTAGAAGAGTGAAGTCTTTGTCCATGGTGGAGAAATCAGAGGGATCACCCTGGGACTCTGGGCAAATTCCTATTTCCAAAAGGACTTTAGGAAGATTGAGAGAAATGAGCAGGACTATACAGAGGTAAAAAGGGTACTGGAAATGCAAAAGGACAATCAAAATTTAATAAGTGCACAGCAGAAAACTAATCCCATGTTTGCAGCTGGTTTTTCCATGGCAGGGTCAAGGAGCTCCTGCACAGCAATTTTTGTCTTTATAAGGGGCCACATCCAGGCATCATTCCCATATTGGAGGAGATCAGGGAGCGTATCAAGGGGTATTAACAAATCACCCAGACCAAAGGATGTTCTTCCCAGGGTACCCAGGGAACTCCACTGCGGAATTGCTGAATTAATATCTGGTGTGCAAGTGGAATGTAAAAATGTCTCAATGTCAAGACACTTCAGTGTGGAATTACCAGAGTGGTCTCAATTTTTAAAGGGGATTCAAGCTGAAGTTCAGGAAAATTCAGAGTGGCAGCACATCTTGGATAGAAATTGTAATATAAGAGGATCCATGGATAAATAGAGTATTATGGGGAAGAATCCATGCAGTTCTGGGAAGGGAAATCAGGATTTACAGCCCAGTGTAGTTCTTTGAAGGAGCCGATAGACATGAGGGTAAGGGAAATCCAGCTGATATCATATTTGCATTTCGAAAGGAATTTTACAAAGTCTTTCACAAAAAAAACCAAAAAACCCAGAAAAAAACCCAAAACAAAACAAAGAAAACCCCCCACAAAACCACAAACAGACAAACAAAACCAAAAACAAACAAAAACGAAACACCAAAAAAAACCAAAACAACGAAACAACAAGAACAAACAAACAAAACAACAAAAAAACCCAACCCAAGTCCAACCAGAACACAAAAAAACCCAAACCCTTAAAGAAGATAAGGAATGGAATGAAAGGGAAGGTCGTCACATGAATAAATAATTGTTTAAAACACAGAAAACACAGATTGGTAGTTAAATTATCAACATTCACAGAGCTGAGTTAACTAAAATTATCTTAGCGAATTAAACTAGTGAAAAAATGTTAGAAATTATCATGACAACGAAAGACAATGTGACAGCAAATATATGCAAAATGCAGGCACCTGCTGCCCACTTGGTGTGGTTCTGATCCTCAACCCAAAAAGGGTGGATCAGAACTTGGGAAAAAAAGGTAAAAAGGGCAGCAAATTTGGTTGAATTGCTTCAGAGGTCTGTTAAAGTGATTTCTAGTCAAGAAAAAGCCACACACACTGTGATTCTTCATGCTGAAAGAAAAGGGTCTGGATGGAGGAAGGGGAAGGGAGATCTACAAAAGGGGAATGGGTGGATCTACAAGACCATGAGATGAAGGGATGAACTAAGGAATAATTGGCATAATTGTTCATTTTCTCTTCCACGCCCAGTTACACTCGGGCAGCAATGACAAGTCCAAAGCACAGAGGAGGAAGGAGGTTCTCCAGGAAATGCTCTGTGAGTTTTGCCACAGGCAGCTATGCCTGATGGAAACCCTTC
The DNA here is from genome assembly GCA_013396775.1 of Cephalopterus ornatus. Lineage (NCBI taxonomy): Eukaryota > Metazoa > Chordata > Aves > Passeriformes > Cotingidae > Cephalopterus > Cephalopterus ornatus. The sequence goes on from VZRE01016017.1 coordinate 123,653, forward strand.
TTGAGTTCCAAATGAGGTGGGGCAGGTTCAGGCTCCACTGAGGCCTTGAAATACCAAAGTACCACCTTCATCTCAGCAGTCCCAGAGCCGCAAGAAACCAAAGGCCTCTGCCAGAGCTCCAGGAGGGTTTGGATGATCCTCTGGGGCACAGGGGGTGACTCTTGGGGTGGCCTGTGCAGGGCCAGGGGTTGGACTCGATGATCCTTGTGGGTCCCTTCCAACTTGGCATGTTCTGTGACCTTCCTCTGTTCTCCCTGTTCCTCAGCATCCATCAAACCCCCGCTGGGACAGAGAGCCCTCACTGTCAGAGCATTCTGAAACACTCAGGTCCTTGTAGCAGGTGATTATTAACAGCAAACAGCAGGTTGACCTGTCTCCACTGTCAAAACCAAGTCTACAAGAACCAAGGATCGGTACCAAGTACACCCTGTTTTGTTGAACAAAGTGCCTGAAATCCAACAAGCTGAGGAGTTTAGTTTAACCAGTGCTGTGCTCAGCAGGAAGGGGAGGTGTCTGCACGAAAACATGGGGCAAAACACCCAGGGAAATATCACACTTTACCGATAGCAAAGCTTTGGGGATCTCCAGCAGGCCCTTTACAGACAGGTCCCTTGAGGTAAAAATCTGCTTGCATACAAGTCTTCCAAGAGGACACAACACCCTGTAAACTGCCTTCAATGATTTCCGTAATGGAGCTGAAAAAGCTTTAGATCAAGGCATTTGAGCCCAATCTATCTGGGATGCTCTCATCTCCTTCAGGAGCAGCTGGGATTCCATGGAGAATAATTGGATTCCTCACTACAGAGAAAAGATCTCCACCAGCTGTGATGGACTAACCTTTATTGTTTGAATCTCCTGCTTCAAGTTTCCTGCCAAGTTCTTGTCTTCTTTCATAACCTGGGTCCTGAGAGCACATCCTTTCCTTCCTCTGATGCACTGGAGGCTGGGCAGAGAGGCATGTGCTAAGTTTGGCAGTAAAACCTCCTCTGAGATTGCACTTAGAGCAGCAATAACAACTTTGAAATAGAAGCTCAGCATTTGTTGCTCTCAGGTTCAGGGTAAGAATCTGCTTTGTTGGAATCTTTCCTGAAATTTTAACTCTGGGAACTCTTGGGTTGCTTTTCCCCTCTTCTGATCTGTAGGATGTAGTTCTCAACTAAGAATCATAAGAAAATACTCACAAGAGTTCACCAGTTTAATCAGTGCTCTCACACTCCCTCATCTCCTCCTGGAGTCCAAACTAGCAGTGGCTTTTGTTCCCTTGTTTTGGAGTACTGGCCAATGTTATGTGGTGTGGGAGGGACTCATGGTGTGAAAGGAGCACATCAAGGACATTCTCAACCAATACAATGGTCACCTGAGACAAGAAGATTTGGCCCTTTGAGCCAAACTCTGGTTTCAGCCTGGCAGAACCAAAGGACAGATCAATGGAAGCTCTTGTTCTGAATTATAGGGCCATTAAAGAAATATCAGTATCTGCTGATCATTTGATCCCTTTATCTCCCATGAGAATTCCTGATGAGGGAGAACTTCTAAATCAAGAGAGAAGGATGCAGCACAAACTGCCTATAAAAGCCCTGCACGTGATCCTGGTGATCTTGGCTGGGGCTGCCCTGGTGAGACATTTCTGGAATTGCTGCCTCCAGAGCCTCTCCCAGAGGCAGGTCTGTTTTATTTCATTATTAAGGATCTCAGCAGGATAAAGTAGGGACAGGTACAGAGAGATATAGCAAATATTTTGGCAAGCATGAGAAGTCTGTTATAACCCTCTACAACATCAGGACAAACCTTCTATTCTTCCACCATCAACTGTTTTGTGAGGTGGCCCTTGCCAAGGGGTATAACCCTCTGTGCTATCTCTCTACCCAAAAATGACTTTTTTCCCACTCAAAATACAGGATTTCAATGTGATCTTCCCAGTGCAATGTTAAAAAGATTGGTGTGTTATCCACAAATAGATAAACACAGGATTAGTTGGTTATTTTACATCTTACAAGGCAATGGTGGGATTAATGTTGGAATAGTGCATTTAGTCAAGTGAAAAATTGGAGATAGAACAGTGAACAGCAATACAATTATTTGAAGGCTGGGAAATGAGTTTTTTATGAAACACAGAAGGAATTCAATACATTCTGACTGTCAAAAAAAAATAGACAAGGCTGAAAAACAACTTGTTATGTGGTCTGTAAACAGCCTAGGAGGGAAGGAAATTGAAACAGGCTCTGCAAAGTACCAGAGGAAGTGACCATCAGCCTGATGATAAAGAAGCACAAATTCAAATTAGAAATAAAAGTATTAACAACTGGGAGAGCCTTCTGATGGGCCAGAAGTGCAGACCCCACCACATCAAACAAAATCCAGATGCTGTCCCATAGATGCTTTGGTTAAACACAAGTTCTCAGGCTCATTCCACAGCTACCAGGGAAAAATCTCTCAGTCCATAAAATCAGTTTAAATACCGTAACAGTCCTTTCAAGCCAAAAGCTGCTTGTTTTATATCAATATGTCACCTTGAAGGAACGCTGACATAGCTCATTCCAGCACACAGTGCTCAGAAAATGCCAGAACTGGGGAATTGTTCTCTATAACATTGTCTCACATGGATGTGCTTCAGCAAGATCACAGATTCTTACACCTTCTTACCACCTGGAAACACCTCCAAGGGCTGCTTTCTGCACCACCTGAGCAGCCAGCGCTGCCTGCCTGCACCCAGGTGCTGCTGGTGGTTTCTGGGGTGTCCCAGGCTCGTGGATGTCTCTGAAGTGCTGCCAGCTCCTGGAGCAGGTCTGTCCTTGCCTGGGACATGGGGTGATTGCTCTCTGCCAGAACATTTGAAGCCACTCTTCATATCAGAGATATTCAGGAAATAGGAAGTTGATTCCAACACAAGGCGCAGACAGGAAGGAAATTTCTGGATTTGGAGAGAGGTGTCAGGCACTAAACACAACAAAACACCTCAGTCGCTGCTTAGAACCATCGAGTCATGGAATGACAGGATGGTTTGGGTGGGAAAGGACTTTGAAGCTCATCTCATCCCACCCCCTGCCATGGGCAGGGACACCTCCCACTAGCCCAGGTTGCTCCAAGCCCCATCCAACCTGGCCTTTTGGACACTTCCAGGGATCCAGGGGCAGCCACAGCTCCTCTGGGCAACCTGTGCCAGGGCCTTCCCACCCTCACAGGGGGGACTTTCTTCCCAATATCCCATCTATCCCTGCCCTCTGGCACTGGTAAGCCATTCCCTGTGTCCTATCCCTCCAGGGTCTTTGTAAACAGTCTCTCTCCATCTTTCTGTGGCCTCCCTTCAGGTACTGGGGGGCCACAATCAGGTCACCCCTAAGCCTTAACCCTGAGCAGTGCCAGGTTTGTTGCCATTGGAGTGAACCAGGCTTGGGACACCTAAAATCTGGCACTGTCTTTTCTTCCAGCAGCACCTGCACTTTCTGCCCAGGGGGAAATTCTACTATTTCACCTCCTGTTTTATCTCATTTGGGATCTGAGTGTTAAAAGGGAGGTTTGTTTTGAGTGAAATATTGCAGAATCACATGAAGCCCAGACCACAAACTGGGTACAAACTCTCCAGCATTCCTGCTGCACAAGATTTCTTTCCAGTTGGTTGAATGATCCAAAAATTATTCAGTTCATCAGCAATGAATTTTTATGTTTTTTTTCACTGTCTTGTGAGGGCTGAAGAATCTCATCGTGTGTGCAGCACAGCTTGTAGGGAAGAATAAGAAACCACCCTAAGTGGTAAATAAACCACTCTATTTCATACTATACATATATATATATTGCACTATAAAAGAGAAATGTAACTTTATAATAAGTGAGTCACAAGCAATTACTTGGAAAGTAAATATTTCCTTCAGCTGAAAATATTCTCTCCTGCCAGAGACTTTGACTTTGTGGAAATAACCCTGGAGCTGAGATTTATCTGCCCTCACTCACTGGTACATCCTTGGATTCCCCATTCCAAAAAAGCCAACTGTTTCCAAAACACCTACTCTGGGAGGTCTCGGGAGCCTCCCTCTGGAGGTATTTCGTATTTTCTCTGTACTATCTCTTGTTTCATTACCAAAATATGAACAAACTACCCCATGGAGCAGAGGCACATGGTGTCCAAAGACAGAACTGAAGTGGAATTGGCTCAATCCACTTGTCCCTGGATGAGAAGAGAACCTGAAGAGACCAAGTGAAGACAAAGCCAATTGAAGATGCTTAAAGCAAGAGGTGGCTTTCAGAGAAGGTGGGCAATGAAAAAGCTCAACAACAGCATCTGGAGACTTTCAGACATGTGGTGGGATTGTTGGGGTGTCCTGAGCAGAGCCAGGGGTTGGAACTGATGATCCTTGTGGGTCCCTTCCAGCTCAGGAGATGAAAAGGTTGAGGATTGACCCCTGACCATCGTCTGGGGTTATTGGGATGGGAGCAGGAGCTCAGTGTGGCCCTTCACAGTAACAGTCTCCCACCACGATCCCGAAATATCCATATTCTCTCTCCCTTTCTCATCCAATTTCTGCAAAAATAAGGCTGCAAAGTCTCTTGGGATTTTTTGCTTATTTATTTTCTGGAAGGCTGGGATTCACCTCTGCCAGCGAATCCAAAATTAGCTGCCTAACTCATTATTTGCCTTGGGCTCCCTCATTCTACAGGGAGAGAAGCAGCATGTTAAGGGCAAGATAATCATATCTGGGTTTGATATCTATTTTAAGGTGAGGTGAATCCTGCACTAAACCCCCCTGGGTCTATCACCTTCCTCTCTGCTGACTGTGAGCACCTGCAGTGAGTGAGATTAAGTCTGTGCAGGTCTGAGAAGGCAAAGGTAGTAACCACACATATATAGAAATACATGCTCTGGAAATATAAATAACTAAAAACAGGGAAGTACTAAAGAAAGTCATGTCAGACAATCAAAATGTACACTGAAAATCAGTAGACACTTTGGATTACTTTGACTTTAATACTTATTGTTTGCATCATTTCCCCCCATAAAGTGAAACATTAGTATTGATTCACCCCTCAGCCCTATTGTTAAGATATATTCATTAAATTTTGTAAAGAAGGGAGATTGAACAGTGAGGCACAAGAGAAAAACCTGGTAAGAAATTAATAATTCTGTATTCAGTGCTGTCTGCAGTAAATAATGCATGGAGCCACACACTGAACGATGAGACCAAATGAAATATTGAAGAGCTGCTCTTTCAGAGAGCAAGTCTGTTCTGAGCCCTGAACGAGCAGGATTCTGCCTGCAGAGCACAAGTGATCACATATTTAAGAGTGAATTAGAATGCACGCACACAGCAAGGCTAAATGAAGATTTTACAGGCATCTTAAATCTGACACTTCCTAATTTTGGAGTGCTTGACTTTGCGACCTTGAAAATGGGTTAGTAAAATATTATCAGGCTTTTTTCTTTCTTTCTTTCTTTCTTTCTGTTATTCCCCTGGTTTGTTGAAATTTTTTGAGGAGGCATCAGACACCTGTTTTACAGCTGTTGGCAGAGACAGGTAATCCCTAGCTGGGACCTGAAGCTCAAAAACTTGGGCTACTTGGGGAATATAGAAAATTGGACAAGACAGTGACGTGGGTCAGGCAGGAGAAGTGATTTTATTCTTTGTATTCCATGTAAACAAATTCTCTGTCCCCCCTCATCCAGTATCACTGACAAAGAGAGGCTTAAAAGCCACCAGAATCATAGCACAGAACCACCCAAATTCTTAATCACACACACTCTTACTTTATGTCTTAAATATGTAGAGATATATATCCCTATTTCCAACAGCTCCCAAAGCCTGACAGGCCCTAAGATGGAATTTTTTCCCCTGCAGCTCTCTAGGGCATCAGGGCTTCAGGAGATGCTCATTTTTAAAACAAGTGCAAGGCTAATGCTTGTTTGGGATTGTAGAACTACCACATTAGGTGGGCTCAGTACTAATCTGATTGTGATTTGTATGAATAACCCAGCCAGGAAACTGCACATTCTCCTGCCTTCACCTTCCCAGGTGATAAATGCTCTTACACGGCTCAGAGATTGCTCTTCATTTTTTAAGATAAATAAAGGTTTATGAAGAAACATCAGGTTTACATGAAAAACTCTATTTTCCCTTTAACTCTTGTCATTATTGTATTTGCATCTCAGCTTTGCATTAAGCCCCTGCATTCCCATCCCATGGCCCATTATTCATCCTCCCACACACCTCGTGTAGCCAGAGAGGCAACACTTCTCTGCCTTCTACAGGTCTCCTCCTCTCTCCCCTCTGCATTTTCCCTTGTTCTCCTCTGTGTTCTTGCTCTTCTCCCAGTTTTTACCCCATTCTTCATTGCCTTCCTTCTTCCCATCCTTCTGGAGCTCCATGGGATCATGTGCCAGCCCAAAATGCTGAATACCTGGACACACAGCCACTGTCTCTTGGCTGCCAGTTCACTCCACGTGGAAGCCTCTGTGGTGCAGCAGCAGTGGTGTGGTGACCCTTGGCTGCATCCAAGACACATCACAGAGTCATGGAATCATGGAATGGCTTGGGTGGGAAGGGACTTTAAAGCCCATCTCATTCCACCCCCTGCCATGGGCAGGGACACCTTCCACTAGCCCAGGTTGCTCCAAGCCCCGTCCAACTTGGCCTTGGACACTTCCAGGGATCCAGGGGCAGCCACAGCTTCTCTGGGCAACCTGGGCCAGGGCCTCACCACCCTCACAGGGAACAATTCCTTCCAATACCCCATCTCTCCCTGCCCTCTGTCAGTTTGAAGCCATTCCCTGTGTCCTGTCCCTCCATCCCTTGTCCCCAGTCCCTCTCCAGCTCTCCTGGAGCCCCTGTAGGCCCTGGAAGGGGCTCTCAGCTCTCCCTGGAGCCTTCTCTTCTCCAGGTGAACCCCCACAGTTCTCTCAGATCCCGGTGTTAAAGGCACAGAAAGGTGAGTGGGAGCCGTAGGAGCTCACAGGTGCCCTGCCTTCCTCCCCTGTCTTTACCTGCCCTTCTGGCTGAGCTGTAGGGACATGTCTCCCCCACTGGCCTTGCACTGTCAGCACCTGGAAAGCCTCTGATGGGGCAGGGAGATGCAGCTGTTTGCTTTGCTATTCAAGACAGAAAAGCCTCCACAGGGTGATATTCCAAAAAGACAAGGTGGAGTCAGTCTCTGGAGAGGCTGATCCATGGCCCAGAGGAGGCAGATAAAGCCATCAGATTGATGCTTCCCACCTCTTCTGTTTCAGAGCCAGGAGGTGACACTGACACATCAGTTTGCTGCTCTTTGCATTTGCGTCCTCATCCCAGATTCCTCAGCCATCCACAGTTGGTTTATCTCAGCTTTGTGTGTCCTCTCCCCCTCAGAACCTTCTGAACCTCCGCATGGTCCCAGTCACCTGTTACAGAAACACAGCTCTGCAGGGCCTTGTCTTCCTTGAGGTGATGTGGAGGCAAAGATGTTTTAGTGGTTAGGAAATCATATTTATTCAGCAGCCTGAGTGTGTTTCATCTGTGCATCAGAAATATTTCATATAGTCCTGCACAGAGAGACTCAAGCAAGACTCATTAAAGGACATCATATTTTCCAGAGACCACAAAAAGGTGTGAGCAAATAGTCTGACCTACCTGCTGAGCTGCTAAATGGGTCAAATGAAGTAAAAGGAGTCATAAAATTAAAGAATTATTTAGGTTGGAAAGGACTTTTAAGATATCAAGTCCAACTGGGATGGTCAGCACTGCCAAGGCCACCACTAAACCGTGTCCCCAACTGTTACATTTACACTTGTTTTAAATCCCCCCATGGATGGGGACTCCACCCCTGCCCTGGGCAGCTGTGCCAGGGTGGACAACCTTTTCAATCGACCAACACCCCCAGGGCCTTTTCCGTCTTTCCAGCCCCTCTGTCCCCAGCCTGGAGCATTCCATGGGGTTGTGGTGACCCAAGGGCAGGACCTGGCACTTGGCCTTGTTGTCCCTCACACCGCTGGCCTTGGCCCATGGATCCAGCCTGTCCAGAGCCTCCCTGCCCTCCAGCAGACCCACAGTCCCACCCAGCTTGGTGTGATCTGTGAGCTGACTGAGGGAGCACTGGATTCCCTCATCCAGGTCATTGAGAAAGATATTAAACAGGCCTGGGCTCAATACTGAGCCCTGGGGACACCCTTTGTGACTTGTCCCCAGCTGCACTCACCACAGGTATATAACCAGAGCATTTCTGTGTCTCAATTTCCCTTTCCATGGAAACAACTTTTATAACTCTGCTATGATGGAGCAGTGGAGGTTGAGCTGAAGCTGAGCTGTGAGGTCTCCTGCTCCTGCACACAACAGGCCAGACTGAGACAGATGATCTACAGTGAAATACACAGCTATTAATTTTGAAAAGAGAAATATCACATATTCATTACTTTTCCTATCATGTTCCTCTTCCAATACACATTCACAAACAGAAATGAGAGAACTAATGTGCCTTTAGTTACTGTGTTTGTCTGTTTGCTGAACATAACTCATGACTTGCTTCAGCAAACAGGAGAACAAACACATTTGCTTTGATGAATTTGAATGGTTTGGTGCATTTCTTTATCACATCCCTTTCTTTCTTCCTTCCTTTACTCCCCTCTTCTCTGTTCTCTCCCCTGTTTTCCTTACAGTGATTATCTTTCCTTGCTCTACTCCAATGGCCACACTCTCACACTACTCCTGCTGTCTGTCCCACCTCAGCAGTGTCACAGTAAGTCCCTGCAGTGAGCTCACCCTGGGATCATTATCTGGTGTTTAACAACTGAAGATGAGCAAGACTTTATAAACACACTGCAGCAGGAATATGGGCCTGTAATGAACCAAGGGGAGAAGGGAAGGAAGATCTCTGCCTGGGATGTTCAGACGGCCTGGACAGCCCACAGACCAGCGACTCAAGGGCATGAAAACCATCCATGGAATCAGAGAATCCACAGGATCACAAAGGTTGGAAAAGACCTCTAAGATCTTCAAGTCAACCCCTAAAATTCAGCACTGCCAAATCCAGCAGCTTAACAACCCTCCGAAAGCCTCAGTGCAAAGGACCTGAGCAAGAACCCCATGTCACAAGGCAGGGCCCGGCGCCTGGGCTGAGTGACTCAGAGAACATGAGAGAACATATGTCCCAAGTGAGGAGCTGGGTCTCCTGTTCTCAGAGGCTTTATGTGGGAGAGGTGGAAGAGTCTGGGAGGATCAATATTCAATGCAGAAAGAATGCTGAGTGGATATTTTATGTTGAATAGTGACAGAGGAAATGATTTTCATCATGGGCTCGCAAGATGGGATTAATTTCTCCTAATTGAAGCTGTCTATCAAGGAGTCGGTTGGTTGGACTTGATGATCTTGAAGGTTTTTTCCGGTCTTAAAGGTTCTGTGATTCTGGGACCCTAAGACATCTACATCTAAACCAGTGAGCTGAGCCCTGGGCTCCAAGGAGGTAAACAGGCATTTTTAGGATGTGAGGCAGCTGTTTTGGGTACCTCCTTTAGGGGAAGCTCCAAAGCCCACAGCCATGTCTCCACTGGCCAGAGGGACTCCCTTGGAGGCACCTGCCCTGGGTGGGATGAAAACCACAGGCAAAAGCAGCTGACAGGAACCATGAGGATTTCTAATGGACCAACGTGATTTCACTCCTGGTTCTTGCAGACAGACGCCAGATGAAGTTTGGATTCAGAGTCTGTTGGAGCCCCACACTAATTGCTCCAAGTCTAAAGCAGTGGTATACAGAAAACCCACTTTCTTCAGAAGTGCAAGAGAGGAAACTGGACAACCTTCCTTGCCAAAAATGCCTGTGTTAGACTGATCTTGCATCAGGCAGTTACTTTTTATTAAGCAGGTGTAATTCCAGAACCATTTCTTCAGTAAGATTAATCTCACAGAGCAAGAAGAAAATAGAGTCTTTTCCTGCAGCTGGAATTTGCAGTCGCTGGAACTGATCAGTGGTGACAAGAATAAAGTGAATCATTTTCAGGAGGGTGAGGAAGCACAGGAAGAAGAGTTAAGAAAACCATGTGGTTGTTTCTTTCTACCTGCCAGTGCCACAGTGCTGGGCCTGTCTTGTCACAATCCAGCTCTTCAGCAATCCAGGCTGATGCTGAGGAGAGTCATCCTGTAGGGATAGTAATGATGCCACAAAGAACTGCAACCCAAGCTGTAGCAGCTCCTGGAGTAGTGTCTAGACCCAAGCAGGGGTTGGGTGTGGGTAGGCTAAACTTGTGAAGAAGGTGTCTTGCTACGCTTAATCTCTCTCAGAAATTAAAAGCTGTTGATAAAATGCCTAAAGCAAGGGTGCACTGACATCCCAGCAACTGGGATGGGGTCAGGGGTCTTTACATGTTTTCCTGGTTTTTGGTTGTAGTTTTGATGGTGCAGTTTTGGGCACTACAATATAAGAAGGATCTAAAACTATTGGAGAGCATCCAAAGGATGGCTACAAAGATGGAGAAGGGTGTGGAGGGGAAGCCAGAATGTGAGGAGGGGCTGAGGGCACTTGGCTTGCTCAACTGGAGAAGAGGAGACTGAGGTCAGAGCTCACCAGAGGCTGCAGCTTCTCCCGAGGGGCAGCTCCAATCTCTTCTCTGGGGGGACCAGGGACAGGACCTGGAGCTGTGTCAGGGCAGGGTCAGGTTGGATCTCAGGACAAGGTTCTTCCCCCAGAGGCTGGTTGGGCACTGACCAGGCTCCCCAGGGCAGTGGGCACAGCCCCAAGGCTGCCAGAGCTCCAGGAGGGGTTGGATGATCCTCTGGGGCACAGGGTGGGATTTTTGGGGTGTCTGTGCAGGGCCAGGAGTTGGACTGATTATCCTTGTGGGTCCCTTCTAGCTCAGGACATTCTGTGATTCTTTGATAAGGCCAAAACCTTTCTGCAACTTTGGTCACTGGCCTGGAACTCAAGAGAATTCACAGGTCTCTACAGCAGAAAGAGAACTACTCATCCCAAAACAGCACTCAGCAGATGCTGCTCCCTGACATCCCAGACCAACAGCAGCAAACAGCAGGGAAGAGCGAAGAGCCTTTTAGGAAGGCAAAGAGACTGGGAGCTCTGGACAGTTCTGGGCTCACTTTGCAGGGGACAACTGGAAATTACCACCAGAGGGACTGAGGGGTTGGCCAGGTGAGGCTTTGCTGACCAGGAGTGCTGAGGAGCATCTTTAAATTCAACATTTTTGGGGCCATCAGTGTTGTCCCAAAGTCAGGAGACCCCAGGAAGGGGTTGCATCAAGCAGTACCACTGAGCCTCAGGTCTCAGTGTGCAGGGATTTACAGGACTCTACAGCATATACCGTGTACAGGGATGTACAGGACTGTACAGGATATACAGGGAACAAGGATATCCAGGATATACAGTGTACAGGGATATCCAGGACTGACCACTGTGCAGAGGGAAAACACAAGGGCCTGTTGTCAGAGGGAAGAGCACAGGCTGATGGAGGAGGAAAGATCCTCTGTGGAATCTGTGTGTGTGTGGTTGTACTGCAAACTACAGCTCTGAGCAACTCCAGCTGCCACTACTCCAGGTCTTACTACTCCAGGTCTCACTACTACAGCTCCCACTACTACAGCTCCCACTACTACAGCTCTCACTGCTACAACTCTCACCATTACAACTCTCACTGCTACAGCTCCCACTACAACAGCTCTCACTATTACAGCTCTTAGTAACTCCAGTTCCCACTACTAGAGCTCTCACTGCTACACCTCTCAGTGCTACACCTCTCACTACTCCAGGTCTCACTATTCCAGATCCCACTACTACAGCTCCTAGTAGCTCCAGCTCCCACTACCACAGCTGTCACTACTACAGCTCCCACCTGCTGGGACAAGGCCCAGACAACGTTTATCTGAGCATGGTGAGGAGGAGCAGATGTTCCTTCAGGAACCACCAGCACCTCTCCAAACACCAGGGAGTCTCTCGCTACAGACGCCAGCTTAGGCAGCGTGGCAGAAACTCCAGGTTTTAATGAAACAGAGAAAAACGAATCACAATGGCAACAACCCCTCTCCTGTCTCCAGCACACGATCACATTCCCAGTGTCATTACGGGTGTTTCCAGAGCCTGCAGATGTGTTTAGTCTCACAAAGCAGAACTAATTTATTCATAAGCAGATCTGCAAGGCTGAATCCTCTCCATATTCAAGGGGATTATTAAATCGGGGGGTGTGAAGGGTTTCTTTACAGGACTCTCCAGTGCGTGGATCCAGCAGCAGCCAAAGGAAGGGGAGAGAGGCAGGAAGGAGGGGCTGTTTGCATGACAAAGGAATTGTCAGTGACAGCCCCAAACTGGCAGCATTCCAGGAGGGAGAACAGTGGTACAACACTGAGACAAAACCCTTCAGAAACAGGGAAAACTCCTGCAGGGACTGATACCTAGGCAGGGTATATCCATGCTCTCCTTTGGGCTGGGATCTCTAATTTGTGGGATGTCTGGCAGGTGCTCTTTCTGGCACCACTCAGGTGCATCTGGAAGCCACCCAGGAACACAAAACCAGTGGAGAGTCACATCTTCTCCAGGCAAACTGGTGCTGCCTCCTCCCCTGTGCTGCTGGGACTGCCTGCAAGAACAAGGAGTGAGAGGTGACAAGGAGCTTCCTAAACTCCATCACAGCAGTCCCTGACCCAGGGCATGTTCCTCATCTGCTCCAGTCACCTCTGATTTCATTTTGGCTGATGTGGGGTTGGGGCAGAGCAGTGGAAACGTTTGGAGGTGCAGAGGACAGAAATCCAGAGGGCTTGGTTGGTCCCTGCTGATTCTTCTCACCCGGCCAGGACCAACTGCAGGGAGACGAGAGCTGCTGCTTTCCATCTTCCAGCTCCTGGCTGCGGCTTCCTTGCTGAGCCCCAGTGGCAGCTGTACACAGATCTGGGAATGGCAGCAATGGGAATAGAGGCTGTGGGACATGGCCAAGCACTGGCGGAACTGGGGATGTTCAGCCTGGAGAAGAGAAGCCTCAGGGTGACCTGATTGTGGCCTTGAGAGCAAAGGTAGAGAAAAGACCATTTGCAAGGGATGGAGGGACAGGACACAGGGAATGGCTTCCCACTGCCAGAAGGCAGGGATAGATGGGATATTGGGAAGAAATTGTTCCCTGTGAGGGTGGGAAGGCCCTGGGCCAGGTTGCCCAGAGAAGCTGTGGCTGCCTCTGGATCCCTGGAAGTGTCCAAGGCCAGGTTGGACAGGGCTTGGAGCAACCTGGGCTGGTGGAAGGTGTCCCTGTCCATGGCAGGGGGTGGCATGGGATGAGCTTTAAGGTCCCTTCCAAGCCAGGCCATTCTATGATTCCACGATCTCCTCAGCAGCCCCAAATGGCTTACATCAAGCTGTGCTAGGACAGGAGTCTTATCCTTTCCTGCTTTTACAGCTGAATGCAAGAAAAATCAGTATTCTTTCTTCGCCCCTTCCTTTCTTTTTTCCCTTTTTTCACTGGCAGCTTCTCGAAACTTTCTCAACTTTGGAAAAGTGACGGAGCTGAAAAAGAAAAGTGAATTTGTCACAGTGTCACTTTCATGTATCGGAAACATTTGTAAAGTTACCAAGCAGAAAAGGTGGGGAAAGGCAAAAATCACACTTTGTATTCTTCATGAAAGGGAGGAGGAAAAAAAAAAATAAAACCCCAAACCCAATGTGGCATGTGGTGAAAAAATATCTGGTTAAATCATGTGGCAGAGTGGAAAAATGGATCCAGCCCAAATTTCTCAAGAGAGAGACAAGTCCTTTGTTGTGCAGTGACACAGCTGAAGGACGGGAACACTTAGAGGGACCTGGCCAAGCTGAAGAAGTGGCACCTGGGAATCTCATGTGGTTCGACAAGGCCAAGTGCTGGTGCTGCACCTGGGACGGGGCAACCCCTGGAATCAATCCAGGCTGGGGATGAGCAGATGGATCACCCCGGGGAGAAGGACTTTGGGGTGCTGGGGGTTGAGAGGCTGGACATGAACCAGCCCAGAAACCCCCCATGCCCTGGGCTGATCCCCCAGCGTGGGCAGCAGGGCAGGGGGGATTCTGCCCCTCTGCCTCCTCAGGTGAGATGCCCCTGCAGAGCTGCCTCCAGCCCTGGGAACAGCACAGGGAGGACGTGGAGCTGATGGAGAGAGTCCAGAGGAGTTCACGGAGATGCTCCGAGGGCTTGAGCCCCTCTGCTCTGGAGCCAGGCTGGGAGAGCTGGGGGGGTTCACCTGGGGAAGAGAAGGTCCGGGGAGACCTGAGAGCCCCTTCCAGGGCCTAAAGGGGCTCCAGGAGAGCTGGAGAGGGACTGGGGACAAGGGATGGAGGGACAGGACACAGGGAATGGCTCCCACTGCCAGAGGGCAGGGATAGATGGGATATTGGGAAGAAATTGTTCCCTGTGAGGGTGGTGAGGCCCTGGCCCAGGTTGCCCAGAGAAGCTGTGGCTGCCCCTGGATCCCTGGAAGTGTCCAAGGCCAGGTTGGACGGGGCTTGGAGCAACCTGGGCTAGTGGAAGGTGTCCCTGCCCATGGCAGAGGAGTTGGAATGAGATGGGCTTTAAGGTCTCTTCCAACCCAAACCAGTCCATGGTTCTGTGATTCCAGCCCTGGTGATGGGTGCTAAACCTTTAGAAGTAACAGGTTGGAATGTTCCTGGAAATGGAATATCTTTGAAGGAGCAGAAACCAAGGCCTAAATTCCCCATTTTCCTGTACAGAATTAGCAGAGCACAGGCAGGGAGAGAGGGCAGGGAAAGTATTCCCAGATGTGGGAGCAGGGTGGGAGATGGGTGCAAGTGCAGCAGTTTTATCCACTCATCAGATGCGGTGGTATTTTAGTGTTTCCTCCTCTCGAGTTAAACCCCCTTTACACCCTATCTGGAGAGGGAAGAGTTAAATGGTCTTGGGAAGCCATCCCAGTTTCCTTCCCTCTGCCAGCACCTCCTGGGAGGCCCTTGCTCAGCCACAGGCCTGAGTTGGCCTCACATTTACTTTGCCAAGTGACTGAGCAGAAGTTCCTGGGGAAAACTGCTATCTCTGAAGTAATTAGACTAATTAGAACAGTGATTATTTGCATGCTCTCCACTCTGGCTTAACACTGGAACTAAGCCTATGTCTTAATTTTGCCTTTCCTGGATATCACAGGGAAGCAGTCTGGAAAAAAAGCAGCTCCATTCTGGCTGGCACAGCAGCTCCCTAGGACTGACACACACACTGGGGTGAAACCTCCCTTAATCTGGGAGCTCTGGAAGCTTGAGGGGGTTTTCTGGTTCAAGGGAATTTAAGGACACTAATTCCAGTAAGTACTGGGCAGAGTCAGCAACACTCTGTCTTCCAGGTGGGTCCTGGTGGGTTATCATTCCTTACAATGGGACATGATGGCATGACAATGAGCCAGGAGGGCAGAACTGGGCAGAGAAACAGCTGCACAAAGCACTGGGACAGGACAGTGTCATCCCCATCCCCTGCCATCCCCACACCAGGAGAACAGGGGAATTTATTTCTGAGCCTCTAAATTCTGCAGGAAACACCAGTGCTGGGTCCCCACTGCTGCTTGCTTTCTAGGAGTGTTCAGCTGAGCACCCAAGTGCACACAGAAGTGAATTTTCAAATCTTCTGCCTGAATATTCATGAGGTTGAATATTCAACTGCATCACACAGGGAGTTCTTTGCTGGAAGTGCTTGTGCAGCCACCCGGTCAGGGGGAAAGCCAAGCTTATCTGAGCAGCCCCAGCTCACTGGGGGAGCTGAGGGGTAGTTTGGGGAACTGCTGGTGGCTGATAAACAGGAGGCAGAGGAGGTGATGGATTTCTGGAATAACTGTCACCAATGGAGCATCTGAAGGATTTGCCACCTTTTTCCTGGCATTCCAGGAGTAGAAAAGGCAGTTGTGTTTTCCATCTCTACTGTTCATCCAGGCTTCAGTCACTTGGATTTGTGCATTGAAATCCCAGAATCCCAGGATATGCTGAGTTGGAAGGGACCCACGAGGATCATCGAGTCCAACCCTCAGCCCTGCACAGGCCCATCCCCAAGAGTCACACCCTGTGCCCCAGAGGATCATCCAAACCCTCCTGGAGCTCTGGCAGCCTTGGGGCTGTGCCCACTGCCCTGGGGAGCCTGGTCAGTGCCCAACCAGCCTCTGGGGGAAGAACCTTGTCCTGAGATCCACCCTGACCCTGCCCTGACACAGCTCCAGGCCATTCCCTGGGTGCTGTCCCTGGTCCCCCCAGAGCAGAGCTCAGTCCTGCCCCTCCTCTGCCCCTGCCCAGGCAGTTGGAACTGCAATGAGGTCTGCCCTCAGTCTCCTCTGCTCCAGCTGAACACACCAAGTGCCCTCAGTGTCCTCACACGGCTTCAAATCAAGGCCCTTCCCCATCTTCATTGCCCCCCTTAGACACTCTCTAAGAGCTTAAAATCTTGCTCAAACTCTGAGAAAGCTCTTTGGCTTTCTTGGCTCCAGTTTTCAGGAATGACTTCTGATTTCAGAAGCGACTGTGGTTAAACCATGAACATGCAAAACTGCCTGGTTTGGAGAGATATGGGTTGGCTTCTGCTGGACATTGGCTCTGTTAAGATATATCTGACTAAGCCTTTGATCATTTAAGTCTCCAGTTTCATTTAAATATTTGGTTAGTTTAGGTTTGGTTTTTTGTTACTGTTTGGTAACTGTTGGATTTTCACCTGGAATTCCAGTAAGGTATCCCACGGTGCTTGTGGCCTGTAAAGGAGTCACAGCTGTTGGGGTGCTAATGCAAAAAAACATCTTTTTGGTCATTGAAATAGTATCTTTTGTCCTGCTTTCTCATGATGCAAAAATATAGGCAAGCACAGCAGCCAGACATGAGCAGCCTTCACAAATGGTCACTGTATCCTATTATTTATGGAACCAAAGAAGCACCCAAAATCATGGAATCATGGAACAGTTTGGATGGGAAGGGACCTTAAAGCCCATCTCACTCCAACTCCCCTGCCATGGGCAGGGACACCTTCCACTAGCCCAGGTTGCTCCAAGCCCTGTCCAACCTGGCCTTGGACACTTCCAGGGATGGGACAGCCACAGCTTCTCTGGCCAACCTGTGCCAGGGCCTCCCCACCCTCAGAATTTCTTCCTAATATCTAACCTAAGCCTACTCTCCTGGAGTTTGAAGCCATTCCCCCTTGTCCTGTCCCTCCAGGCCCTTGTCAATAGTCTCTCTCCATCTTTTTTGTCAGCTCCTTCAGGCACTGCAAAGCCACAGTCAGGTCACCCCAAAGCTTCTCTTCTCCAGGCCGAACAATCCCAGCTCTCCCATCCTTCCCTCCCAGCAGAGCTGCTCCATCCCTCTGATCATCTTGGTGCCTCCCCTGGACTCGCTCCAGCAGGTTGTTATCCAAAACCCTGCAGTTCTGCTCTGTTTAATTTGGTAGCTGCTCTCTCTGTGGGCCATTCCCAGCTGCAGAGGTGCCTGGATCTCTTCAGCAAAGTGAGGAGAAAAATTAAGGAGCTGACATGCAGCTCTCAGCCTTGAAGTAATTGTGTCTGACATGCAAAGCCCACCTTGCCCAGCCCCAACTGTCCAGAAGGAGAAGGCAATAATATCACTTTTCAATTTGATCTGGAGTGCCATTAATTGATTCCTGAGCTCCAGCCCTTCCCTCTGATGAAGCTGCTGACGAATGCAATGAATGACCTTTGGCTGCACTCTTACAGGAGAACTGGTGGGGTTAATTACGTTAATATGAGTGTCAGACTCCGAAGGGGTGAGGCCCAACTTCAGAAATGTTTGAAAGCCTTCAGAATAGCAGGTGTTGAGGCCCAAAATCAAACAAGTGTTTGAGCTGTGACCACTTTTTTGCCAAAGTAGGGCAAATTTTTTTTTGAGCAAAGCAAGTTGTTGGACTGAGATTAATCTGTGCCCTGGTGATGAGCAGGGGAAGGTCAGAGAGAAATAAGAAACATCCTCAGATCAGCTCTTTTTTCTGTTTGGGCTCAGAGGAGGCACCAAGATGAGCAGAGGGATGGAGCAGCTCTGCTGGGAGGAAAGGCTGGGAGAGCTGGGATTGTTCAGCCTGGAGAAGAGAAGCCTCAGGGTGACCTGATTGTGGCCTTGAAGTGCCTGAAGGAGCTACAAGATGGAGAGAGACTTTGGACAAGGGCCTGGAGTGACAGGACAAGGGGGGAATGGCTTCCCACTGCCCCAGGGCAGGGTTAGATGGGATAGTGGGAAGGAATCCTTCCTGTGAGGGTGGGGAGGCCCTGGTCCAGGTTGACCAGAGAAACTGTGGCTGCCCCATCCCTGGAAGTGTCCAAGGCCAGGCTGGATGGGGCTTGGAGCAACCTGGGATAGGGGAAAGTGTCCCTGCCCATGGCAGGGGGTGGAAGGGCTTTAAGGTCCCTTCCAACCCAACCCATTCTATGACTCTATGATTTTGTGATTTCAGGATTCCTTGATTTCACACATATATCCATCAGGGAACAAACTCATCCACAGGGAACAAAATCTGAGAGAAAGACAGGACAAGAAAACACAACCAAGACTACACACATGTAACTTCAGGGCATCAATTTAAGAGACATCCAGGGAGCACACGATTCCCAGCACTATGGAACACACTGAAGGAGGGCCACTCAAAGACCACAGAGTTGTGGAAAAGAAAGTTCTAGGAAAAGAACGGGAAGGCCAGAGTTATTTGAAACATCTTAATCGCAGAAGCAGAAAACCAAACAAAAAGCAACAAGGTTCCTCATCAATCACAGGGGAAAATTATGAATTTTGATCAACAAAACCTTGAGCACGTGAGCCAGATCCAGCACAGCCATGTGTGAGATTCCTCAGTTTCTTGGGAGCACAAGCACAGGATAATTGTGTTTCCATCCTTTGTTTTCACCCACATCTAGCACTCCAGCTCCACGAGTGGATATTTGCTATTTGTTAGAATAATGGGAGCTCTTAAACACTCCTTTGGAGCTTTCTCAGTGCTGTCGAAGCAAAATGCAGCAAGCAAAATGCAGCATCCTCGCTTCACAAACGGGGACAGTAAAGCGCCCCGCTGGATGTGACCTGCCCAGCAGAAGTGGAAGGCTCAGGAGCAGAGCCCGGGTTTCTCATCTCCAAACGAATGGCTCAGCTGGAAAGGACCAAAGCTCTTTAGTCACTAGCAAAAGACAATCACGGCCCCAGGAATCTGGGTTTCTGCCCTCAAGGGGGAGGTTTTCTTTCACAAAGCCTTTGTCATTCCCAAAACAGATGTTTCCACACTGAGCTTGAGGGTTCAGTCTGGTTTGAACTGGGACCTTCAGTTGTTCCCACTGCCCTTGCACATGTTTACACCTGATGTCTACATTACACACTGTAGTAGAGAGTAAAACCTCTGAGTTACCCAGATACAGGAGCTGCTTGGTGTCTCAGAGTAGTAAATTGGCTTCTCCAGATCTCCCTGATGCGGCCCTGGGCTAAACTTCTTCAGGGAGTTCTTGTTTAGTTAAGGCTTTTAGCAATAAAACTTGGAAAGGATTAGGACCAGAGAGCAATTAGGCTCCTGAGAGACCTGGCTATGGTTTTCTGAACTTCCGGGAGGTATCTCAAAGGTACTTGAGAGCACAAAAAAGGGTCAGACCTCAGGTGCAAGAGAGAAATGTTTTATCTCAAGGAGAGAGCACATATTTCTGTTAACAGAATAAAAATAATTGACCTGGTAGTGCTCTAGTTGATATTTTAGAATAGAATAGAAGAAGAGTGAGTAATAAAAATGTTGTGGCATCAGATATAAGATACCAGTGTGTGGTTTTGGGGCTGGGGGCGGTCCCACCCTCAATATTCCAGGTGCTCCATGGCACATAAAAGCTGTGGACATGGGTACAAATTCAAATCCTGACAGGATGGCTCAGGCACAAATATCACCTGTTTCAGAGCCAGAAAAAAAGCTGTTTGCAGCAGGCTGCTGTTCTCTGTGCTTTAGGAACTGCATCTGTTGGGTTGTTCACAGTCTGTGAGAAGACAATCCACAAGAAACTCCACTTGGCTTATATCCCATCATAACCCTAAAAACATCCAAGGGATGTTTTACCTGATGGTCCAGAACCTGGGCTGATTTTGGTCCCCTACTGAGCTCATTTATATCTCCACCCCATGGCTCCCCTTCAAGTGGCAAATGTCCCCCAGCCCAGCTGAGCCCAAAAGATGGGGGACATTGTGACCCATGTGCTGCTCTCAGGGGACTCACTGCTGTCTGGGTCCCCAGCTCCAGGAGCTGCCCTCATGAAACCATTGGAGACTCCCAACACCAGGCTGATCCCTGTAATTATACAGCAGATCCCTGGGCACCTCATCTGCAGTTTAATTTCCAGGGATGTGGGGAATCACCAGAGGAACAGGACAGAGCAGACATTGGGGGATTGGATCCCAGACATTGGATCTCTAGAGGAATGGTGGGCTCAGCTTTCTCTGGGCAGTTGGAAGCACATCAGTCAGCAGTGGGACAGCCAGCAAGGAAGGGCCCGGGAAAAGCGCAAAATGACTGAACACGTTGGCATGGAAGGTGGAGGGGCAAAGCAACCTGCAGAATGTTGCCTTTCAAAGCCAATCCTCAAGGGAAGTGCTCACCCTTCTCCTGGGCAGAGGAATTGCAAACAGTTACACTGGCTGTGCCCACTGGCAACATCTTCCATCCCTGCAGTGCCCAGGCCAAGGAAGCAGGTTGCTAAGGGAAGACTGAGATTTATCCAAGAGACTCATGGCTGTGGCAGCAACTCCTTCAGGTTCCCTGTGGAACCAGGCTGGGAAGCCAGACTCACGATGCAAGCATTTAAAGTATTGTGAAGTATTTCTGCCTCTGAGGGTCTTCCAGGAGCTGTCAAAATGCCACAGATTGTATCTGGGATGAAGTTTTGGGGGAGGTACCTTTTAGGTATGTCAGGTTCCCACCTGGGAATGAAGTTCCATCTAAAAAGGTCAGGTGGGTGCTTCCTGCAGTGGGATCTGTGCTGCAGGGGAGGAAAGCTGTGTTGGGTTTCTACCTCAGCATCTTCACAGGAGATGATTGAATTTTGTGCAGACTCAAATCTACCTGGGGCTCCCTTTGGCAGCCTCCTGGACAGCCCCCAGAAATGGAGATCACTTCATGCCACCAAAAATCAGCTCAGGCAGCTGGGTCATGACCACCCTGGTGAGGTTCCTGCACTCAGATCTGCGAGCAGAGTCTGCCAGCAGAGCTAAAAATCCTGGGCAGTGACTCTTCACTGGAGCCTTCACAGGGAGAAACCAGGCTGGGAACCACTAGAAGGCCTTTGCAGCCTCGAAGGGTGAGCACTTCATCCCTGAGGGTGCAGGACAACATGAGGAATTACCTCTGAGCAGTTCCTGGAGTGTAAGTGAGACATCAGCTCCCTCCCAGAGGAGGCAAATCGATTTGTGCTCCTACCCTGGAGGAGAACCAGACAGCCATGGGACATATGGGGGCTTCCTCTCACCACAGGGAAACCTGGGGGGAATCCCGGGTGGCTGAACACAACTGGATCTGGGGTCTCTACAGAGGGGCCCTCCCAACTTCTGCCTCAGACTACCCTCAACAGAGGGTCACCAAACACAGCAGGGACCTGGGGGACATCCTGGGTGCATCCTGGAGGAGGCACTTCCTGCCCTGAAGATGCAAAACAGCTTGAGCAAGTCCCTGGTGGGTGCCTCAGGCAGCTCCCAGCAGCAGTGAATTCCCTCAGGTCCCACCATGGTATGGGGCTGAGCCCACTGTGGAGCCCAGAAGGGCTTTCCCCCCTCAGCACCTCCCACTGCCACAGCCAGGAGGGCACTGGGTGGGACACTGCTGGGAACAGCAGGACACTGAGCTCTTGGGAAGATGCTGCCTGTGAAGCAGTAGGCTTTTCCTCCCCTCTTGCTGGACCATGGGAAGCAGAGAGGTCTGGGAGATGGTGGGTTCAAAAAACATGTAGATGTGGCACGTGGGGTCGTGGTTTAATGGTGCTGGTTTGGATTTGATGATCTTAAAGGTCTTTTTGAACCTTAATGATTCCCTGTGTGTCTTCCCCCCACCTTGGTGCTGCCCAGGCCAGCAGTGAGGCACCAGAACCCCTTTCCTGTGGCCTTCCCAGGTGATGGAAACCAGGACACAGTGGGTCAGCCCGACAAACAACTTAGAAGCTTTATATTAGTTCAGAAGGTGCAGGGAATAAACAGAAGGAACTCAGAGTCTGAAGTCATGCCCAAAAATATGATTTAATTTTGGAAAGTCACTTTTTTTTGGAAGTCACACAGATGGGAAAAAGAGTTAGTGCTGCCACGAGGCTGGAGAGGAACACAGAAGGTAGGAAAGTGCAGGAACATTGAAAGTTTCCAGGAAAAAAGCAAAGTGTGAGGCCTTTGTCATGCTTCACGTTGCACCCAGATAGAGGGGGACAAAGTTCTCTGTCCCTCCACACCTCATAGAAACCCCCCAAGCACTGGTGATTTCAGGGGTCTTAAAATACCTGTTAAATCCTTGGAAAAGCACGAGCAGGGTATAAATATTCCAGGGGTTGTTTTAATGCAGAGGAAATAACGGCTCAGAAATGTAGAAAAAGCCACAGGAAGGACACTGAGATCGTGTTTGATCCTCACTAATAAGGAAAGTGGGAGAGAACTTGACTAAAAGTGTGATCAAGGAATGACAGTCGTTAATGATCCTTAGATGAGCAAGGAAGGAAGAAAGGAAACTAAAGACTCTAAGGTTTGAGGAACCAGACTTCAAGAACTTCAGAGAGCTGATTAGTGCTGGTAATCAAAGCAGAGCAGCAGAATGGGGAGCTCAGGAGGACTAATGGCTTCTTAAATCAGCTGATAGCTGGGGTGTACGGTGGATTTATGACTAGAAAGAAATGCCAGAGAAAAACCAGAATGACCAGCTTGGCTAAGTCAGGAAGAGGGAAAGGGAAATGGAGAAGGAAAGGGAAAGGGAAAGGGAAAGGGAAAGGGAAAGGGAAAAGAGAAACAAAAAAGGGAAAGGGAAAAAGAAAAAAAGAAAAAGAAAAAGAAAAAAAGAAAAAGAAAAAGAAAAAGAAAAAGAAAAAGAAAAAGAAAAAGAAAAAGAAAAAGAAAAAGAAAAAGAAAAAGAAAAAGAAAGAAAAAAAGAGAAAAAAAGGAAAAAGAAAAAGGGAAGGGAAAAGGAGATGGATAAAGAAAGGAAATGGGTAAAGAAAGGAAAAGGAAAAAAGTGAAAAGCAGGTCCCGTTGCTGAGGGAATATCCTAGAAAATAACAGATTTTCAGAGATAAAAACAGAGGGATCAAAACACAAATGAAATACAAGTAAGGGAGATGAGGAGTTGGGAGGAGACGAAGTGCAGAAGCTTCAGAAATGAGAGTCAAACCTTGGGAAGCACCAGTTTACCAGTCACAGGGGAGGGAAAGCCCCTGCTGGTGAGAGAATTAATTGTGATCACCCACAGGAAAGTTTATTATCTGACAAAGGCATGAGATTGTTCATCAATGCTTTCAAATCCTCCTGGCCCAAAGGAATGCCCTTTCCTCCGGCCACTTCTCAGAGGTCTCCAAGCTCAACAGAGTTCTATGGTTTTCTTTCACAGTGGGATGAGGTGGTTTTGAGAAGGCTGAAAAATTATAGGCACAGTTTATAAACAAGGAAGAAAGATGAATCAGAGAACTCTAAACTTCTCCAGTCCTGGAGAAATGCAGATCCAAGCACAAAACCACAGGATTTTTGAACAGCCAGAACATGACAAGGAGAAAAGAACAGCCAAGAGATTTGTAAAGAACAAATTATGTCATAGCAGTGCCATTTCCATCTCTGACAGAGCAACAGGCTCTGCAGAGGAGGGAGAAGTGGCAAAGATCATATATCTTGATTTTAAGAAGGTTTCTGTCACAGGCTCTTGTGACACCCTCGTCACAGAGCTGAGCAAACACAGGCAAGATGACAGCTCTGCTCAGGAGTCTAAAAGCAGCTCTCAGGGGCCACTTCTCCCCAGCTCCCTGTCAGTCTGGAACTCTGATTCAGGTGGGATCTTGGGGGAACCTGCCCTGGGTCTGGTCAATATTTTTATTACCAACTTCAATAATGGAATGAAATGTGATTGCTGTGTTTGCACAGGAGGTGGAAAGGGACTGGGAATGTTTTTGGGAGAAAGGATTAAGGTTCAAAATGTTCTTGACAAATTGGAGAAAGCGGGAAAAGCAGTGTGGATTTCAGGAAGGACATAGGCACACTTACAGAGCTGAGGGGAAAAAGATCAATTGCTGAGAAACGTGGGAATGAGCGGCTGGAGGCAGATGGGGGAGGAAAAGGATGGGAAGGCAGGGAGGGATGTAACTTTATCACCCTGTGTATGTCTGAGCTCTACAGAAGGACAAATATCACACATTCAAAGGATGGGTTGGGTTGGAAGGGACCTTAAACTTATCCCATCCCACCCCCTGCCATGGGCATGGACACCTTCCACTACCCCAGGTTGCTCCAAGCCCCGTCCAACCTGGCCTTGGACACTTCCAGGGATGGGGCAGCCACAGCTTCTCTGGGCAACCTGGGCCAGGGCCTCCCCACCATCACAGGGACAATTTCTTCCCAATATCCCATCTGTCTCTGCCCTCTGGCAGTGGGAGCCATTCCCTGTGTCCTGTCCCTCCATCCCCAGTCCCTCTCCAGCTCTCCTGGAGCCCCTTTAGGCCCTGGAAGGGGCTCTCAGGTCTCCCTGGAGCCTTCTCTTCTCCAGGCTTATAAACACACTCTATAAGCCACGTGCAATCCGTGCCATGGTCCCCCTGCTTCCTGTTAGACCCCCAGGGGCAGCAGCAGACCCTGTTCTGAGCACTTAAAGTGTGGAGTTCCTGGGAACAGCCGAGCCCAGGGATGAGATCTGGAGATCTGCAAACACCACCCGTGTGAGAAGCGCCCTGATCAATCTTAACTTGATGTGATGTTTGTCTCTGATTTAGTGAAGGGCTGGAGGAGCTGGGCCCCCTTTAACCTTGAGCACAGACAACTGACAGCAAGGACAGCCCCCCTCAGATGTACAAAGGACAGCTGAAGAAAGGGAAGGAATATTTTTGTCCTTGTTCAATGTGAGCTTAAAGTGCAGCACTGGAGGAGCTCTCCAGCAGGGAAGTCAGTAAAGAAATTGTCCTGGTTTCAGCTGGGATAGAGTTCATTTTCTTCTTTGTAGCTGCTCCAGGGCTGTGGTTGGGGTTTAGTGTGAGAATAATGTTGATAACACACTGATGGTTTGCTTGGGGCCAAGCTGTGCTTCCTCTAAATCCAGGACTTCTCAGTGTCCCAGGCTCTGCCAGCGAGGAGCTGCACAAAGGAATGGGAGGGAGCATGGCCAGGAGAGCTGACCTGAACTGGGCAGAGGATGTTCCACACCAGAGAAGGTCATTTTTATTATATAAACAGAAGGGAGGTGGTTGAGAGTCCCCAGTCACTGTCCAAGGACTGGCTGGGCATCAGTCAGCACATGGTGAGTAATTGTATTGGGAATCATTTGTTTCTCTTGGGTTTTATTTGTGTTTTTAATTATTCTTATCATTATTATTACTCTGATTAGTATTATCAACATTATATTTTGCTTTTTTTTCATATTCTCCTCCATGGGAGGGTGTGTGGGGGAGTGGTTGTGTGGTATTCAATTGGCAGCTGGAATTAAACAATAACAGAAATGGAGATTTGCCCAGGGAGCAAGTACATCCTTCACGTCCATGGAATTTGAAGAGCAGGATGGGTATCAACAACAGGATTCACACAGATTGCTCCTGCCTTTACCTCAAAAATGGGCTGGATCACCACCCAAATCCCCTCTGGTCAGATTTTCAGTGCAGAGGAGCCCAGAGTTTGTGTGAACTGTGATTCTCTGGTGTCTGAACGCCCAGTCAGGTTATAAAGGCCCTTCCTGCTACAAAACTTGTTGGTTTCCAGGTCACCCCAGTGTTTCTTCAGGGTGAGTGGTGCCTCTTTACATTCAAGTTTCATTGGCTTGTTTATTCAAAAGGCTGCCGTTGTGAGTTCCCTTTCACTGCTGGATCTCTCCTGGTGTTTCCAGGCCTGAGGAAGCTGGAGATTCCCACAGAACTGCTCAGTCTGGCAGCCAGAGGAACCACATTTCTCACCTGAGGCAGGACCTGACTCACTCACTGTGAGAGGGTGTTAAATCCCATGAGCCCAGGGCAAGACACCAATATGTGGCCATAACAAGACAGACAGACCCACATCCCTCAAACCAGCACAGCACTGGGACTCTGCTGGTGCTGGAAGTGTTCCAGGCCAGCCTGGATGGGTGTTGGAGCAGCCTGGGCTAGTGGAAGGTGTCCCTGCCCATGGCAGGGGTTGGAACTGGATGAGCTTTAAGGTCTCTCCCAAACCATTCCATGATTCTCTGAATCACAAATCAGATATTTGTTTACTGCCAATCTGGGTCTCCAGGTTTCATCCTTATCACAGTGAACTGAATTTCTCTTTGCTTAGATAATATCTCTGTCTCAAGTTCTTTGGGCTTCCTGTGACCCTAAATAGCATCTTGTCTCTCCAGTTTGTCTGTAGAAAATAACTTCTAAGAGGCCTCCTTGCTTCATGTTTTAGCAAACCTTTTAAAGGAGTTAATAATCCCATCAATGCTCTAAAAAGGCCTCTAGCTTTTTTCCCCATGTTTTGCATTTTCTGCTTGAAATCTGCAGCCCCTCATTGCTGGATGAGCTCCAACTTTTTAGGCTCCACTTCTAGTTCTTCTGTCATTATTTCTAGAAACCTACAGAGCTTCATCTGCTCATCACTCATTTACTGTCTCTCCTGTGGCTTGTTATCACTTACCATCCTGTAGCAGGCTTAGCACAGTGATAGTTCTTTTAGAAGAAAAGAGAAGAACAAGAATATGTAGAATAGAACATTCTCTCGAAGAATATGTAAAATAGAACATTCCCTCAGAAGGCATAAACGAAATGGGAGGCTGTCACAGGGGCTCATGGAAAGACTCAAAGGTCAGAGAGAAAATCGAGGGGCTCATTTGAGGGGTGAAGTCTTCAGTGAAGACCTGAATATGTGTTGGCAGTGCCCTGGCAGCCAGGAGGGCCAACCCTGTCCTGGGGGCATCAGGGAGGGGATTGTCCCGCTCTGCTCTGCTCTGGGGCGGCCTCCCCTCAACATTGGGGCAGTTTGGGGGGACACAATGGAAGGGAGAGATTGAGCCATTAGAGAGTGTCCAAAGGAGGGACACAGAGATGGGGAAGGGCCTTGATTTGAAGCCGTGTGAGGACACTGAGGGCACTTGGTGTGTTCAGCTGGAGCAGAGGAGACTGAGGGCAGACCTCATTGCAGTTCCAACTGCCTGGGCAGGGGCAGAGGAGGGGCAGGACTGAGCTCTGCTCTGGGGGGACCAGGGACAGCACCCAGGGAATGGCCTGGAGCTGTGTCAGGGCAGGGTCAGGTTGGATCTCAGGACAAGGTTCTTCCCCCAGAGGCTGGTTGGGCACTGACCAGGCTCCCCAGGGCAGTGGGCACAGCCCCAAGGCTGCCAGAGCTCCAGGAGGGTTTGGATGATCCTCTGGGGCACAGGGGGTGACTCTTGGGGATGGGACTGGATGATCCTTGTGTGTCCCTTCCAACTCAGCACATCCTGTGATTTTGTGATTTAACTCAGCACTGAGAAAACCACACCAGTGAAGCTCAGGCACCAGTCACTTCATCCTGTGAGCACGTGTGGGGCTCAATGGACTGTGCCATGTAGGCACTGATCCCTCTCTACTCACTCTAAAGGGAATCCAGGGTGAGCTGCTCAGTCCTCACTGAAGTCACCTGGCCTAGCTTAACATCCCTGAGAGCCCTGGATAGAGATGTCCGATGTCATGGCAGCTCGTTCTGCTTCTGCCCCAGGACCCAGAGCAGATCTGTGTCTTAGCAGAGCCCAGAGACACCAGGAAAGCACAACAAGTGTCCTTTGTATTCTTCCAGGAGGAAGGAATAGAGATTTCTTCTTGTGAAAAAAAAAAATCTTGTTGGTAGAGTCTTTCCTGAAGCTGATGTGAAGAGGTGAGTGATGCAGTTTATTTAGGAACATCCACCCTAAGTGACCAAACAGGTGAAGACAGAGGTCGGACTAGTGGGATAATTCTTATGAGAACTGAGATCAAATGGGAAAAGGCCATTGAGTCTGGTTTTTGTCATCATAATTTCCAAATTTGTTGGATTTTATATTTATTTATTTATTTGTGTATGAGAATGGTTCCAATTAGAGTAAACACCAGTGAGACTTTCATAGATTTCAAAGCCTCTCCTTGTTTCTCTTCTGCTTCTCAGTAGTTTGATGGAATACCAAGACATCCAGAATCCAGAACCCTGATGGGATAATGGGTGCTTGGAAGCCATGGGAGAACAGCCCCCCAGGGTGCTGCCATGGGTAGAAATCCCAGGGATTTCTGGCTCTGCTGGTCCCTATCAGCCTTTTGCCCACCTCACTGTGGGATGGTTTTCACCACCATGTCTTGGGCCAAAGTTTCTGGTAGGTTTTAATTTCCTGACTTTTTCTGTGCTCTGAACCACAAACCCAGCCAGGGTTTGGCACAGCAGCACAAAAGGGAATTGCCTTCCTCCACCTGCAGCTTCCCCAGAACAAAGGAAACATTTCCAGGATGTTTTTGTTGGAGTGGCTGTATCCATGCTGGAGTTCTGCTCCCACCCATGCTACATGAACTCTGGAGTTTTCCACAGCACACCTGGCATTGCCAAGGCCACCACCCCTCCAAGTGAGGGTACCATGGTGGCAGGATTTCAGCTGCTGACCACAGATAACCAGGGCCAGGTGCTTTCCCTGCGTCAAAGTACCAGGGAACCAGACCCTGGGTGATCCCAAACTCAGGAAGTGTTCCCTGCAGCACTAGTCCTTTTTATTCCCTTGGATTCTTCTTGAGATGGGACCAGAACTCTCAGATGCTCCCTTTGACACCCACGGTGGTTTGGTGGATTCTCTCTTCCACTTTTCATCTTCTCCAGAGTTCCTGAAGGGGAAATTCATTTGTTTTAAAAGCCTGTGAGCTAAAAACAAGGATAAAATGACTTTTCTTTGGGATGTTTTGAAGATCCTGAGGCAGAGTTGTCCTCCTGCTGCTGCCTCTTGAAGTTGCTCAGCTGCTGGAGAGGAAAGGCTGGAGTTTGTGCTCCTCTTTCTTCTTTCTGATCAGGGCATCTTTTAAGACTTACAACAAATGATGCTGCCAGGAAATATTCTTCTGTTGAGCATCAGGATGCTGCTGTTCCACACAGGAGAACAGAGCTGCCTGTTATTGGTCTGGGGGAAGAACTGATTTTTCAGTTTGACAGCAAAATTGAAAAATCAAGCAGAAAAAAAGCACTTTGCTTGGATCAGACTGGAATATTATTTGTCTTGCTAAACCAAAACAACATTGTTCCATTCAGCATGAAATATTTCCTACAGTCCCAAATGAAGTGTTCTGTTTTGTGCACTTGTCAGAAAAGCAAAGAAAGTAAAAGGAGAGATTCACAAACATCGTGTGGAGCCCAAGGACTGAAGCCTTTCCTGCTTGTTCTTCCTGGGAAACATCTCACCTCCCACGAGGACAATTCCTTTGAAATCCTGGAATCTCCAGTGCCCTGCTCTGCAGTGCTGAGAGTAAATGAGGAATGTTTGTGTATTAAGGAAATGGGCCCATTCCTCCCCAGTTGCCATTTCCAGATGCCCTCAGGACACCATTGCAACTCCTGGGCTAAGCTGCACATCAGCCAAGAGCTTACAATTAAAATCTAGATGGATTTTAGAACTTAATTTAAGCACTTGAACATTAAAGAATTTATAAGGAAGGCTGGGGTCTATAATACTTCACTTTTTCCCCCAATTCCTTTATCTAACCAGAGGTTCCCATAATAATCAGAGGCATCATCTCGCTCTGTGAACTTCTGAACCCCTGCAAATGCAAAATTACTTTACTTTTTGGAAGAGAAGATAATGTCCCAGCTTCCAGTCTGAACTTCACTCTTGGCTGGGAATTCCAAGGGCAAAAATGAGGTGAGAGAAATGTCTATTCCTCATCCCAACTGACCCAAGCAATACATTCACATCCCAGTCAGTTGAACAAACCTGAGGGCAAAGTTTTTTAAGGAAAATTAGATAGCTAAAATACATCACTATGGCCCCAATTGCCCTAAAAGAATATAGGAATATATATAGAATAATAAGGAACAATAACAACTAGAAATCTGAGGGGAAACATCCTGGAAGACAATCAGGGAAGAGTGAAGAAATTAGAAGCCTTTAGAAGCACCTCAACAAATGTCAGTGATATTTCTGTACCTCCAAGAGGGAAAACCTGAACTATTCCACTGCCCCAGAAGGTCTGATATGTTTGTTATTCTCTGTCCCACAGGAAATGAGCAGAATCAGAAAATCACAGTGTGGTTAAGGTTGGAAAAGAGCTCTGAGATCATCAAGCCCAGCTGGTAACCCAGCACCACCACCACGTTCACACTAACCCGTGTCCTCAGGTGCCACATCCACATGTTTTTTGAACACTTCCAGGGATGGGGACTCCACCCCTGCCCTGGGCAGCTGTGCCAGGGCTGGACAGACTTTTCAGTGAAGGAATTTTTCCTGATGTCCAACCCGACCCTCCCCAGGGACAGCTTGAGGCCGTTCCCTCTCCTCCCATCCCTTGTTCCCTGGAGCAGAGCCCGACCCCCCCCGGCTCCCCCCTCCTGTCAGGGAGTTACAGAGCCAGAAGGTCCCCCCTGAGCCTCCTTTTCTCCAGGCTGAGCCCCCCCAGCTCCCTCAGCCGCTCCTGCTGCTCCAGCCCCTTCCCAGCTCCGTTCCCTTCCCTGCACACCGCCAGCTCCTCAGTGTCTCTCCTGTCTGAGGGCCCAGAGCTGCCCCCAGGGCTGGAGGTGAGTAACTCTGGGTGTAACTACTTCGTTCTGTTCCTAATCCACAATTTCGGAGTGATAGAGATTTCCTTAAAAAAAAACAGAGAACAAAACTATCACAAAAGAGCAGCAGCACCGTCTCAGGGGGATGAGACAGATCCCCGGAGACAAGTCCTGGAATGTTAAACAAGAGGAACTTCTCTTTCCGCTGGCAAATGGATACTGGTGAGCACTGGTCCCCCACGTGCATCACTTGGACAGCATCCAGGAGGGGTTTGTGTGTTTGCCTGAGCCAGCATCACCAAGAGAAGTGACAAACTCTCCCCTGGTTTGATGACCCCACACAGTGGATGGCCATTGTCATCCAGCAGTGCTAGGAATACAGGGAGGGACAGGGTGGCCTCTACAAGTCCTGGTCATGGATTTTGACACTGAAACAGGTTGGGAGGGGTCTCTGGAGGCCTCTGGTCCAATCTGCCCTGAAGACAGCATGGGCTTTGATAAATACGGTTGTGGATAAAGGTGCTCATGGAGCAATCAGGTCTAGTGGAAGCTGTCCCTGACCATGGCGAAGGGTGGAACAAGGTGAGATGTAAGGTCCCTTCCGACTCAAACCACCCCGTGCTTCTCTAACCCATTTCACACATGGGCTGTTGGATCAGCCACCTTCCCTCTCTGCTCTCAGGTCAGGCCTTTGCCCTCACCTGCAGCCCAGGTGAGTGTAGAGATACAAATAGGTCTGTGAAACCTCATGGTGGAGTTATCAAGGACCTTTTTCACCTGCTGGTGAAAATAATTCTCCATTCTTAGCTGCTCTTTGGGGATGGTGTTTGGGCCGAGGAGGTCTGGGCCAAGGTCTAGTGGAAGGTGTCCCTGTCCCTGGCAGGGGTTGGAACAGGATGGGTTTAAGGTCCCTTCCAACCCAGTTTTGCTTCACTGGGCCTCAACAAAAAAACAAATTTGGACGGAATCCCAGTATGGATGAAAGATGCTTCTCCTCTTGGAAAACTGCCCTGGTAGTGAGAATACACTGGAAAGGAATGAAAAAAAGCCTCATCAGTAGGGCAGGAGGCTTTTCCTCTCCTTCCCAGCCTCGATGAAGGCTCAGAATCCAGCGATTCCGAGCACAGTGATTTCAGCCTAATACACAACCCATAAGGATAAGCCAACATATGGACCTTGGATTCCGCCATGGTTTAGCAGAACTTAATTGGATCATTCATTTTTTCTGATATTAACATATCAGGGCTGCTGTTAATCCCCTGGGAGGTCCTGTGTGCTGCAGATTAAAGCACTTCTCACAATCTGGATGATACGCTTGGCTAAACAATATTAAAAACTAAGTCTCCAAACACTTAACTGCTAATTTAATGCAATTTCACCAAGTCTGATGCTTTCTGTGGGTGCCATTGAGATGCATGAACCCCCAAGTAAATGCATCAAGATAATCTACCCAAAAAAATCAGAATGTTCCAGGGGATGCCTTACTTTGCTTTAAAATACTGCTGCTTTACTGCAGCTGGAAGGGCATTATTGAGATTTATTCCAACAGGAAGAAAAAAAATCTTTGAAGAATTGGTCTCTTTTTTTCCAAGAGTTCATTCACTGTTCAGCACAGACTTGCATTCCCAGGCTGCTTCTGGACACCAACATTATCCACTGTCTTGGATCTGCATTCCCAGCACAAGCAATTCTGTATTTGAGAACTGACATCTGCATTCTGGATTCTCCCAAATTCAGATATGTGAATATGAATCATGTGGATCTGGCTCCCCATCTGTTCGTTGTCAGACAACAGCAAAAGGTTGCTGCAGACTTCCCTTCCCTTCCCTTCCCTTCCCTTCCCTTCCCT
>VZRE01016017.1:156620-218649 GCA_013396775.1 Cephalopterus ornatus
CCCCTTCCCTTCCCTTTCCTTCCCTCTCACCATACAGTGTTAAAGGCAGGGCTTGCTGAAAGCCATTCCTACAGTGCAGAAAATCAGCACAAAATCTACTCATTTCTCCAAGTTCATAAAAAATCCCAGTTATCATGAGTTCACAGAATCCCAGAATGGTTTGGTTTGGAAAGGACCTTAAAGCTCATCCAGTCCCACCCCCTGCCATGGGCAGGGACACCTTCCACCAGCCCAGGTTGCTCCAAGCCCCGTCCAACCTGGCCTTGGACACTTCCAGGGATCCAGGGGCAGCCATTGTTTAAATTTGTCATAGATAACCAACAAAAAGAGGGAAAAGCCTCAAGATAAAATGCACATTTTACACTGTTGGTTGCAGTGCTTCAGGCACATAAACTTTAGGGTAGGGAGGAGATGAATTTCCCCAAGACAAATTTAAAAAGAAAACCCAACAAACCCTCAGAAAAGAAAGTTGACAATAAAAAACATCCAAAACTACACTGGGGATCAGTGAGTTGGTCACTGAGGGGAATCCAGTACTCTCAGAATTGAATTCTAATTGCTATAGATCTGTGGCACGAACTAGTCATCTCTCCTCCATCTCCAAATGCATCTTTGCTACAGATAATTACACCATGATAATTGTGAAGATTCCTCATCTCGTTAACTAAGGTGGGTCACTGCAGGGAAAACAGTGGGACAGGAGGTTCAGATCAGGCCCAAGCTGCTTTGAACGTGGAGGGAAACAATCAGGAACATAATGAAGTTTAGATCACAGATATTCATAGAATCAGAGAATCAGAGAATAATAGAATCAGCCAGGTTGGAAAAGCCCTCTGAGAGCATCAAGTCCAACCCGTGTTCCAACCCCGCCGTGGTTCCCAGACCATGGCACTGATGCCACGTCCAGTCTCACCTTAAAGACCTCCAGGGACGGAGAATTCAGAGCCTTGTGTCGTTTAAAGCCCTTTCAGAGCCCTTTAGTAGTTTAGACTTTGCGTATAAATCATCATGTGAATCTTTCTCAAGTCAACATGATGCTAATAAATATTGAGGAGGAATTGTTGACTGTGAGGGTGGGGAGGCCCTGTCCCAGGTTACCCAGAGAAGCTGCCCCTGGATCCCTGGAAGTGTCCAAGGCCAGGTTGGATGGGGCTTGGAGCAACCTGGGCTAGTGGAAGGTGTCCCTGCCCATGGCAGGGGGTGGGACTGGATGGGCTTTAGGGTCCCTTCAACCCAAACCAGTGTGTGATTCAATGATTCCATGAAATTAATAAATGGATACAATACCCTTGGCTAATCACTGCCTGAGCAGAGTAGAAGAGCAGGCCTCACAGGGCAGAGCTTCTTCCTGCTTAAAGTCACTGAAAAATCCTTCAGAAGGAGAATCCAGTGAGAGATGGATTAAAAAAAGGGATTTTCCCCTATTGACAAAAAAATAAAAATTAAAAGTAGATCCTGCTAAGAAATAATCAGGAACAAATGGGGATCTGTACAGAGAACAATCTCATTCTACTGTGCAGATCTATGGTGTCGCCACTTCTGGGATATTGATTGCAGTCCTGATTTCCTTGTCTCAGAAGGACTGTTGTAAAATGGCAAGAAAACACAGAGGAGGGCAGCAGAGATGATGAGAGGTGTGAAAAGACATCTGTGTGAGAAAGAGGTAAATAGATCAAGAATCTGCAGCTTGGAAGAGATGTGACAGTAATTTCTTCAAAGGATCACAGATTCATTACGGTGGGACAGGACCTCTGAGTTCATCCAGTCCAAGCTCTGAGCAAATTCCACCTTGTCAAGCAGAGCAGAGCACCGAGTGCCATGCCCACGGAAGGAGAACCCTCCATCTATCAGATGGCAGGCTCAGAACCAGCAGAAAGAAAGGAGATCTCCAAACAGGCTGTAAATTATCCCTGGAATCCACCACAGGTTGTTCTCAGGGTTGGAACACATGTTCCAAAGGGTTTGAATGGTTTAATGGAAGTAAAAGAAAGGTGGCAGTGCTGGGCTAATGCTTGGATTTGATTATTTTAGAGATCTTTTCCACCTTTAACGGTTTATTACTCTATGATCTATGATTCTATGATCAGCTGTTCTGTCCATCCAGGAAAAAGAAGCCCCAAGAACAGGCACAAAGCTTCAGATATGATGGAAAAGGGAACACTTTTCCTGGGACCAGACAACACTGTGTGGAGCTTGTTTACATCCAGGAAACCTAAAAGCTTTCTGGAGTGGGAGCAAAGCTGAAAGAAAGAAAACAGAGGGGAGGAAGGGGGTTTGTTATAAGTACTTTCCCTTTTGTCATACTGGAACTCTCTGGTTTAAAAATGCCTTTTGTTCCACTTTGAGGGTTTTTTCTTTGCTCTCAGGTTTACAAACCTTTTGGTGTTTGGGGAATGTTTGCTTGAAGGATATGGTTCAGACAGATCCATCTGAAAGCTCTGATTGACCCGGGTTCCCAGCATACACACCCACTCAATTTTTCAACATCAAGCTTCTTCCCTCTCTTCCACTGAACATTCTCCAGGGATGACCCAACCAACAAATCAATCCCATTTTAGAAGAAGATCTTTGGAGCTTTTGAAGTTGCGTTCAGAAAAATCTGGCAGAGCTCCCAGTGCTCATCCAAAGGCTCCTGAACAAAGAAACTGTGTTTGCCCAACACAGAGATCTCACCTGGATCTTCCTTCTTTGCATCCTTCCAGACACCACCAGTACCTGGAATAATCAATACCTGTGATGCATCTAAAAGAATCAAAGGAGGAACTTAGTGAGGTTGGGGAGACATAAAAAAGATGGATATTGAGAGCATGGTGAATCACTGGGGTTTTTTTCCATAAGCGCTGAAATTTGGTTAAAAAATCACAGTGTGACCCACCCCCCCCTCAGCCAATTTCTCTCTCAGTCCACTCTGCAGCCCTTCTGGAGGTTCATTCAAGGGCAGGAGGGATGGCCATGCAAGCAAATACTTTATGTAGAAGGGGAGAGCTGAGCTGGGCTCAATTATCAGCTGAGAACATCATCAGACCTGACAAACGTTCCCAGGAGCCAACAAAATATGGCATTCTGCAATTTGGAAAGAGATTCAGCTGCAGCCTCACCGCAAGCTGCCTCAGAAATGGAGGATATTCCTGTTCTGTCTGAGAGCTCAGACCATCCATCTCCACAGACACATCCTTTCCCCCAGCAGGGTTTGGGGCAGGACCCTTCCTGGCAGCTCTCCTGCCCTGTGCCAGCCCTGCTCCCTGGCCCATCTGCCTGGACTTGGGACAGGATTTCCTCACCCAGACCTTGCCAGCAGAGAGAAACCACCCAAGGTCCTGCTCACACCGAGGGGGAGGATCTTGGATGAAGCTGCAGCTGCTCATGTGTTCAGTTGCAAGGACTTGAGCGTATGAGTCTCCCCAGAGGTCCCCAGAACCAGAGTCTCAATCCCAACGTGCTGCCACCCCTCAGCCCTTGATCTAAGCTGTATGAACCCCACTTCCTTGTTTTCCATCCTCCCTGTCACTCTTCTGACGCGCCCAGCCTGTTGCATCCAGGGAAATGTGCTATGTTGGAAAAAGCCAGGCCGGCCACAACCACAGTGGCCATAACTGAGCACTGGGGACAGAAACCTTGGGGATCGCGTGCGGCAGAATCATTGAGTTATTAATATTGGAAGAGATCAAAATCATCAAGTCCAACCTCCAACCAAGTACCCTCCTGCCCACGAAACCATATCACAAAGTGCCACATCTACTTGTTTTTTGAACACTTCCAGGGACTCCACCACTGCCCTGGGCAGCTGTGCCAGTGCCTGGCCACTCCTTTTAGGGAAGGAATTTTTCCTGACGTCCAACCTGACCCTCCCCTGGCACAGCTGGAGGCCGTTCCCTCTCCTCCTGTCCCTTGTTCCCTGGGAGCAGAGCCCGACCCCCCCCCGGCTCCCCCCTCCTGTCAGGGGGTTGCAGAGCCACAAGGTCCCCCCTGAGCCTCCTTTTCTCCACGCTGGGCCCCCCCAGCTCCCTCCGCCGCTCCTGCTGCTCCAGCCCCTTCCCAGCTCCGTTCCCTTCCCTGCACACCTCCAGCCCCTCCGTGTCTCTCCTGTCTGAGGGCCCAGAGCTGCCCCCAGGGCTGGAGGTGCCCCAGCAGTGCCAGCACAGGGACGGGCCCTGCCCTGGGGCTGTCACACACCAGGGCTGGGACCAAGAAGAGCCCGAGCTGGGCTGGGGTTCACCCTCAGTGTGGGTGCTGTAGGAGCACAACCTGCTCCCTTTGCTGGCTCAGGGCGGCACCAAGCTCTGGCAGGAGGGCACGGAGGGCCCGTGGCACCTCTCGGGTCCTTCCCCACAGCAGTGATGGATCATGTTCAGGGCAAGTCCCGCTTCTCCTGAAGGGCCTCCATCTGTCAGGGCATCGATCTCCTGCAGCCTTTCCATTTCCTTGGGCAGTGTAATGGAGCTGCTGGAGCTGGGCCCTCAGTCTGGGCCCACTGCAGCTCTTCCCTTCCTGGAGGGGCCTTCCCAGCACTTGGGGGCTGTGCCCCGCTGAGGAAGCACCTCTGGAGTGAGCTCATCAGGAGCTGCATTATGAATCTGAGCTGCCAAGCAGCGAGAGAAAGAGGTTTCCAACACAGTGAGTTGGAACCTCCTGGAAAATTCACTGTGACTTGGGGGGCTGAAGAAGCTTCTCATCTTTTTTCAAAACAACCCCAACCAAGCCCTCATTCGACAGACCCCAGGGAAACACTTTGAGCAGCAGACAGCAGAACTGGGGAGCAGTGAAAAAAAAAACATTTATCTATATATCACTGCTAGTTTATCACTGTAATTTAAGTCATTCCAGAAACTGAAGCAAATGAGTCAAGTCAGTACCAGGAAATCACAATGAAAGTGCCCACAGTCCTTGTAGGAGGTTCCTGGTGCAGCATTCTGTGGGTCTGTGTAATTTTAGGTGAGATAAGGACACATCTGTCTCTGTAAAAGAGGCTGACTGGGCTTATATATTCCCCGGAAATTGCAGCTCCCTCACTGAGTAGGATGCATTTCAAATGGCATCCAAGGAAGACAAACTTCTTTTGTCTTCCCAACCCTCCTGGATGGATCTTAGGTGGTGGATGTGATTTTATAGCATTTAAATGAAATTTTCATCAAAAGCGAAGCTGGAGAATGTCAGGATCTTCTGGATCTTCCAACTATGCTGCCCTCAGAAATCATGAATGCTGCAAAATGCTATGTTCATCCCAACCTCAATCCATGGTCACCAGCATCCCACTCCCGGCTCTGAGGATGATCCTGCTGTTCTCCACCCTCTCCTCCAAGCCTCATGGATTGTGAGCCCCATGTATGGCTCATTCCTATCCAAGGGACAATGTGTCCCTGGAATGGCTCTTTGCCATGATCATTACCCTGGATAAAACTATTCTATTCTACTGTTTGCTGAGAGGACTCAGCTACTGGGCAAACAGTAGGAGGGAATTCCCCTGTTTATATCAGCAAAGGAAATTCCAGCTGCACCTTGGAACCAGTGGCCTGGGAGAAGGGCAGTGCTGGCACTGCCAACATCAGGAGGGGGATTTATAACCTTGCAGATGAATTCTCTCCATAGCACAAGCCAGGAACAGTCTCATATCACCCCAGGAAAGTCTAGCTTTTCAAAGCCAGGTTCTCTGCTGAAGCCTGTGGTGCTGCCATGTGGAGAAAGCTCTGACCCACCCTGAGGGGGAAAGCCTCTGATCAACATGTTCTGAGATGCAGAGCTCTGGATCCTTCAGCCTGGATCCTGACCTTTTAGTGTCCATAATTCTCCAGGACCCAAATCCTGGGCTCTTCTTGAAAATGTTATGGACTGGGAATCCTGAACCTGGGCCATAATGCTCAGATAAGCTGAAGGTCAGGATGACATCTGACATTTTTGGATCTGTCATGCCCATTCTGGGCTCTCCAGGCAGGTGTCACCTGAGATGTTCTGTTGTTTAATTGAATATTCTATTAAATTTAATGATTTAATTAATAAACCTACTGCTTTGCATTCTGTGAATGGCCAGAGGGCTGCTCTGAACTGCCCCTAGAGCAGGGCACTGCTGCACACCAGAGAATTCCCTCCCTGGGGGACTCCTACACTGGGGCACACTGGATTGCACTGGATTACACTGGGGCACACTGGAGTACACTGGAGCACAATGGATTGCACTGAGGCACACTGGGGCACACTGGGGCACACTGGGGTACAGGGACACACTGGATTGCACTGGAGAACATTGGATCACACTGGGCTGCACTGGAGCACACCGGGTTGTACTGGAGCACATTGGGGCACACTGGGGCACATTGGAGTACATTGGATCACACTGGGGCACACTGGGGCACACTGGATTCCACTGGAGGACATTGGATCACACTGGAGCACACTGGATTGTTCTGCAGCACACTGGGGCACACTGGAGTACATTGGCTCACACTGGGGCACACTGAGGTACACTGGTGCTGGCCAGTGGCAGTGCATTCCTCCAGTTATCCTATCCCAGCCAGCTCCAAATCCTGCCTCCCACAGCAGCACCAGGCATTAAATCAGCCTCTCACGCTGGAAGGAGCAAAGCATCACACAAGGCAGCAGGAGCAGTTTGGGGTGATTAAAGTTATTACTGGGTCACTCAAAAGAGCAGAGGGAATTATCAGCTGGGAAATGTTGGATTAGGAGGTCTGGGAGTCACCCAGTCCATGCCAAGAACTGGCCAGGCCATATGCTGACAGCACTTGAGCAGAGAAGGATTAATTGAAAGCAGGCTTGTGCAGTGAGTTAAAGTGAAAAATCACTCCCTAAATGAGGGAAGATCCCAGGGAATATCCAGAGTGATTAGAGAAGCTGGTGCTTAGCCTCTAATTCAAGAGGCTCTGGGTTTTCTCTTTATTTATAAGGCTAAAGCCAGCCCTCCCCTCACCCTGAACTCGGACTAAATTAAAGCTGCCAGAGCCACACAAAGCCTGGAGCAGCCAAAATAACCCTTCAGAGAGTGAGGCAGAGGGCAGAGCACAGGGACACTGCAGCTGTTTGTGGGCTGAAAAATCAGGAAAACACAGTTCATTCCATCCTTGGGTTAGAAAGTGTCTGGGAACTTTGTGGGCGTTGGGAACTGGGTCAGAAATGGCACAAGCCCTGCCACTGGCAGGGGGTGACTTTGCCATGGGCTGGAAATGTTGAAGCAAGTGGTAGAGCTGGGAATCTGGGAGACCTTTGGAATCGATTTCTGGGTCCCTGTGGTCTCCCTTCCAAACGGTTACATACTCACTAGGAATTATTTGTTTGGCCTCAACTTTCTAAAAACCACATAATAGTTCTGTCTACACTTTTCCAGGAGATTTCCCACACTTTTGGGGTTTTTTTGGGGGGGTGGGGGAATAATTCAAGGGAGACTCCAGGGCCATTAAGGCACTGCAATTCCAGGGTTCAAGTTCAATGTGCTGCAGTGCACAGTGGTGATGTAGGTGCATTAATTAGCACATGGCAAATTAGAACCTGTCTTTAAATTGGCATCCCCAGATTCTGCATTGCTGGGAAGGCAGGTGTCACCTGGATATTGAGTGCTCATGTAAGACTGCTAAGGAAGCCCTGATCCCTCTGAAATCACTGTTTCAGTGACCCTGGATGCTGGAGATGAGTGTTGGGAAAGGGAAATGAAAACTTTGATAGTAGGACAACTTCAGCACAGAGCTAGAGGAGAGGCATGTCCAGGCTTTTGGAAACAGCACGTGTGTTATATCCCTGTCAGCCCTGAGCAGGAATGAACAGGGATGCGGGTCCAAAGATCCTGGAGCATGGGAATCTTCCCTGCTGCAAGGGCCTGTCTGAGAGAACCATGGAATCACAGAATGCTGAGTTGGAAGGAACTGTCAGGGATCATCCAGTCCAACTCCTGGCCCTGCACAGACACCCCAAGAGTCACACCTTGTCCCTGAGAGCGTTGTCCAAACCCTCCTGGAGCTCTGGCAGCCTTGGGGCTGTGCCCACTGCCCTGGGGAGCCTGGTCAGTGCCCAACCACCCTCTGGGGAAGAACCTTTTCCTGAGATCCAACCTGACCCTGCCCTGACACAGCTCCAGGCCATTCCCTGGGTGCTGTCCCTGGTCTCCCCAGAGCACAGATAGGAGCTGCCCCTCTGCTGCCCCTCATGGGGATGTTCAAGACCTCAATGAGGTCTCCCCTCCATCTCCTCTTCTCCAGCTGAACACACCAAGTGCCCTCAGCCGCTCCTCACACAGCTTCAAATCAAGGCCATTGCCCTCCTTTGGACACCCTCTAATGGCTTCACGTCTTTTTTATATTGTAGTGCCCAAAATCATAGAATCACATAGAATGGTTTGGGTTGGAAGGGACCTTAAAGCTCATCTTGTTCCCTGCCATGGCCAGGGATGCCACACACTAGTCCAGGTTTGGGAGAGAATTTGGATCAGCTCACAGCAGTGGAGAGTTTCTTCATTCCCAGGTAAACTGACCTTTTTTGCCCTCAGGTGGAGGGTACTCAGGTGAATTCACTCTCTCCAAGGAGTTCCCTGTCTGAGCACATGTGATTCCAGGAGGCTGAACACCACAGGCCTCTGGCACGGTCCTCCTTCCACCTCAGCACCAAACCTGTGACACCAGAGATCCCCCCTGGTTCATCTCCAGCTCCCTCACATTGTCTCAGCTGCTGTGCTGGGCTGTCACATCCCTTTCTTTCCCACATCCTTGTCTTCCATGAAGGAGCTGCTGGTACAGGGAACAACTGTGCAAATCCTGGGCAGCCAATGGCACCAGTTGGTGGGAACCTGGGATTCTTTACTCCGACAGAGATTCCTGGAGTGTCCACATTCAGGTGGGGGTATGGGGGTGGTTGCCTTGCCATCATTTAGACAACTGCAAACAAGGACTGGCTCCCAAGAGGAGGCTGGGACAGAGGGGAGTTGTCATAGAGGAGGAGGGGGCTGGTTATCATACAATCATGGAATGATTAATGTTGGAAAAGATCTGCAAGACCATCAAGTCCAACATTCAAGGATGGACTTGATTATGCTCAAAGCCTCCCCCTCAGTAGCCCCTTCCTTCTTCTTGGGCACATACAATGGTCCAGAAGTCCTGCCCAGCTCCATCCTCTCTGGAATTGAGGCCTGGTCTCAGCCAGGTCTCCCCTTTGACCTGATCCCTGGGCATGTGAAGGTGACAGGAGCTGAGGGATGGGTCACTGCTGAGCAGAGTGTCCTGGAAGCTGTGTGTCCTGGAAGCTGTGGACCCACCAGGATGGATCCACAGGGTGGGCAGGACCAGGCTGGGGTTCAACCAGCCTTCTGCTGTCCAGCTGCTGGACTTAGTCAGTCACGTCCTCTGCTGAGCCCCTGCCCGGGCTGCGAAAACCTTCTGTTCCAGGACTTGAACGAGCATCATGTGGAAGGACTTTGCTTTATTAAACTAAGGATTTAGGTCACCAAGAGTCAACTAACTAATTCTCAAAGCTCTCTATCCTCTTACTGGACTCCTACTTTTAATGCCATTTGTCTCTCCCTTTCCATCTCATCCAGCCTGTGCCAGCATTGCTGATCACACGGGATCTCTGCCCAGAGCCATCCCTGCAAACACCCCTGGGCAGAGTTTCCAGATGTAAAATGGAATAAAGCCAGAAATTCTTCAGTGAACAAAGACCCAGAGGGATTTGGAGAATCTTTTCAGAGAATCATAGAATATACTGAGCTGGAAGGGACCCACCAGGAGCATCAGTCCAACCCCTGGCCCTGCACAGACACCCCTGAGCCTCAGAGCATTGCCCAAACCCTCCTGGAGCTCTGGCAGCCTTGGGGCTGTGCCCACTGCCCTGGGGAGCCTGGTCAGTGCCCAACCAGCCTCTGGGGGAAGAACCTTGTCCTGAGATCCAACCTGCCCCTGCCCTGACACAGCTCCAGGCCATTCCCTGGGTGCTGTCCCTGGTCCCCCCAGAGCAGAGATGGGAGCTGCCCCTCAGGAAGAGCTGCACCCCCAATGAGCTC
This sequence comes from Cephalopterus ornatus, assembly GCA_013396775.1. Classification (NCBI taxonomy): domain Eukaryota; kingdom Metazoa; phylum Chordata; class Aves; order Passeriformes; family Cotingidae; genus Cephalopterus; species Cephalopterus ornatus. The sequence continues at coordinate 166,612 of VZRE01016017.1, forward strand.
TGACCTCAGTCTCCTCTTCTTCAGCTGAACAAGCCAAGTGACCTCAGCTGCGCCTCATATGGCCCCTCCAGACACTTCACCATCTTTGTGGCCTCCTTTGGACACTACAGTAGCTTTAGATCTTTCTTACATTCTGTTGCCCCAAGCTGCACACATGACCATTTGGAAAGTTTCTTCCCCTTCTCTGAAAAAAACCTGTTTTGGAGGAAAATGATGTTTCTGAGCAGTGAGCGTCTTAACTGGGAGCACCGGACTTCAGAGGAGCTCTGTAAGGCAGTTGCTGCCATGAGGAAAATGCTGCTGCCATTTGCAACAGGCTGCTCAGGGCAGTGGTGGAGTCACCACATCTAGAAGTGCTAAAAAATGTGTGGATGTGGTGCTTAGGGACATTGTTTGGTGGTGGACCTGGCAGTTCTGGGTTAATGGTTTGACCTGATAGTCTTAGAGGATTTTTCCAACCTTAATGATCCTGTGATTCTACAAAGACCTGCTGACTGGCTTCTCAAAGCCCTTTGTTGCTCCATCACTGGCTTATTTGTGCTGTGCTGCCTATGGATCTGGGTTGGTGAGGTCCTTGACTTACTTGACTTTCTTGGGTTACATTTGAACCATATTAAAGGTCTTATAAAGTCACCTGGAAGGAAAGCAGAGTTGGACAGAGCTGTTCTTCGTCCCAGCCCAATCTCTGCTACTCTCTACAGGTGCTGAGAGGGTTTAGTTGTATCAGGAACTTTCCATTTCAACAAGAACCTTCCAGTGCCATTCCAGGTGGGAAACAAGCAGCTCTGGGGTGTTTGTGAGGCAAGGAAATGAAGTGTCTTGGTGAATGGACAACTCACAGGAACTAAAACACAGAAGTGCAGCACAGTGAAGGTCCAAGTCGATAAAGACAACTCAGGCCATGACATCTTGGGGATTATTCATGTGCAACATCTGTGTCAGATCTTAATTCCCCAAGAAGCTGGAGGATTTTCCAGGTCCACCTGTCTTTGTTCTCTTCACATTGACTACCACCACCAAACCACAACCAAAGTAACAACTCTGTTAGGAAAAATAAAACCCCAAGAAAACGTATTTTATAATTCCATTCCTCTCATAGTGGTTTGCAATGCTCTAAGTAACATTATTTTGAAAGTCTTGATCATCTGATCTTGGTTTTCTCTTTGTTACAACCCAGGTCCTGTTCCTCTGGTTAATGCTATCTGAAATAAGCCTGATCCTGGAGCTAATTGCTGTAGTGACATGAAGTTTGGGGCTCTCACACAGCAAAATGTATGATTTCAGTGTTTGCAAGAATAACATAAATCCCTGCACACATTTCATCCTAAAAAATCTGCTCGCAGGGCTCTTATCTGGGGATTAGTGAGTTATCAGGGGCATCACCATCGTCTGAACCGAGATAAGGGGCACAAATCCTTCCCTTCTGCTCTCTCACACAATATCAGCTCCAAAGAGGAAGCCTGGGAGCAGAGAAAAATCGGGAGCTCTCTGGGGCCCCTGACCTCAGTGTGAATGTGTTAAAAGGAGATTCAGCTCCTGCACAAAGGCACAGTAGCTCTTCCTGTCTTGCTCTCCAGGGAAACCACTGGACTGAGTATCAAGTTATTAGTTCACAGAATCCCAGGACATGCTGAACTGGAAGGGATCATCCAGTCCAACCCTCAGCCCTGCACAGGCCCATCCCCAAGAGTCACACCCTGTGCCCCAGAGGATCATCCAAACCCTCCTGGAGCTCTGGCAGCCTTGGGGCTGTGCCCACTGCCCTGGGGAGCCTGGTCAGTGCCCAACCAGCCTCTGGGGGAAGAACCTTGTCCTGAGATCCAACCTGCCCCTCCCCTGACACAGCTCCAGCCTTTCCCTCAGGTTCATGCACATGAACACCACATACAGGAGCTCTGCCAAGAACAGCAGGAGCAGAGCAGATCCAGCCCAGGCAGCGTTGACATCTTCCACACCATGTACGAGGTCATTTCAGAGACTGATGCTGATCTTCAAAACAGAACCCACTGGCACAGAAACGAGACAGCCCAGATGGCTGAAAACAGCCAGGAGAAACCCCACTGCTTGCCAGTCCTGTGTTGGAGGCTTTAAAGGATGTTAATTGTATTAATAATGAATGCAGTAACTGCAGGGCACTGAACAGGCTCCTCAGGGCAGTGGGCACAGTCCCAAGGCTTCCAGAGCTCCAGGAGGGTTTGGATGATCCCTTCTAACTCCTGTGACTCTGTGGAAAGAGGCTTCCAGGAGGGGAGTCTCTGCCTTTTTTTCCCAGCACTTCCCAGACAAAGCTCAGGACCCAGCTATTCCATAGTCACATTTGGAAGCTCATGACTTGCTTTCCTCAAGGAGCAGCCCAAGGTAAAGGGACAGCCAGCACTCCTCGGACAGGCAGATGCACTTTGTAGTTGGTGAGTTTTTGATAAAACTTGAAGTATAAACAACCTTAATCCACCTTTCATGGTGCAGATTTCCCCAGATCATTCAAAGGTGGACAGCACCTTTAACTTGCAGTTAACTTGCAATTTAACTTGCAGCCTAAACTCTGCTGTGACTTGAGATCCAGATCAAACCACCCCCCACTGCCAGTCCTGGGAGGGCAGAGCTGAAAAACACTCACAACATGCTCATGCTGATGGGAACTGGACAAATTCAACTCTTTACAGGCAGGAGGCCTCAGGTACCATACCAGACTCATGTCAGCTGCAAGTTAAAGACTGCCTGCTCTGTGTATGTTCCTTAGGTTCCTGTATGAGCACCCTGAGCTGTATTAAAAAGCCAATCTCTAGGTCAGGCTAAGAGTTGGGACCAGTGAACACCAGGCAGGTCCAGGGTGACTGGGAAGGGTTGGATGGGTTGAGGTTTGGAACAAGGGGCTCTGGGGACAGGCACAGGCAGGGATGTACCCAAGGAGGCCAACCCTTCATTCCTTTCTTCTGCTGACTCCACTCCTTGTTACTAAAACACTTCTCTAAAACAGAAGAACTGCTCAGGTTTCCCAGCTTTTCCCTTAAATTCTGGTGTTTCCAGTGTCCCTCCTCAGCTGGCAGGACCCTGTCAGGCTGACAAGCCCAGTTAAACTGTATTTCAAGACATGGATTTACAACTTAGTGCAACATTTTCCTGCTTCTGTCCACGGAATTCTTTTACTTCTGGTACTGCATGATCTGTCTTTAACTTCATTACTGCTGCAGGAGAAGGTTTTTCATAGGCAGTGAAAACAGATGGCCCCTGAACTTTCTACTATATCATGTTTCTCAGCTAAAAATCTTGGTCAGACCTCAGACTTTTGAGTTATTACAATCATCTTTACATCTGTATCCAATTCTCTCTATCCCCCAGGGATCAGGCTAAGGCTGGTTATGCATCCTTAGTTTATCAGGCTATTTTTTATAGCATTTGGATTCTCTGCTGAGTGGTTTTAGAGACTCCCAGAAATGTCCTCACAATATTTTGGCTTCATCCCCGCAGCCCTGTCTCAAATAGCCCCAAAGCAGTGCCTGCCACAGCTCTTTTATTTATGCCTTGGGCCTGTGGATCCAGAGGCATCCTTATATCATGTTTTCCTGATTAAACATGTAATTGCTACAGTTTGGGCACAAGATTCCAAATGCCTGGTCTGTACTTTATGACTGTTATAACTCACCAGCCAACTCCAATTTCACTTATAAGATTTATACTTCCAGAGTGGAGATGTTTTGGTAGCAAAAGCCTGTCTGAAAATGTAACTGAGTCTTTCTGAGTACCCACACATTCCATGTTCTTAGAGGTGGGATGTGCCACTGACCTCCCACCTGCACAGAAGTAGCATTTGGACAATGGGAATTCCCAGCAGCCTGTTTTTTTCCCATATCCTACTCCATGTTGCAGTGATGAGCAGCTCGCCTACTACAAAAAGCCAGAATTGTCCCAGCCAGAACGGGACCTTCCGACAGAGTTCACCAGGGAGACCCTCCCCGTGAGTCTTAAGGTACAGAAAGGACTCCCTGGCTTTCTAAACTCCTACTCAGAGAGGGGCCTGGGTGTGTCTGGGTCCAATCTTAAATCCAGACTTAGTCAATTGTCCCACAGGATCAAGGATGACACACCAGATACATTTATATGAATAAAATAAATTATTTATTTAAACAGATGGTGATAATCATTACACTGAAAGAGCTTAATCAGAATTATTTACTACACAGGATAGGAGCTATAAGAACTAGCAGAGTGCACTGTTTATTGAAATCATATTGAAGCCATGATATTAAAGCCAGCAAAACAGTTAAGTAGAGATTGATGTCATCAACAACTGTGAGCAAATCTTTTTTGTTCAGCCTCAAGGAGGGACCTTGAGGGGAGTCCCCACTCCAGGGAGGAATCTGCACACCCACTCCAAACAGGGGGGTGTTAAAAGAACATGCTGTTAAAAAGGGGACTGGGCTTTTATAGCACCACGTGCTGGACTGTCAGTCAGAGGTCTCTGTCAGCTCAGCAGCTGTAGGTGAGTTACCAGGACCTTCACTCGCCAGGAACTTTGCCCTTCACACCCTCACTGGTGCCAGTTCTATCACGAGCCACTGCTCTTCCTCAGGGTGTTTATCTTTGGGGTTGGAGAGTCAGGCTGTTTCCAGCCTTCTCCAACACCAGAAGCCTGACTCTCCTTCTCCTCCCCCACTGAGAGCTTTGCAAACAGGGGATTGATTGTCTGAGCTGGTTTAGCCCCTCTCAGACAGAGCATCCTGCTGCAAGTGTGTCCCTGCAGCCTCTGCACCAACACTGTCCTACTTACCTGCTGTAGGAGTCTCTGGGACTGCATTCCAAGGTAACCCTGCCCTGAGGGGCCACCTCTGCCTTCCAGTCTGTCTTAACTTACCTCGTGCTGCAGCCAGAGCTCAGACTGCTGAGCCGTGGGCTCTGCAGCCCCCTGGCCCCGGGCTGTGCCAATGTCTCTGTGCTGTTCTCGGTTGATTCCATCTGTGTTTCAGAAGATAAGAACAGCTACAGCAAAACTTGTCCCCAGACCTCTCACTCTGACAGGAAGCTCTTGAACAGGGACAATTAATTCAGTCCACAGACCTTGGGTGGTACTGGGGGCCTCAGTGTGTGCCGAAACTGGTCCAGTGGATGATTTACAAACACAGAGGACAAAGATCGCAGAATCATAGAATCTCCTGAGTTGGAAGGGACCCACCAGGAGCATCCAGTCCAACCCCTGGCTCTGCACAGACACCACAACAATCTCACCCTCTCCCTCAGAGTGTTGTCCAAACCCTCCTGGAGCTCTGGCAGCCTTGGGGCTGTGCCCACTGCCCTGGGGAGCCTGGTCAGTGCCCAACCACCCTCCTGGGGGAAGAACCTTGTCCTGAGATCCAACCTGACCCTCCCCTGACACAGCTCCAGCCATTCCCTGGGTGCTGTCCCTGCTCACATGGAGCAGAGATTGGAGCTGCCCCTCGGGAGGAGCTGCAGTCCCCGATGGGCTCTGACCTCAGTCTCCTCTTCTCCAGCTGAACAAGTCAAGTGGCCTCACCTCCAGCTTCCCCTCCAGACCCTTCACCATCCACTCCTTTGAACTCTTTAACAGCTTTAGATCCTTCTGATATTGTGGTTCCCAAAACTGTCCCCATGACTCGAGGTGAGGCTGCACCAGCACAGAGCAGAGCAGGACAATCCACCCTCCAACTATCTGGCAGTGCTGAGATGGCCCATAACAGGAAGAACAAGTAGAAAGTGTGTCTACAGCAGAAGTGGAGCAATGCTGGAAGGTTTCCATAAAGCTTTTTGCCTAGTGCTCCCAGATAGACACATTCTCAGATGGGGTTTTCCCTGGTTATACAAAACCCACCATCAAGTGAGGAAGAACAGAACTGGTCATAGGTGAGGTTATGAAAGAAGATGGTTATAGAGGAATAAACTTTTCACAGCAAGAACCAACTGCTGAACTAAATTAGGCTGGTTTGGGGTAACCACAGCACAGAGCTGCCAGGGTGATGTTCAACCTGCTCTGCTCAGAGTGAGCCCAGCACATTTGCTATGTCTGTTTGTCACTTCTGTCATGGGGCAGCTTCAAATTAGTGATTAAGTGACAAAGCTGTTCCTCAGCATCACCCAGTGAAGAGCCAGAGCTCTCTTCTGTACCCACCAGTTTGGCTGATCTTTCCACTGCTCCAACAGGCAGCAGCAGCTTCTGGTGCACAACCAATCCACTGGTATTCTTCTCATCCCAGGGGGACTTCTCTCTTTTTTTTGAACAAGTCTCCACAGTTACAGCTCAGAAAACCAAGCCAGTTTGTTCACAGGCTCTGAACTTCACTGACCCAGCCCAGATCCCCCTGAATCTGCCACAGAAAAAGCAGGTGCTGTGTAAATCCCACTCTGTCTTCTGTGCTGCATCTTCTCTGTTCCCATAGCAGGAGCCCCTGACTCAGACAGATGTGCTGGGAGTGTACTTCATGTTCCTTTGTTGTGCTGAGTCCATTAAGACTATTCTTCAACCTGGTCTCAGGCTTGCAACAGGTTACACAGTCCAACCTCTGATTTGATCCCACAGTAACTCTGATTGTTTGCCAAAACAACTGTGAGACCGGGAAGGTTGACGACCTCCCTGCCTGGACATTTGCCATGCACTTGCACTCCAGTGCCATGCACTCCAAGCATCCTTTATTATGTGCTTTTTTAAATCTTTACACACCTATATGTTTTCATTTTCTCATTCTGCTCTGTCCCATCCTGCTCTACTCTGCTGTACTCGATTCTAATCTGGACTATTCCATTAAACTTCTGATTTCCCACTACTTATGATTCAGTACAAGCTGCTGGATTTTCAAGAAATCTTGGGAGACTTTGTGCAGGGGAAAATACTGACAGTCTAAAGTAGCTTCATGGTCCCTCCAGCTTAGCAGCCAACCTGTGATCACCAGAGGTAGATAGGAAATAAAATGGCCCGTGTGAAGATCTTAATCCTAATCCTAACAGTCTGAAATGGATTTAAGCCTTGAAGGAAGCAGGTTTATATCCATCCCAAAATGCTCTTAACACCATCTGTGAGAACTGGGGCTATTCTTATTTTTTCATATTTATTCCAGCCTTGGTCTGGAATCCAGCTTATCTTTTGCCTTCCATAACCCCTTGTGGAAATGAGTGCTACAGTTTAATAGTCCAAGAAAACAACTCATCTAACTAGGCTGGAGTCTAATCTGGGCTGGCGTTCCTCCTCAGCCTTAATATGAGTGAGGATCTGGTCGACACAGTCAGCAGAGCATGAGGGGGGAGTTATCTGTTCCACAAATGGATATTTGTACTTGGTCAGATGAATTGCTCCCTGAAATGGCCCATTTCCCCCTCCTGCCTAACAGAGAAGCCAGTTTGGGAGCAGGTGTCTGTGTTTTAGATGTCTCTACCTGGTGGAGCTGAATCCCATCTCACTGTGCCAAAGAAAATGCCATTTCATCAATTCTGGATTTGTCATTTCTCAGTTTAATTGAAAAATATGCTTCTGCCTGTGTCACGAGGCAGAGAGGACTTATCTGTACCTGTGTGTTTTACAGACAGTTAAAACACTCTTTGTTATTCATCTGCTCACCATATGAGTAGTTTCTAATGCTTTCCAGCCTCTTTCAGGGTGAGTTTCTGCAGCATTTGGTGCCCTGTGTAGCCTTTTAAAAATCCTATTACACTGACAATGACAGCTGTGAGACCAAAGCCTTTCGAAGAGCTGGCCTTATCTGGGTTTCTAGGCAGGAGCTGTGCCCCTGGAATTTGACTCTGAGCATCTGTGCCTGACTCCCAGCACCCTCCGACTGTGTTTGTAAACTGGATGAGTTCCCTCAAACCACGGAGTCACAGAACATCCTGGGTTGGAAGGGACCCACAGGGATCATGGAGTCCAACTCCTGTCCCTCCACAGAAATAAACATTGCAGTGTCCTGCCTTTAATTGGATTATACTTTTAATCCTGTTGTATTCCAGGCGCTTTCTCTTCCCTTCCTCTTGGCTTTGCTGTGCAGCACTGGCTCTTCCTGCCTGTGGGCTGCAGGTGCTCGGTGTCCCTGGGGACCAGCTCTGGGGGTCTCTCAGGTGCCACCCAGGGGAACACACAAGCAAAAGTCCTCCCTGGCCCTGGGTTCTCCCATCCTTCATCTGCAGGGCTCTCATTCCTGGCTCCAAACACAAAGAGGGCTATGAGAGCTGCCCCCTCCTCTGCTAACGCTCTCCCACTCCTCTGGGGAATGACAACAGCTCCTCACACAAATAGGTGTCTTATTTTTCATTAATATGCAAAAAGCCACCTTTAAAATGCAGTGGCTGAAGCAGCTACACTCTCATGCCCTTTATTTACAGTCCTCTGCCTTTGTCACAGACGAGCTACTGAGAGCTTTTCTTTTCTTCCAGTTTCTCCTTATTCCATTTGCCAAGCATTGATTTTCTTTTCCTTCTACCAACAGAGCTTGAAATTAATAATTTCTATTTTATTTTGTCACTTGTGTGCCATCAATACCGGCAGGGCTGGACTACAGGACAAGCCAAAACGTTCAGGGAGATGAAAGTCAGTGAGGGGGCACAGAAAGCAGCAGCCTGGGATCGATGAGCAGATCATGGAGCAGATCACGAAGTGTTCCTGGGGAGAGGCTGAACATTCCTCACTCCCTGGCTGCCAGGGAGGAGATTTACTGTAATTCCAGCTCTTGTGTGGCAGGACCCAATCTCAAACACAGCAGTGAGAACACTTGCAGGGTGAGAATTCCTGATGCTCCACTCATGTCCCTAAACTGGACCTTCAGGAGAACCTGCCAAGAAATGGGAAGAAGAACATGGGAGCAAGAAATGTGATCTCCAAGGTGCTTCTTTTTCCTGCTCTGCAATGCTGTGTGAGCACCCAGGAGTCTGTAAAGCTCCCACCCACGGGTCTGTAAAGATCCCACCCAGGGGTCTGAGGCTCCATGTGCTTTTGGAATGATGCTGGACAGGACCCCAGCCTGTCTGTGGCACCAGCTTCCACCAGTTTCCACGTAAAAGTCTTTTCAATGAGCTCTTACAGATGCACATTCTGTCATCTGAGAGCACAAACTTCCCACTTTGTTCTGTACCAGAGAGAGAAGATGATGGACAAGCTGTAAGGGAAAACAGGCTGAGCTGAGGGACAGCCTGGGAGAGCTGGAAGGTCAAGGAGCATTTCTGACTCGGCCCAGCACCTGCTCCCCACTGTCTCCACAAACATCAGTTCTGCATTTGATGATCTCTAAGGTCCCTTCCACACAGGGGTTTGCATTTTTCTGAGGTCAAAGAGATCATGGATCATCCTTCAGTCCCATGGCCGGTGGAAGACACATCTACAAGCCACATCTCTGTTAAGAAGGACAAGAGGGTAAGAGGATAAGGTGTTCCTTAAGGGATGTTTGAACAGCACAAGGCAGATCTGGGAGCAGGGTCACTGCTGTGCAATTTGCCCTCTAATGCCCTGCACCATCTCAGCAGGGCAGTGTCTGCAAATCCCCCAAGTCCCGAAGCTCCCCTGCAGTACCTTTGCCAGACTTGTTCTCCTAAGTTCTCTCCTGCATTTATTTGGTGTTTACCTGGAGAGCAGTGAGCAATGTCATAGAACCACAGACCCATGGAATGGGTTGGGTTGGGAGGACCTTAAAGCTCATCTCATCCCACCCCCTGCCATGGGCAGGGACACCTCCCACTATCCCAGGTTGCTCCAAGCCCCGTCCAACCTGCCCTTGGACACTTCCAGGGATCCAGGGGCAGTCACAGCTTCTCTGGGCAACCTGGGCCAGGGCCTCCCCACCCTCAGAGCCAGGAATTCCTTCCCAATATCCCATCTATCCCTGCCCTCTGGCAGTGGGAAGCCATTCCTCTGAGAATGCAGCCTGAGAACCAGTACCAATGTACAACTGGGGCCAATGCAGGACAGACCTGGTGGGAGGGGAGCACAGCTTCCCCCTCCTGAGAGGACTGAGCCCTGTGTGGTGTGTGGAGGTCTGCACCCTGCAACTCTGTCATCACTGACTTATTTCTTACTGACTTTTCCATGAGCCAAGACAAGAGTGCTCCTAATTTTCCCAAGGCCACAGTTTCCTGTCAGTTAACAGTGGATCTGAGCCTGAGATACTCCCTTGGCAGATCCCATTTTGAAGGGGCAATGCTGAGTTAACTTGAGCAGATACAAGTGACTTGTCACTGAACCTGCACCCCCAGCAGCTCTGGCAGACAAAACCTGTTTCACTGACACTTCTCCCCCGGCTGTGGTGGCCCCAGCACTGATGACTATGACTAGTTCACAAAAACAGCACCATGATTTAGGGAAAACAAAACTCATACTTGCCCACCATCCCTGATCTGGTGCTGGGCTCCCCAAAAGTGGCTCCCAGAAACTCTGACTGATCAGATGATGAAGGGTCTGGAGGGGTCATACAAGGAGAGTCTGAGGGCACTTGGTGTGTTCAGCTGGAGAAGAGGAGACTGAGGGGAGACCTCACTGGGGTCTGCAACATCCTCCCGAGGGGCAGCAGAGGGGCAGTTCCAATGTCTGTGATCAGGGACAGCACCCAGGGAATGGCTGGAGCTGCGTCAGGGCAGGGTCAGGTTGGATCTCAGGACAAGGTTCTTCCCCCAGAGGGTGGCTGGGCACTGACCAGGCTTCCCAGAGCAGTGGGCACAGCCCCAAGGCTGCCAGAGCTCCAGCAGGGTTTGGATGATCCTCTGGGGCACAGGGGGTGACTCTTGGGGATGGGCCTGTGCAGGGCCAGGGGTTGGACTGGATGATCCTTGTGGGTCCCTTCCAGCTCAGGATATTCTATGATTCCATGATTCTCTGATCTCTCCCAGCCTGAGGCTCAGAAGATGCAAATGTTTCCTGTAATTGGCTTGGAATGTTTTCTCTATCCTTTATCTATGTAAAGACCAATGTAATCAAATTAGATGCATTTTGAACATGGAGCCATTGCTCCATCTGCTCTTCTCTGTGCCTCACTCACAGAAACATCAGCATCACATCACAGCCTTCTGTGCTCAGCTCCATCCCTCCCTATCCCTGCACACTCAGGATCGTGGGTAGGACGAGCCAACATTTAATTCAGGAAGAGCCTCCCTGTGGGGCCCATTTGTGTTAGAAATTAAGGAGTCACATCTGAGTGGGCAGAAGAGCAGTAAAGGTGCCAGAACTGTGCCCTGCACACAGCAGCTTCTGGCAGAGCACTGCAGATGGGTATAAACCACTTATCTGGCCATTATGGTTCAGAGAGCACACAAAAACTGCCTCTGTAGCACCTGGACCTTTGACTTTAGGCATTTATATTCAGCAACCAACAATATACGAGCAAGCAGGAACCAGAACCTGAAACCTCTCATTCAGAGGGAGACACAGACCTCACTAATCCTCCCCCTGTCCTGCTTCAGCCCCTGTGAGAGCTGTGTGGTGGCACCAGCTGCACTGGGACACGGTTTGTTACCATGGGCATGGTAATTGGGGTCCCCACAGCCACAGCTCACAGCTCTCCGGGCTTTGCACCCACATCCAAGCACTGCTGGGCTCTGCAGGAGCTGCAGGCACAGCCGCAAGCACAGGGCAATCCTTCAGACACAGGAGGATGTTGCACATCGGTTTATGCCCTGATAAAGCAAAGGGTGCATTTGTTGTGTACTGAGAGCAAGAGCAGAAGTGTCTTCAGGAGCCACAATGAACCCCACAGAATCATGGCAGAGACCTTAAAGATCACCCAATCCACCCACCACCAAGCCAGCAGCACCATAATCACCTCCAAACCACGTCCCCAGGTGCCACATCCAGATGCTTCCTGAACACTTCCAGAGATAGTGAGTCCACTCCCTCCGTGGGCAGCTCATTCCAGTGCCTGACTACTCTTTAATGGAAACATTTTTTTCTAGCATTTAATCTGAGCCTCCCCTGGCTCAACCTGGGGTCATTTCCTCTCTTCCTTTCACTTGAGACGCAGCAGAAGGGCCTGACCCCCGCCCCGGCTCCCCCCTCCTGTCAGGGGGTTGCAGAGCCAGAAGGTCCCCCCTGAGCCTCCTTTTCTCCAGGCTGAGCCCCCCCAGCTCCCTCAGCCGCTCCTGCTGCTCCAGCCCCTTCCCAGCTCCGTTCCCTTCCCTGCACACCTCCAGCCCCTCAGTGTGTCTCCTGTCTGAGGGCCCAGAGCTGCCCCCAGGGCTGGAGGTGCCCCAGCAGTGCCAGCACAGGGACGGGCCCTGCCCTGGGGCTGGCACACACCAGGGCTGGCACAGCCCAGGGCCGTTGGCCTCCTGCCCCCCTGGGCACACCTGGGCTCGTGTCCAGCTGCTGTCACCAGCACCCCCAGGGCCTTTTCCACCTTTCCAGTCCCTCTGCCCCCAACCTGGAGCATTCCATGAGGTTATTGTGACCCAAGGGCAGGACCAAACACCTGGCCTTTTGACCCTCACACTGCTGACCTCGGTCCCTGGATCCGGCCTGTCCAGCCTTCCTGGCCTCCAGCAGATCCACACTCCCACCCAACTCAGTGTCAAGTCACATTTGCCTCTGAGGTTCTTAAAATACAGAAGAATCACCTGCATTCCCCATCACCACCCTCACCCTTTCTGTGGAGAGTGTTTAGTATATATGGGGCCCATTTATATCAAAGATTAGTTGGATCTTGAAGCTTTGTTTTCCATTTTTATAACTTCAGTTTATTTTTCAAAGATTTCCAGGCTTTGTTGAACAAGTCCACATCACCTGGGAAGTGCCCCAGAGGTACCTGCACAAGAAGAGAAGGTTGGATTAAAAGGAGATTTTTGAGGACTGAATGTGTTAAAACCACTGCTGAGGCTGCAATGGTTGTGTTTAATCTCTGAAGTGTTTCTTTATGTTAAAATTGCAACATCTACAAAGAAAAATGGACATTTCCAGGAGTGCGGACACAGCAATTATTGTTAATGCACAGGTTCCTTATCCTCCAGTGGGGTTTTTGCACATGTACTGGGTTTGTGTGGCAAGTAGTGGGGGGGCTACAGAGGTGGCTTCTATGAGAAGCTGCCAGAAGCTTCTCTCGTGTCCAGTGGAATCAGTTCCAGCTGCTCCAGGATGGACCTGCCACTGGCCAGCACCAAGCCCATTGGTGATGATGGCAGTACCTCTGGGATAACGAGTTTAAGAAGAGGAAAAGCTTCTGGGAAACAGCAGATGGACAGAGGAGTGAGGATATGTGAGAGGAACAGCCCTGCAGACCCCCAGGGCAGTGCAGAAGGAGAGGCAGGAGCTGCTCCAGGTGCCAGAGCTGAGATTCCCTGTCAGCCCGAGGTGCAGCCCGTGGGTGGCAGCTGTGCCCCTGCAGCACATGAGGGTCCAGAGGGAGCAGAGACCCTCCTGCAGCCCCTGGAGGACCTCCTGGAGCAGAGGAATGACCAAAAGAGGCTGTGACCCCATGGAAAGCAACCCCATGGGAAGTTACCCCATGGGAACTGTGTGCTGGAGCAGCTCCTGGAAGGAGCTGTGTCCCAATGGAGAGAGGAGCCACACGGGACCAGGCTCCCAGCTGGACTTCTGACCCCACAGGGCACCCACTGTGGAGTGGTCTGTTCCTGAAGGACTGACCCCATGAGAGCAGCCTGTGGAGAACTGTCTCCTGAGGTAGGGACCCCCCACTGGAGCAGGAGAGGAGTGTGAGGAGTCTTCTCCCTGAGGAGGAAGGAGCAGCAGAGACAACTTGTGATGAACTGAGCACAGTCGCCATTCCCCATCCCCCTGTGCCACTGGGAGGGAAGAGGGTGAGAAAATGAGGAGTTTCAGGCCCCCCAGAACATGAAACAAAGACAAACAAGAAAAAGTCATAATTTCCCATGTTATCTCCTGCAGACCAGGGCAATCCCAGAGGGAGGACAGGGAAAACTGGTGGAGCTGGAGGTTGAAGGCACAGCCTGGAAAGTCACACATTCAGGTGAAAGCCATGAAAGTCTCCCAAAGGACCTGTGACTAATGCAGGTGTGAGACATGGCATAAATCTGGGTCTGGACTTTTATCACTTTGCATGAGTCAGGCCAGTTTTAACCTCCAGCTTGTTCTGCCCACTTTAGAGATGCTCATCCTCCACCCGCATGAAGAGCTAAACCTGTTCCTACTTCAAAGGAGAAAGGGCCTCTCCTGAGGGGGGCTGCAGCCCCCAGGAAGGGTTTTGCTCTCACTGGGGGCCTAGGTGGGTTCTCTGCTCCTCCTCCAAGCCCTTCTGTGGACAGGTGTCATTTTTAAGACCCGGAAGCTTAAAGCAAACATTGCCCTGGACTGGAATTAGCCCTGACAAATCTCCCTGTTCCGGTGTTTAGGGATTAATAGAACAGCAAAGCCAAACATGGGGCTGTTTGATGAAAGCAAACATGTCCTTTAAAGAGCCAAAGACATGTGTCTTCTAATTAGCCAAGGTAATCCCAGACATAGTGAGCTGTGTTCTCCACAAGGCTCCTGGGCCTCCAGACTGCTGAGCACAGATGTGTCATAACCAAAACCTGCATCACCAGAGTATCTTGTTCACAGCCCACATGGCCCAGCTCAAGGGCTGCTCCCTGTACCTTTTGTTCAGCTGCTGGTCCAAACCTCAGAATCCCTCTCTCAGCACCTTCTCCACTGCCAATCCACCAGGAATCTGAATTGCTTCCACTCCTGGAGCTGGACCAGGCTGTAGCTGACTGCACAGCTCAGAGCTGCAGGTGGGAAGGATGAACAAATCCCCCCTGAACCATGGAATGTGAATGGTTGGAAAAGACCTCCAAGATCATCAAGACAACCCTACGACCAAATCCCATCATTCTCACGAAACCATATCCCCATGTGCCACGTCTGCTCAGTTTTTGAACACTTCCAGGGACTGTGACTCCACCACTGCCCTGGGCAGCTGTGCCAGGGGACAGGTGAGAGGGTGTAACACAACTGGGGACACCAGAGACAGAAAAGTAATAATCAGATTAACTGACGTTGAAAGGAGCTCTGATGCAAACCCCTTTCAAAGTCCAGCCAGGGTTAGTTAATCAGGTTTGTACAGCGCAGTTTCAGCTGACCCCAGAGATGAGGTTGTGCAGCATCTCTTGGTCCCTGTTCCAGCAATTACTCACCTTTACTTTGGGAAATCATAAAATCACAGAATGGTTTGAGTTGGAAGGGACCTCAAAGCCCATCCAGTCCCACCCCCTGCCAGGGGCAGGGACACCTTCCACTAGCCCAGGTTGCTCCAAGCCCTGTCCAACCTGGCCTTGGACACTTCCAGGGATCCAGGGGCAGCCACAGCTTCTCTGGGCAACCTGGGCCAGGGCCTCCCCACCCTCACAGGGAAGATTGCTTCCCAATATCTAAGCCAAATTTCTCCTCTTTAAGTGTGAACCCATTCCTCCTCGTCCTGTCACTACAGTTCCCAATAAAGAGTCCCCCTCTGGCTTCCTTGTGGGCCCCTTCAAATACTGGAAGTGACTGTGATGTCTCCACACAACCTTCTCCAAGCTGAACAGCCCCAACTCTCCCAACCTCTCTCCATAGGGGAGGTGCTCCAGTCCCCCGCTTTGTGGCCTCCTCTGGACTTCCTCCAACAGTTCCAACAAATTTTCTTCCACTTTTGGGTTGAATTTCCTACTTTCTTGCTTGTGCCCAATGGCTCTTGTCCTGTCCCAGTGCACCTCTGAGAAGAGTCTCTACATCTTTTAATTATAGATGTGGAAGCAGCAATAAAAAATCTTCTCTTCACCTTCTGTTCTCCACCTGGGCAAGCACAGTCCCCTGAGCATCTCCTTGGATGTCCCACCCTAGCACTGACCATGCTGACACCTCCTCTGCACTGGATCCTGGGTGTCCACGTGTTTCTTGTTGGGGAACCCCAAAGTGGACAGGGCACAGCAGCTGGGACATCATCAGAGCCAGGGGCAGCCAGAGAGTATAAGCCCCCACACACATGTACCTGCACACACACATGTACCTGCACACACGCATGTGCCTGCACACGTGTGCTCACACTCCAAAAAGTGGTGTCTACTACACGGCCTCCCCTCAATATTGGGGCAGTTTGGGGGGACACAATGGAAGGGAGAGATTGAGCCATTAGAGAGTGTCCAAAGGAGGGACACAGAGATGAGGAAGGGCCTTGATTTGAAGCCGTGTGAGGACACTGAGGGCACTTGGTGTGTTCAGCTGGAGCAGAGGAGACTGAGGGCAGACCTCATTGCAGTTCCAACTCCCTGGGCAGGGGCAGAGGAGGGGCAGGACTGAGCTCTGCTCTGGGCGGACCAGGGACAGCACCCAGGGAATGGCCTGGAGCTGTGTCAGGGCAGGGTCAGGGTGGATCTCAGGACAAGGTTCTTCCCCCAGAGGCTGGTTGGGCACTAACCAGGCTCCCCAAAGCTGCCAGAGCTCCAGGAGGGTTTGGATGATCCTCTGGGGCACAGGGTGTGACTCTTGGGGATGGGCCTGTGCAGGGCCAGGAGCTGGACTGGATGATCCTTGTGGGTCTCTTCCAACTCAGCACAACCTGTGCTTCTGTGGTGCTGTGATCCTGTGGTTCTGTGATGAGCCCTGTCCCAGGGGTGCTTCAGGAGGGACAGTGTCTCACATCACAGACAAACACTACCCTCATACAGACCCCTAAATCACCCCTTGACCCCAACATCAGTGAAAACATCAGCGGTCCTTATAGCCAGGAGAGCATGACCTTATCCTTCTAATTCCTAGGGATTGCCAAGGGTTAGGCAGGCCCTGAACCAGCTGCCGAGAGGAGAAATGGCAGGGAAAAGGCCCTCTCCACCCCAATACCCACCTCGCAGAGAAATGCCCTAAGAAAATAAGTGGTCCCAAGTACCCCCATTGTCTCAGTAGGGGTGGGAGGGTGCAGAAAACAATCAACAGCCAAAGGCACGAGGAGGGGAGGATTTTGTGGGTGACAGGAGGTTATGGGACAGAGGGGTGAGAGCAGAAGAGCTGGGATGTGAAGGCTGGGAAGTGCATGGATAGGGCTGGGAGCTGAGCAGTGTGAAGGGGAGATGCGGGGGGTGGAAGCCTGTGAGCTGGGAAACACGTGGGGCAGAGAATCTCATCTCCTAAAGCCTTTTTTCTAAATCCAAAAGAAGACAAATGCGATTTTCTCCTGGTTATTGTCCAAATTTACAAGCACAGTGACACAGGGCAGAGCAAACAGCAGCACTGCCAACCTCTAATAGAGACGGATGACAAACATATTTAATGAATTAAAAGATGATGAAGCATTGCTGACAAAGCAAACACCCACCGATTGCTCACGCTGGCACTGATCTATGTGACACCACAGCCCCTGACAAAGGCTCCTGCAGAGCAGTCACAGCACAACCAGGCAGCCCCAGGGCTCTGAGGGATGAAGGGCACCGGATTGGGCAGAGAGATGGACTCAAGGCTCCTCAGGCACACCTAGTGATGGCAGCTGAGACAACATGCGCCTGCTCAATGCAGGGGACTGTTCCCAGACTCATAAAATCATGGAATGGTTTGGGTTGGAAGGTGCCTTAAAGCTCATCTCGTTCCACCCCCTGCCATGGGCAGGGACACCTTCCACTAGCCCAGGTTTGTTCATCTCAGCACTGAGATTTTATGGTAGGATGTTCGGACTTTTGATTGTCTGCGCAATGGAAAGTCAAAGCTGAGACAGGCTGGAGCTTCTGGGAGGGGAGCAACAGATTTTCTGAGCCATCCTGTGTGACAGAATCACACAGAATCAACTAGGTTGGAAAAGACCTCTGAGATCATCGAGTCCAACCTTTGAGTGTGCATCTGGGAGCCCAGAGCAGAGCTGCTGTTGAGACACAGGAATAAGCAGCTGGTTCTGGGGATTTAGGAGTGGATTGGGTTTTCCTGGACCTCAAGGTTAAAGAAAAACCATTTTTGGTGCTCATACTGTGTTACTGTAGTCTTTATATCCCAAAAGTAGGCTCAACACCCCAAAAGTAGGTTCAAACAGAGGTGGAAGCTCATGGCTTGGACTGTGGCTTGGGCAAGGGCTGAGCTTCACTGCAATCATGCTCAGATCTACCACAAACTTGGGGTTGGAGTCTGATTATTTGGGCATATAGAGACTTGGTGACAGGGCTGGGTCATGCTGAAATTAAAGGTTCAGCCTAGGCCATGATAGGGGTGTGAGAGATGATCATAAAGGTCTTTTCTGATATAAATGATTCTGTGATTCCATGACATCCTCATGCTGCTTTAAGGTTGGGTGCTCAGGCCTTCCTTGGCTTCACCTGAGCTGAAGGCTGGGTTAAGCCTGGCTCTGATTATGTTTTTTGGGGCTCAGCTGCCAGGGCTGGGCTGTGCTGCCTGTGTTGGGGCTTCAGGTGCCAAAGTGGGCAGGTAAAGTTTTGCTGTGTATTAAACCTGCTGCGATTGCACATTGCCCTGGTGTGGGGCCAGCAGTGCCTTAAACAGCACCCATACAGATTGTTCTGCAGCACCTGTGATTTATTCAGCTGCCTCCTTGAAGGAGGTGTTTCACTGCTGTCCTGTGGCTGCCTGCACATCTGCTCAGGCTGAGCACTCAATAAAGCCTGTCTATAAATACAAAGGCCAGAGGGAGACATGCCCTGACAATGGAATTGAGGGAAACATGCCCTGACAATAGAACTGAGCAAAAAGGGGAAAGCTCTGGGTCCAGGAGACAAACAGAGGCAGAAACATAGCTCCAGCAGGAGTTTTGGGTGGGCACGGCCAGGGGAGCCCTGCAGGGGTCAGTTCTGCTCAGTGATTTTATTAATGACATGGATGATGGACTAGAGATGTGCTTAAAAATTTGAGGGTGAACTAGAGCTGGAAGGAGCAAACAATTCAGAGAGCACGGCTGGAATTCCAAACTAATCTCAATAAATAAAGATCAACATTGCAAAATAAAGCAGAGAAAATTCAGAAAAAATAAATGGGAAGATCAGGGAAGAGAAAACGTGTGAAAAAGCAGAAGGAGAATAGCTGGGGAGGCCATGATACAGGGAAAGGGCCATAGTAGATATGAGCCAACACGTGAGGTTTTTTATTTCCTATGGAAAAATCTCTTCCCCCTACAAGAGTCAGAGCTCAGGACTCAGTGTTTTACCATGGATTCATGGAGCAAGAGGCCAGTTCTGCCTTGCCCACAGAAAGAGCAATTCCTTCAAGCTCACAAGGTGTGAAAGTGGCAAAGTGGTGCAAATATCCCAGTGTTCAGTTCCACTGTCATCGTGCCCACAGAGCCCTGAACCCCAAGACCTGCAACTTGAGAACATCATTCAGCTCTTTGCTCGGTGTGAGCAGGGACAGGACCCAGGGAATGGCCTGGAGCTGTGTCAGGGCAGGGTCAGGTTGGATCTCAGGACAAGGTTCTTCCCCCAGAGGCTGGTTGGGCACTGACCAGGCTCCCCAGGGCAGTGGGCACAGCCCCAAGGCTGCCAGAGCTCCAGGAGGGTTTGGACAACACTCTCAGGGACAGGGTGGGATTGTTGGGGTGTCTGTGCAGGGCCAGGGGTTGGATTGATGGTCCTTGTGGGTCCCTCCAACTCAGGATATTCCATGATTCCCTGATTCCCTTGCCTGTGGTCTGTTTGGGAAGGAGCTCAGGCTGTGGTGACCCATCAAGTTTCCAGTGGAATCCCCCACTGGGCATTTTCACAGCTGGATGGTCTTGTCAATCCAGGGGGGAAAACTAAACATCTCTTCCCCTGCATCCCTCCATCTGCTGAGCCAGGAAGAGACCCAGGGCAGCAGGAAGGGAAGAAATCACGAAGGCTGGAGAACTGTTTCCCTGCTGCACTTTTCCAGGTGCTCTGAACTGGGAGTGGCTCAATGATCCCATTTGCCCACAGGACCCTGTCCCCAGTGTCTGTGGGGGAGGAACACAGCACCCACCTTCTTTAGGGCTGCTCTGATCCCTACAAACTGCTGTTCCTGGTGCTCATCAACCAGAAACAACTGAGGACATGGGTCTTGGAATGGCTGATCACAGGACAACAATGTCATACATGGAATCAACATTTAAACACAGCCACAAAATGAAACAGTGGAGTATTTCCAGCAGAGCAGGGACTGACTCTCTCCCTCCATCTGCCTCTCACTGGGGTCTTGCCAGTCATTCCAGTTAAAGCAGAAGGGTTAAAATTCTGTCAAACATTCCTTGAATGCTGAACAAGAAAGAATGGGTTGGATGCTGAGGAATAGTAAGAGTGTGGGGTGCTTTTTTTTTAAATCTAGCCAGGCTAGGAGGGATATTGCTCCCTATAAATACACTGGGGGGAACTCCGAGGAGGAAAAGAGCCATTTAAGCTAAAAGCAATATTATCCCAAGAATATGGGGCTATAAACTGACCAGATATAAATTTAGGCTGGAAATTGGCAGAACAGCTGGATAATGAGGGTCTGGTACAGCTTCACAGATGGTGATGAAAAGAAACACAGGAGAAAGGGAGGGAAGGAAGGAAGGAAGGGAGGGAGGGAGGGAGAGAGGAAGGAAGGGAAGGAAGGAGGGAGGGAGGGAAGGGAAGATGGAGAGAAGGAAGGGAGGATCCAGTTTTGAGTTGGAGCTTGCTCATGAAGGAGATATATGTGAAGGAATTTGATAGTTCAGTGTCTGAGATAACTAGGGGCTGGAGGTGATGGCACTGAAGGGCCGTTCTATATGACCAGAAGAGAAGTTCTCTCTTGGAGCAAAGATCCCCTGGTTCCATTCCTCAGCAGTGCTCCCTGGAAGCTCAGAGAGGTGCACTCTGATCCCAGAGCCCAAATCCAGAGGTAAAGCTGCTGCAGGTGACAGGGTGGGAGAGCAGTCCATCAGCAGGGGATGGCAGGTGAGGTCTAGAGGGTCACTGGGACAGCACTGGGCCTGAATATCTCCCAAGCCAGGGAATGAGATGAGGAAGGAAACTGCTGTCCTGGGGCACTGAAATTCTCCCAGCCTTTACAGGGAGTTGGGCAGGAGTTCTTAGGTGTTTGTGACATGGGATCCAGAGGCTGGAGCTCTTCCAGAACCAGGGGAGATTGAGCCATGACCACAGAATCCCGTAATCCCAGGATATGCTGCGTTGGAAGGGACCCACAAGGATCACAGAGTCCAACCCTCAGCCCTGCACAGGCCCATCCCCAAGAGTCACTCCCTGTGCCCCAGAGGATCATCCAAACCCTCCTGGAGCTCTGGCAGCCTTGGGGCTGTGCCCACTGCCCTGGGGAGCCTGGTCAGTGCCCAACCAGCCTCTGGGGGAAGAACCTTGTCCTGAGATCCAACCTGACCCTGCCCTGACACAGCTCCAGGCCATTCCCTGGGTGCTGTCCCTGGTCCCCCCAGAGCAGAGCTCAGTCCTGCCCCTCCTCTGCCCCTGCCCAGGCAGTTGGAACTGCAATGAGGTCTGCCCTCAGTCTCCTCTGCTCCAGCTGAACACACCAAGTGCCCTCAGTGTCCTCACACGGCTTCAAATCAAGGCCCTTCCCCATCTCTGTGTCCCTCCTTTGGACACTCTCTAATGGCTCAATCTCTCCCTTCCATTGTGTCCCCCCAAACTGCCCCAATATTGAGGGGAGGCTGCCCCAGGGCAGAGCAGAGCGGGACAATCCCCCCTCTCGATTCTGGGCCTGAACACCCCCCCAGCCCGGCCCTTCCCTGCGTGCCAGGCCCAGCTCCCATCACCATGGCAACAGGGAATTACTGCTTAACACGGATGGATGAGCACTGCCACGTATATCCCCCTCTTTTAAGCTGCCCAGTAATCTCAATTACCCACCCAACCCCTCCAAGAAACAACATCTCCATCAAGTTGGGCTTTACAGTGCACAAAGAGTTTTCATTTTTCCATTTGCCGTGTCTGTCACCCAGGAGTGCAGCTAATTTATGAAGTAAACTCCCCTTGAGTGGTGTTACTAATGCTCCTAAGTGACTTTAACACACAATGGAAGCACTTGCAAAAATATGCTTTGTTAAAGCAGGTTTAGAGTCACTTAAATGCACACAAGAATGCACCTTGTGCTGCTGGCTCCTTGTTTGGTTTCCATACACAAAAAGCAAAGGCAGCTTTCTCTACTTGTGTTTTTTTATTTACTGTAAAAAAAACCCAGTGAGAAGGAAGACTAAGAGGGCTGAGTATTGAACAGAGAGAATGAGAGCAGCGTGTTTTATGTCTCTGCAAAAAGCAGAATCCACAATGAGAGAAAATGGCTCTGGGCTCAGCAGGCAGACAAAGAGATGGAACAGGAGATCCTGGAAAAAGGAAAGCCACTGGAGTTTCACATGATGGCATGATACAGAAAAAGCTCATTAAAAATTCTGTTTCAAATGGGTTTTGAAAGAAATTTGGGGGTTTGTCTAAACCAACTGTGTGTGTGTGTGTGTGTGTATGTGTGTGTAATGTGCAGATGCTCCATGGAAACGTTCTCCTGGCTGAGCTTCCCGGGGCTGAACTCCAGCACTGGGACAGCTCCTGCATGTCCTGCGTGGCCAGGGCTCCTCCTGCCACCCTTTCCCTGTGCCCTGTGACCCCGGGAATGCTGTGATGCTGCTCCTCACCACGAGGGAGAGTGATGACAACAGCCTGAAGGATACTCCAACAATAGCATTTCAAAATACACTGGCCAAAGAAAATGGTTTAGATTTGCCTCACAAATTTTGCATTTGCAATTTAATTTATCTCGGTTTGGGGTTTTTTGGTGGTGGTTTTTTGTTTGGTTGTTTTGGTGGGGTTTTTTTGGTCATGATTTTCTTTGCAATTTAATTTATCTGGATCTTTTTTTCTGGGTTTGTCAGGATTTTCTGTGGGAAGAGACTTTTCTTGCTGCTCAGAAAACAACTGTGGTGTCTCCCCACCACATCTTGTCAGCACTGTTTGACCACACATGAATTATTGATTTGGAGTCTGGCAAAGCCTCGTACACCACGGACTCGATACAATGAATTCCCAGATAAATCTTGGTAGCCCAGGGGAATGACAGACATGTAATGGACTTGCAGAGCAAGTTCAGCTGTGGAGGTCAGAATTTCAATTTCTCCCATATTTGACAGGCACACTCAGCTAAACTGGGGAAATGATAATGAGAATTCCAAGACACTTGGAACAGCCATCACTGTGTTCTCCTTCCCCACTGCTCTGCCTGAAAAATGGCTTCTTAATGTATTTTTTTTATAATAAACTTAACGTCTTCAGATTTTATTTCCCACTTGAAGTTTAAATCATCTTTGCCATAAATGTGAAACAACGAAGCCAATTGTTTGGTGGGGCAGGTTTACAATAGATCATTATGGGAGTAATTTAGAGACCTGGGAAGTTTTTCTTTGCTATAAATTTGCTCAGCTCATTACTGAGACAAGGCTGCAAAATCAGGAGATTCCCACCGGAAAATGGGAGCAGTGGAAATCTACCCAAAAGCCATGGGTTGGGTTTTATTGCTTTGCTACACTCCAAAAAGATAGTTCTTTTAAACAGGGGATGGATGGCCCACGTTGGATCGCAGAGGAGAGATCCTGGGTGGGGCAGAATTAGGCAGGACAGGTGGTCCAACATCTCAGCTGGGGAGGGAGGGGCAGCCCTGGGTGTCTCATCCCTCTGAAGCTCTGAGGTCCCTCTGGATCTCACCTCCTAAACCTGAACACTGGGTGAGGACCAGCATGGGGAAAGAAAATGAAATGTTCAGGTGGGAAATCAAGGCACAGAGAAACTTGTGCCAACACTGATCCATGGCCACCGTGACAGGAGAAACTTGGGAAGGCAATGAAAGGTGAGGGACACCTGGAATGGAATCCATTTATGTTGGAAATGGAATCATGGGATCATTTAGGTTGGAAAAGACCTTCAGGATCATCGAGTTCAACCTTTGAAGACCAGGACCCACTTGTGAACAGGAGAATAAGTCAATCTGGAAAAAAAGAAAGGGGAAACTTGGATCCTCTTGGGCAAATTGGAAAGAGGAACTGAAGTCTAAGAGCTCAACCTCAGAAAACCACAAAAATTAATAAATATAGAGGAATATTTTAGATATAATTAATAGATATTAGGAATATTTTAGACATGTTACATTTTACAAAACCAGGAGACAGATATGTCACTCACTACAGTCATAGAATCATGGAATGCCCTGAGTTGGAAAGGACCCACAAGGATCATCCCTGGCCCTGCACAGGACACACCAACAATCCCACCCTGTCCCTGAGATCATTGTTCCCTTCACTATTTATTATTATAATGAAAATGGAGGAGCTCTCAAGCCTTTGCTGCCCCTGAGTGTATTCATAAACAAATAGCTGCTGTTTAATTTTAGTTCTTAGCGGAATAAATATTTGTTCAAAGCATTTGGGATGTTAAAATAGAAAACTGCATACATGGTTTGAGGTAGAAATGGGCTCTGTGAGTTGAACAGAGGAGAAGGGATGGCTCAGAGAATGGTTTAGCTCCAGGATGTACTGTCTAGTGGAGTTGTGCCCCATCTCTGTGGGCTCAGTCACCTCCTGCATCCCTCTGTGCCAAAAGGTGTGACACAGAGACCTCTACAAAAGGCTGGGGAAGAGCTGACACAGGTCTGTGAGATGGTCCCTGTGATCTGTGTCATTCTTCTTGGAAAATACCAACAACCTTCAAAGAAAAGAGCTGCCCAGATCCTCTCTCTGACAGCTGTAACCTTTGCATCCTAACACAGACTAAAATCTGAAGTCACCCAGCAGGAGAAGGACACTCTGAAGTTTCTGTTATTGGCTTGTGCTCAGCTCTGGGCCTGGCAGTGTCCCTGATCTCCTCCAAGTCCCAGATGTGTCTGTGGTGCCCCACCTGGAGTGATGTGACACAGCAGATTAATCACTTCTTGTGTTCTGGTGGTCTGCAGTCCAAGGAGAGCCAGGCTTTGTGCTCAGGCCCAGCTGGGATGAGAGTGCAGCCCAATCCAGGGTGTCCTCCCCTCCCCTCCCCTCCCTTCCCCTCTCCTCAGCTCCTCCCTCTCCTCAGCTCCTGGCTCTCAGGGTCTGTCAGATTAAGCTTCAAGTCCAGTTGGAAGAGGTTCAGGGTGGCTGAGATGTAGGAAAAAAAGGAACATGACTGAGCAAATCCAAGCCAGGTCTAGTCAAAAGAGAAGAGATCCATGCCTGGGAGAAGATCTGAGCATAGAGAAGTTGGTAGCAGCTCAGGCAACATCCCACTCTTGAAGCAAATGGGACTGTGCACACAAGTCTCCTGCAATGAAGGTGCAGAATCCGGAGTCACGGCTCTGCTTCTCCTGGGTCAGGATTATTTCGTTATCGTGTGGATCAAAATTACTTCATTATCACTTTAGCAACAAAAGTCCAGTTTTAGGACAGTCCCTAGCTCAGGAAAACGATTGCAGCACATCACTGGATGTGTCTGCTGCAGTGGCTTTGCCTTCCCCAGCTCCCACCAAAGGAGTTTTGTCTCCCCATCACTCACTTCCAACCAGGAGGTGTCTGTGAAACACAATTCATGCTGCTGACAGGCTGCGAGCGCTCCTGTGCTGAGGCAGCAGGAGGAGGATGCTCCATTCACAGCTGATTAAGGATATCCCAGGGAAGGATGTTTTATGGAAAAGATGTGCAGCTGTACAAGTGCTGGAGAAGGGCTGGGAAATCCTGGGATCACAGCTCCACCTCCTTTGTTGGGCTGCTCCTTAATTAGGTGGTGCTTGTGGGGTGCTCTAAGACCACGTTGGACAAGGCTGTGAGATACACAAGTACAGCAAACAGGGAATCCCACCTGTAGAATCCCAACTTGGCTTCATGAGGAGACATCAGGATGGAGCCAAGACTAAATGGGAATCCTGCACCAGGGCAGCTTCAGCTTGGATATTAGGAAAAATGTGTTCACTGCAAGAGTAGTCAAGCACTGGCACAGGGCAGTGGTGGGGTCGCCATCCATGGAAGTGTTTAAAAACTAGTAGATGTGGCACTTGGGGACGTGGTTTCATGGGCATGGTGGGATTTGGTCAAGGGTTGGACTCGATGATCTTGGAGGTCTTTTCCAGCCTTAATGATTATGTGAACTCAGGAAGAAATTCAGCTGTTCTTAGCAGGGAGAACAAATTGAGCTGTTCTTAGCAGGAAGAACGTGCTGCCTCAGCCCATTTCTCCTCTCTGGCTCTCCAGGTCACTCCTGGGATAACCAAGCCAGACTGTAAGAATGGAAGCGGAAATCCCCATTGAAACAAGAGTCAGGCCTAAAAGAATTAACTGCGATAGGCCCCCCTAACATCTACTCTGCCTGTGCTACTAAGACTTGTTCTGTTCTGTCTCCTGGACTAAAACTTAGAAGAACACCAGAAGCACGATACAATAGGCCTAGAGGTAATAAATTAGGATAAGGTAGGATAAGGGAGACATTTGAATAGGAGAAATAGGCCTGGAGCCAAGGCTTTCTCCAAGCTTCAGTGAGCGGGGCAAGAACAGTGGAAAGGTGGAGAAGTCCCACCAAGGAAGATGAGAAAAAGACCCCAGACTAAGGGTCGAAGGCCGGATGTACCCCCAAAATTGAGAGCCAAGAAAAGCTCCACCTATCATTAATATGTATAGTAGACGTTGCAATCATATGAATAGGTATAAATCATATATGAAAATTGTATAAAAACCCTGATTTTGTGTGCTACCTTTGAGCAAGTTTGCCCAGTGCGAGCTGGCTTGCTCCCAATGTTGCAATAAATACCTTGCTGCTCAAAAGATCCGAAGTCTCTGAGCAGTTCACATTCCGGAGTTTTTCGGCATCCCCATGGAAGCATTTGGAATTAGTTGCTCCACAGGTCTCTTCAGAGAAGGACTGCCAGGGTCTGGGAGTCAACTTTGTGCTCCCAAGCCAGACAAAGGAGAACCTGTGTGGATTCTGGCCAGTGTTCTATCCGAGATCTGCCAAGGCCATTTTCCAGGCAGGAAAACAACCAGGCCAGCCCTCTCCTACCACCTTTTTGGGTGAATTGTTTAGTTTCAGATGGGTGGCTGCAGAACCACATCTCGTTTTGGTGTGTGGTGATGCCTTGTCTCACTGCACACGTGGCAAAGACCCTCCCTGGCCACAAACAGGTACCTGCAAAGCCACTTAAACTAGACCCTGCATGGGCTCCCTGTGTCTGTGGGCTAATGCAGAGGGGTTTAAACCACAGACGGGGCCTGCAGCCAAGAACTGATCCCTTAAAATGATCCTGGCTGTGGGTAGAAGGGTCAGGAGAAGTTCTCTTCACAAGCCACTTCTCACCAGAGCCCACCAACCACCTCCCAACAATGCACAAATGCAGCATAAGGAAGTAAATCCCCCTCTGTTAAACTTCCCAGCCCCAACCATGCCATCACCAGCCTCTTGGATTCCTGAAATTCTTTTAGATAATTCCTCAGAAGAGACGTTAAAAATGGACCATTTCATGTGCAATGGAACTACAACAAACCCACGACAATCCTGGGCTCTGCCAGGGAAACCCCAATCTCAGAGATGAGGATCACTGAGATCCCAGGTGAGCAAACACAACACAACCACCTCTCATGCACAAGACTTCCACACCCCAGGTGTGCCCTGCTCTGAGCTGCTCTTTGTGGGCAGCATTTCAGAGAAAGGCTGAAACAGGGCTGGAAATAAGTTGTAAATCCTAAACCACACCAGTGACCAGCAGAAGCCCGAAATTTAGGATTAATGTGATATAACTATAACACAGGCAAAGGCTCTTGGCATGCAATGATCAAATCTCCATCCCCTGAAACGGCAGTAAATCACATCCCAAGGCCTTTAACTTGCAGCCCCAGAATTATTTCCACTCTATCAAACAACTCCTTTCATCAACAGCTCCATCTTCATATAATTTATGTTCCCTCCTTCCTGTCTCCTTCTCCTCATCTCCATGCAGACAAATGGATTTTGGACAGCGGGGGAGAATTTCACTCTTTGGATAGTTAGAAATCTTCTAATTTCCAACCTTGCCAGACTCATGGCTGGTTTATATCTATTTGATCTATTTCCATGTTATCCCTCAATAGCTTTTCCACATTTGATATTATCCTCTAGATGTATTTATATTAAGAACCATCACCTAAGCCCTCAAAGTCATTTTGGATATTGAACAGGCAAAGCTTTCAAAGTGAGTTTTCCTAAAGCAAGTGCTCCACTCCCCCCCCACACACACACACCTGATCCATCAGTTTTCCTCTTTCCTCAAGCCAGTTAAAACTGCTTTTTTGACCAAACTCAAGCACAACAGTTCAAACGAATTCTTCCTGTTGCTTTGTCTGTGGTACTAAAAGTTCTTTAGCTCCACCAAAAATACTTGGTGGGAATTGTGGGAGTTATTTTCAGAGCTTCATCCCATTATCAATCCAGAGTGATGTCCAACAATTCATACTGATGCTGATCTCTGCCCTCTTCCATTGTTTCTAACCAGTGAATCCCTGGGTTTAGGAGACTGGTCTGTCAATGGTTAATGACTTAAAACAATAGTGGAGGTTGCAGGGTCCTCTGCTGAGGCTGAACTTTGGGGTTGATAAGAGATGAATCCTGCCAGGCAGGATGGTGCCTTTTACCATGGGAATTGCTGGACCTCTCCCAGCTCTGCTCTGTTGTAAAACTTCCCCCAGGTCCCCTCGGTGAAGGTCTAATGGGGCATAACTGGCTCCACTGCACTGACCTGAGAGGAGCTGTCATGTCTTAGAGGGGCCATAAACAATCAAAGACCCCCAAAGCACCCCCAGACTCATTTTCTGAGGCCTTCCGCCAGAGGACTGGAACCTCCCACCCCCCAGGGGAAGTACCAGGTTCCCACCTGGCCTGAAACCATTTTATATCAACCCATCAGACTTTGCGTTTCAGAGGTTCATTCCCCCACATCCCCCCAGATCAAGACCATCCCATCAACCAACAATGCAACAATCAAGCCTAGTCGTAGATAGATCCTGGGTGATGATTATGAATCTTTCTACTCTTATCCTTTCCTTCTCTTCTTTCCTTTCCTCTTCCCTTATACATTTTCTTAAGTACTTTCCTGTTGCCATATTACTATGGATAATAATAACCAAAATGGCCCCACTGCAACCAAATGGTTCTAAACTAAACCCTACAGAGATATATTTGCAATCATCAGTCATTCAGTGCTTCTCACTCTACTCCACCCCAAGGGATCTGTCAACAAGAACCTGAGTTCCTCTTGCTTTCAGGGGTGGGTCGTAACAGGTTCACAGAAAAAAGCTCATCCTGTCTTCCCCAGGGGCAGGACTTGACCCTTTAATCTCTTTCCTGTTGTTCCAGTTGGTTGGATAATCATAGAATCATAGAATCGACTGGGTTGGAAAAGATCTCAGAGATCATCAAGTCCAACCCTTGGTCCAACTCCAGTCCGTTTACGAGATCATGGCACTAAGTGCCATGTCCAATCTCAGTTTAAAAACCTCCAGGGACGGTGAATCCACCACCTCCCTGGGCAGGCCATTCCAATGCCTGACCACTCTCTCTGTAAAGAATTTCTTTCTAATATCCAGCCTAAATTTCCCCTGGCAGAGCTTAAGCCCGTGCCCCCTTGTCCTATTGCTAACTGCCTGGGAGAAGAGACCAATCCCCACCTGGCTATAACTTCCCTTCAGGTAGTTATAGAGAGTGATGAGGTCACCTCTAAGCCTCCTCTTCTCCAGACTAAACAACCCCAGCTCCCTCAGCCTCTCCCCATAGGTCTTGTGTTCCAAAATCTGATTCTTCATGTGCTCATTGTCTGGCCAAGTGACACCTCCCCCTCTCAGACACTGTACAGCAGTATCTGTATCCCCACGGTGCTTATCACGCTGAGACTTGCCTAGAGTCCCAAAGATAACACCTGCTCAGTTCCTCCCATGCACTAAACACCTTGTGCATCCATTAGCCGTGACTGGAGCATCCCCACACCTCTGGATCTGGTCCAGATGGGCACTCTGGGGGCTGTGGCTGCTCTGGTGGTGTCACAGGTGGGTAAAGAAACAGTGGGAAGGAAGAGAAACAGCAGGATGTAGAGGAAACTTCTGGGAAGAGGAGAAATAACAGGATCTAGAGAAATAAGTACCTGGGTATCTCCCACTGCCCAGTGTTCACTGGAGGCTCCTTGCAGTGTGAGGCTCCTCCAGGTCCCAACCCCCCTGCTGGTTTCTGCTGCTTCACCTGCCCAACGTGGCTTGTGGGGCCAAAAGAGAAAACAAGGGGAAGCTGCAGAGGTGTGATGGGCAGGGGGAAGGAATTATGGTGCCCTCATGTCCTGTGGGAAGGTGGAGGTGAGGAGGAAGGTGAAGCACTTCTGGATCAAGGAATGACTTCACTCCTCCCATCACCAGAACTGTCACATTTAACTCCCTTAAAAGCTGCCCAGCACTACCTCCCTGGTCTCAAGCTGTGCCAGAGGAGGATCAGGTTGGATTTCAGGAGGAATTTCTGCATGGAAAGGGTGGTCAGGCATTGGAAGGGGCTGCCCAGGGAGGTCTGGAGTCCCCATCCCTGGAAGTGTCCAAGGAAGGACTGGATGTGGCACTGAGTGCCCTGGGCTGGGGGACAAGTTGGGCATCAGGCACAGGGTGGATCCATGGGCTGGGAGGGCTTTTCCAAACTAAATGACTCTGGGATTCTGTGTTATACAGGGGATGTCCAGGTCCATAGCCAGGACCCTCCCCTTCCCCAGGGCTGTGGTGTGGCTGTGTCGGGCTGGGCATTGGCACTCAAAGGTCTGGGAGCAGTTGGCTCCCCTTCTGTGGGCTCTGCACTGCCAGACACAGTGAGGGACACGCCAGACCCTGGGCAGAGCCGGGACATCTGCGTTTGCTCCACTGGGGCATCTCCACCCAGACCCTTGGGGTGGGAGCCACAGACCTTCAGGAAAACCACAGCTTTGACCAGGTTCTCCAGGTAATCCCCAGGTACAGCAATATTCTCTTTGGGAATACATATCTTTTCCCTCTCTGGTATAAAAAGGGATGTGATCCCTGCTCAGCAAAGCCTGGACCCCTCCTGGCTGTTCCTACACCTCCCCTGAGAAGTGCAGGGAAGCTGAATAAAAGAATTTAGTAGAAAAAAATATTTTTCCATCATTAGAAAAATATTAAGCTGAAAATGAGGCTCCTGAGCAGAGTTTGAAGCTGCCACATCACAAGCTCTGTCTTGCCTTTGTCAGTTCATGAGCAATGTTACAGAGAGATCCCAAAGAGAAATTCTGAAGATGACTGTTCCCAACTGCACTGAAAGCCAAATAATTTGTGGAAGACAGTTCAGCTTTTAGCTCTGAAGTAACACTGAAGAAAATCAAAATATTTTGCTCCTCTCAGAAAGGAATATTTGGGTTTCTTTTTCCAAAATCATATTTTCATCATTTATTTTAAATTATCTAGAAAAAATATTAAAAAAAAAAATTGGAATGAAACATCTTTCTTTTATCAAAACAGAATAGCCAGTTGATCCAATGTTAGGGGGTTTTTTTCCAGTGTGGTGAATTAAAAGAAAATGTATTTCCACCCCACTTTGTGACATGTGTATGTGAATTAAATGAAAAAGGAGTTCTCAGCCATCCGTACCCTTTAGACAGAAGTGTGTTGGTTCCCTGCTGAAGTGGAAGACATTCCTCCCAAAGAAAAGCAGAGTTCATGGAGGCAGGAGCACAACTGGCACTGACAGAACCCACCACTGTGGTGGTGGGACAGGAGTGGGACCAGCCCGGGCTTGTTCCCTGCCTTTGGGAACTGGGAAGTACAGACCTTTCCCAGGCAGAAGCTCCTATTTGCAGGAACAGTGTGACAGATTTTTACAGCAAACTCAATCTTTGCCAGCACATGACTCAATTCCTCATGCTGGGCTTAGATTACCTTGCAAGAATCTTACTTGGTTTCCCAGGAAATCATTATTTTTCCTCACTCCCAGTGCTCCCTGCAGCACTCTGAGCAGGGGGAGAGCAGATGGATCTGGGGCCTGGTGCTCCTGCCCTCCCCATTTCCATGACCCCCTTGCACGGCACAGGTCCTTCAGGGCTTTGGTTTTAGGAGCCTGTCCCCGCTGTCCCCAAACCTGCCACAGTGCAGGGATGCAACTGGAACTGGCTCTGGCAAAGGACATCAGGGACAATGAGAGGGGCTTGCACAAAGACAGCAGCTAAAGGGTGATCAGGGAAAATGTGGGGCCGCTGCTGGATTCGATGGATGTCCTGGGGATGGAAGACACAGAGAAGGCGGAATTACTGAACGTCTGCTTTGCCTCAATCTTCACTGCTGAGGTCAGTCCTGAGGAATCCCAGACCCTCGAGACAAGAGGGGAAGGCTGGAGAAAGGCAGACTTCCCCCTTGCCATGGAGGGTTGGGCAGGAGATCAGCCAGATGGAATTAACACCCGGAAATCCAGGGGTGGGATGCACCCCCGGGTGCTGAGGGAGCTGGCAGAGGTTGTTGCTGTGCCCCTCTCCATCATCTTTGAAAAATCATTCTGGGATTCTCTTCTGTGATTCTACGGCCAAGTCAAGAGTCTTGCTGGCTCCTCCAGCAGTGCTGGGACACTGAGGAGGGGACACTGAGGAGGGGACACTGGGAGGGGACACTGAGGAGGGGACACTGGGGAGACCCTCATGGCTGAAGGGGCTGCAGTGGGGAGGTGACTGGGCAGGGGCACATTCACACTCACAGAATGCAGATGAGCTCAGCTGGTCAGAGCATCGTGCTAAGAATGCCAAGGTCTGTAAATAAAGGGCATGAGAGTGTAGCTGCTTCAGCCACTGTATTTTAAAGGTGGCTTTTTGCATATTAATGGAAAATAAGGCACCTATTTGTGTGAGGAGCTGTTGTCATTCCCCAGAGGAGTGGGAGAGCGTTAGCAGAGGAGGGGGCAGCTCTCATAGCCCTCTTTGTGTTTGGAGCCAGGAGTGAGAGCCCTGCAGATGAAGGATGGGAGAACCCAGGGCCAGGGAGGACTTTTGCTTGTGTGCTCTCCTGGGTGGCACCTGAGAGACCCCCAGAGCTGGTCCCCAGGGACACCGAGCACCTGCAGCCCACAGGCAGGAGGAGCCAGTGCTGCACGGCAAAGCCAAGAGGAAGGGAAGAGAAAGCGCCTGGAATACAACGGGATTAAAAGTATAATCCAATTAAAGGCAGGACTTGCTCATGCACTGCAACATGTGGTCCTGTGCAGGGTCCTGTTGGTCCTTCCAACTCATCCTGTTCTGTGACTCTATGAATTTGCCCACTGCTCCCTTGAGCAGGATGCTCTGCCTGGAATGGGGTCAAACAGCTCCAACAATGCCCTGTCTGCAAAGCCCCCAGTGTGGGCTGGGAGGGGGGTCAGGCTGCTTTTGGGGGGATCTGTGCTAAAACCAGTCTGATCATCGACCCCGAAGCTCAGCACCCTGAGACTGAGGGGAAGGTGTGGCAGAGCTGGTGAAGTGTCCTTATCTAAAAATGCTGAGCTGGCACAGCTGCCCTGGGGACACCTGAGTGACATCCAGCGCTTTATCCTGTAAAAGTCCAGCCCCACTTTCAAACAGCAGGTTCTTCCAACATCCCCTTCTTGGGCTGTGTGTGGAGATTCCTCCCTTGGGTGGGGACCCCTCCAGGTCACTCCTCAAGGCTGAGCCAAAGAGATTTGCCCACAGTCCTTGGTCTGGGGGAGTGACATCAACCTTTACTTAATAATTGCTTGGGTTTTTTCCAGCTTTAATAGAATTGCTTTAATAGAATTGCTTTGATATCAGCGCTTTGCTACAGTGCCCTATCCTGCACTATACTGGTAGTTTGAGCTTGTGTGTTGTGCCGTAAGTAATTGTGATTGAGATCTTTTTGTCTAATCATTAATAATAATGAACCATTCATTTTTGTATAAATATCTCTGGTTTGCCATCCTTACTCCTGTGGGACAAAGTTGTACAAAGGTTCAATCCCACCTCTGCAATTCCTTAGACTTAAACCCTCGACAAGGTCTGGGGCTGGGATTGGATGCAGCAGCCCCTGGACTCCTCTCTGAGAAGAGTTTAAAAAGCAAAGGGTCCTTTCTGCACCTTTGACTCAACAGGAGCTTCTCTAATAAACCTTGTGTGAAGCTCCCCCTCCCCCTGTGACAGAGCCCCCCCAGCGTGGCCTTGGAGGCTCTGGGGATTGGCAGCACAGGGACCTTCTGGAAGTGGTGTCCTGGTATCCAGTGAATACTTTAAATGGCTATTTCATCCTGGCTTTGCTTATTTCTTGAGGATTCCCACTGAATTTTGGCCTCTGCAGCATCAGTGATGGGGAGTCTGTGCTTTACCTCCTGCTGGGTTTGAGTCTGTCCCTGAATCCCACCCTGCTGCCCCTTGTTTCCAGTTTATCCATTTATCCTTTCCACTCTACTCCCAAATCTACATTATTTCCCTCTGGACAAGCTGGGGAAATTACCCTGGAAAACCCAGGATATGCCCAGTTCAAAGCAGGGTTTCCCAGCTGGAGCCTGGCCATGGTCCCGCTGCCTTTCAGCTGTTCCTGCCTCTCTGCTGAAGCTCAGACTGATCTTCGCTCTCCCTGTTGCCATCTGGCACCTCTCCCTTGCCACACACTCTCACTTTTACATTTAAAGCTCCTCAAGCTGGTTCTTTGCTGTGCTTGGCCAGTTTTTCTGCAAACACACCCCTCCACATGGTACAAGCTCAAGGTCTTTGCATTTTCTCTCTCTTCCCTCTTCCAACCAATTCATCTTTCTCTTTAGGGGTATTTTTTCAACTCTCACCAACTTCCAATTTAAAATGAATTCCTGCACCAGTCCTTTCAGTGGAGAGCTGTTGTAATGTGTTAACTAAATCCTTGGCCAGATGAAAGAGTCATTTTTCGTGCCTCTACAAACTGCAATCAAAGAGAAAAGAGTCAACAGGAAGCTTTGATGGGGAGTCATCCAGAATGTCCTGTTCTCCATTGTCCCAGTGGAGAAAAAGGAGAGCTTTTGGACTGTGATTCATTAGCTCAAATGTGGGCAGTCATTTTAACTGGAATTAATTGTACCTGGTCTGCACTGCCTGTATTGACTCCACGGGGAGCCTCAATTGATCAGCTCAGAGCTAGACATTGAGACCCCAGAACAGACCTGGGGTGTCCCAGCTCAGATACCCTGGCCTGGGCTGGGCTGGGGGCCACAACAAAGCCCTCAGATGAAGCTGGAGGACAAGGCAGCAGATGCCTCACCCAGAGCAGTAGAAAAAGAAACTTGAAAAGCAACAGAACAGTAAATTCCTGCCATTAGGACAGGACGGTCCCATGTTGGATGAGTCAAGGGC
Organism: Cephalopterus ornatus; assembly: GCA_013396775.1. Lineage (NCBI taxonomy): Eukaryota > Metazoa > Chordata > Aves > Passeriformes > Cotingidae > Cephalopterus > Cephalopterus ornatus. The sequence continues at coordinate 201,749 of VZRE01016017.1, forward strand.
ACACGAGGGTCACTGATGGGCTGTTATCTCTCTTTTTTTCCACCTCTGTTCAAGAAAACCTTCATGGGAGCAGTCAGGGGAGTTTCTGCCTGAAAGGGGGACTCTCTTCTCCCCAGTGCATTTAGGTTTTGATCTCCTCACCCCAAAAGGAGACAGGCTGTGCACCAAGGCACTGCCTGCCCTGTGCTGGCTGGCAAAGGGAAGCAATCCCAGGGCTCCTGGGCTTGGCAGGCAGGAGTCAACCTAATGGGACCGTGCTTTTGGAGGAGAGGCTGGGAAAGGAGGTTTAGAAAAGTTTAGGGGGTGTCACTTCCTTCCCACAACCCCTTTTTGCCATCCTGGTACCTCCTGAACCAGGGCTGAGACTTGAACATTTTCCAGCTGCAGCATGGAGGGTGAGGTGAGATCTGGGCTACAGAACAGAGCTGAAAGGTGGGGATCCCTTCCCTGTGGCTTCAGAGATTCCTTGTGCACAGCTCTGCGTGCAAGAGGTCCCTCTGCCCCTCTCCTGGGATAGCAGACACAGCTCTGGAGGCAGGAGCAGAGCTAGGCTGGGCCAGGCTGGCTGGTCCCGGCTCCTGGATCAATCAAGGTGACAGGCTGCAGCTTGCTTGGCTTGTGCCCTGGTCACTTTGGACACTGGGATTCTCCAGGTCCCTCCTTCACAGAGCCCACTGAGGTGTCCCTGGAAGCTGCAGGAAGTTTGCAGACAAGAATTGCATAAAGTGACTCATCCAGGCTGGGCAGATCAGCTGCTGGTTTTCTTTTTTATCCTGTTTTTTCGCTATCTCCTCCTCTTCAATCCCTGAAATAAAAGTCTCCTCATAGGTAACTTGAGTGAAATGCTCCCTCAGGTTCCTCGTGCTCCTTCCTTTCCTCATGTCCTCAAGGTTCCCTCTAGGAGGAAGCTCCCACATTTAGTCCTGCGCCTGTGAAATCTTGTTCTGGCTTCAGGCATCCTGCTACAAATCTCTGCAAAACATTTGTTCTCCTGCCCCTCTCCTGAAGCCCTGGATGAGCCTTGGTCCCACAGGCCGAGTGTCTCATGGATGTGGCAACAAGGATTTTCCCAGTTTCTCAATGAAATGGCCTCAAGTTGCACCAGGAGAGGTTTAGGTTGGATATTAGGGAAGATTTCTTCACTGTAGGGGTGGTCAGGCACTGGCACAGCTGCCCAGGGCAGTGGTGGAGTCCCCATCCCTGGAAGCGTCCAGGATATGACTAGATGTGGTACTTGGGGAGATTGTTTTCTGGACATGGGGGTGTTGGTCACAGGTTGGAATTGATGATTTTGGAGGTGTTTTCCAGCCTGATTCTATGTCTGCTGAGCCTTCCAGTGATGCCCCTGCTGCTTCTGTCCAGTTCTTCACTCGGAGACAAAGCCATTTCCCAGGTTCCTATGGAGATGAGTGTGCTGCAGTCGGCAGAGTCCTGTCACACAGGCACAAGGGAACGAGAAGGATCCAGAGCAGAAGGATGCAGAGCAAGTGAGCTCCTGTTTGCTCTCCTGGCTGGACACGAGGTACCCACCACAGCCACTCTATCACTGCCCTCTGCAACTGGACAAAGGAGACAAAATATAATGAAGGGTTCATGAATTGAGACAAGAACCAGGAGGGATCCCTCACCAATCACCATCACAGGCAAAGCAGACTTGAAGTGGGGATATTACCTGAATTTATTACTGACAGAATCAGAGCAGGAGAATGAGAAGTAAAATAAATCTTGAAAACACCTTCCCCCTACCCCTTCCTCCCTCCTTCCTGGACTCTGCCTCCTCCTCCCAGCGGCACAGGGAGACAGGAATGAGGGTCACTGTCAGGTCATCACAGTTTGTTTTTGCTGCTGCTCAGGGAGAGGAGTCAGAGCCCTTCCCGTGCTCCAGCCTGGGGTCCCTCCCAAGGGACACAGTCCTCCATGAACCTCTCCAACATGAGTCCATCCCACAGGCAACAGTTCTCCACAAATTTCTCCGATGTGAGTCCATCCCATGGGCAAGAGTTCTCCACAAACTGGTCCAATGTGGGTCCCTTCCACGGGACACAATCCCTCACAAACTGCCCCAACACGGGTCACTCTTACCTGGGGTCAGTCCTTCAGACACAGCTTTCATGTAGGTCCTCCACATGGTCACGAGTCCTTGCAGCAAACCTGCTCCAGCATGGGCTCCTCTCTCCAGGGGTCAGCAGGTCCCTGCCAGGACCCTGCTCCAGCATGGGCCTCCCACAGGGTCACAGCCTCCTTTGGGCAACCCCCTGCTCTGTGTGGGCTCCTCCCCGGGCTGCAGGTAGATCTCTGATCCGTCATGGTCCTCCATGGGCCGCAGGGACACCATGGGCTTCACCACGGGCTGCAGGGGAACCTCAGCTCAGCTGCCTGGAGCACCTCCTGCCCCTCCTTCTGCACTGCCCTGGGGGTCTGCGGGCTCTGCACAGGTTCTCACTCTGCTCTTCTCTGCCTGCAGTTTCATCTGCAGGCAAGAACTTGGTTTCCCCCTTAAATACCTTCTCTGATGGGCTCACCCTTGGCCAGCGAGGATCTGTCTCGGAGCAGTTTGAATTGACTCCATGGACACGGGGGAAACTTCTGGCAGTTTCTCACGGAACTCCCCCTGTAGCCCCCCACCCCTGCCACTACAAACTAAAGTATAAAGATACCCAAGATCAGAACAAACCAATAGAAATTATTGCTCTGAACATTCTTATCACAGGCATGAGAATGAGGGGGGCAGGGAGGCCGAAGTGCAAAGGGAAGGAGTGGTTTCTGACAGAGAGATGGGGAAAAAACTGAGCTCTTTGGGATCCATGATGGACAAAGGGGTTTGTTCTTGAAAATGTCTTCGGGATTTTTTCCTGATGTATTGGCTCGTTTCACTCCAGAAACATGCCATGAGTAGCCTTTCTCTGGTAAAATTCTTCCTAATGTGAGAATATCACTCATGTCTTAGTTGAGGCTAATTAATGTCAGGAGTAAGTGATCCATGTGCCTGATGGGTCCTCCTGCACTGAAAGGCTTTTACCCAGTTATTCTGCAATATTCTCCCCTGTGAGGGTGGGGAGGCCCTGGAACAGGTTGCCCAGAGAAGCTGTGGCTGCCCCTGGATCCCTGGAAGTGTCCAAGGCCAGGTTGGATGGGGCTTGGAGCAACCTGGGCTAGTGGAAGGTGTCCCTGCCCATGGCAGGGGATGGAACAGGATGGGCTTTGAGGTCCCTTCCCACCCATCCTTTGATTCTATGATTTGATCTCTTCCATTGGAGCTGCTTATGAATTTGTGAACCTCTTTTGTTTAGAAACAAGGGCTTGAGGTGAGGGTACCTGGTCAGGAAGCAGCAGTGTAGCAGGATGGACCTTTGAGCCTTTACAGGACTTGCCTGTCCTGGAAGACATGGATATTTACCCCAAAAATAATTTAAAAACCTCATTTTGCCCTCACTGGTGTCTCTGTAATAGTTTGTGGAGGAGTGGCAGAGCAGTGCTCTTGTTCCCACTTCCCAGAGGAGCCATGGTGTAGGGATATGATGGAATTTGAGGGGATGTGGAGCTCCTGGGGGCTGTGGCTGACAATGGGACCCAGGAGCAGGACTGAAGGGTCTCCTTAGATTACAGGTTTCATAAGAGGACCCAAAGCACCCCCTACACTCTCAGTCAGCTGCATTCAGACGAGCCATGGGAACCACCACTTATATGAGACCAACTCAATTCAGCATCTCAGGTTATCACCAGAGACAACCATCCTTTGGGAATCACTCAGCAGGCTCTTCTCTTGCAGGGAAGTAGGGAATTTTCCTCTGAGCTTCTTTTTATATCCCAACGTGAGGCTGCTGTGCGTGACAAGGAAATGCAACAGTTTTTTGGAAAGCAAAGTCTGCAAAGATCCCCTTCAGAAAGGCACAGAGACTCCTCAGAGGTGGCCACGGGGATAATTCAGGAGGGTGCCACCAGCAGGGATGGGGTAAATGTGGAAAATGGCAGACAAGTCATGAACAACTGTCCAAGGAGCTGTGCAGTGTTATTACCCCTCATGCTCCTAATTCCAAACTGCACCAAGATTCCCTGTGGAGCAGGGGCTGTATCTGACTATGGATTTATGGGCCATGACCCTGTGTAAACCTCCCAGGGACAGAGCAATTCATGTGGCAGCCAACCCTGACTCTAATTCTGCAGCATCATCAGGGCCTGTCGCTGTTTTGCTGGGAAATTGTGTGTTTCCCTCTTTGGGGGACATATATTCAGACCTAATGATGCTCAGTGCTGCTTATTATTCTCACCAGTGTAACACATATTACATCAGTGTCATAATCTAGTGATCTTCACAACAAGAAATCACTAGACTTGTTGGGAGGCAAGAAAGTAGGAAATTACTTGTTACTGAAAGAGTGGGGTGTGAAGCCCCGATGTCTTTCCACATCTGTTTTCATTACAGAAAATATTATCCACCAAGACATTCCCTGTGCAACACAGCGAAGCCCCAAAGGTTTGGAAACTACATCCTTAAATGAGATACAAAGTTAGGAATCAAAGAATCATTAATGATCATTATGTTTAATAATCTCAGTCCCACAGGTGACAGTGGGATTGCACGTTGTTCCGACAGGTAATTAGTTTTCCTGGGAACTGCGAGTGCCAAACCCCTATGAGAGAGAACTGGAGAAACTACTGGGTTTGGGGTCCTTCAGGATATATTTAGGAAAGTGTGTTTTTAAAAGGTGTGAGTCAGGCTGAGTTTGGGAGGAGTAAATCATGGCAGAAACACTATTACTCTCTAATGAAATAACCATCAGCGTGGATAGAGAGGGACCAACAAATTCCATAAATATGGTGTGTGGTTTTTTTCATGTGGCTTGTCTTGATGCAGTTTCCCAGAGTGAATTATCACACAGCCTTTTAATCTTGGCTTGTAATTGAGCTTTGCAGTACCACTGCCTCGCAGAGCTTGTGTGAGGGTGGGGATTAGGGGATGGTGCCCCAAGAGATGCCAGTCCTACATCAGCTTTGGACATCCTCTGCTTGACCTCTCCCTGCTCCCTGCTGGCACCACATGCCAGGATGCACCAGCAGGTATCACAGGCACTGGGACAGTTTTCATTTCAGCTGGGAGGCTGCTGGAGGCCTTTATTCAGTTAAATTTGGCCTCCTGCAATCAGACTGGGGACTTGCCCCCTCACCTCCACCCTCAGGATGGAGCTGTCCCTCACAGCCTTGAGAGGACATGACAAGCAGAGAGCAAACCCTTATGGAAAGCTCTGCCACACTGCATCAGGAATGTCTTGATCCTAAAGGAAGGGGTCTGGCCATGCCAGTTGAGCTGGAAATGTCCTGCTGAATGCTTTAGCATGGACTCCTAAGTGTCCGGCAAAGAGAAGCTGGTGTTGTTCCAGAACAATTATTATTCACATCAAGGGATGTTTTCTTCCTGGGGCAGCATTTGGGGTCTGCCCTCATTCAAGGGCTTTTTGGATCAGATTCTCATGAATCCGAGGATCAACACAGGTTTATTCTTCGAACATAGAAAGAACCCAATAAATGAGAACAAGACAAGCCAGAGCTGCTGAGTTAATGAGAGAAATGAAAGGATCTGTAGGGGAGGATGAAAGAATGTTCATAGAATGACAGAATTACAGGATGCTTTGGGTTGGAAGGAAACTTAAACATCATGTTCCACTCCCTGAAAAGGCAGGGACACCTTCCACTAGCCCAGGTTGCTCCAAGCCCCTTTCCAACTTGGCTTTGGACACTTCCAGGGATGGGGCAGCCACAGCTTCTATACAGAGAGGAGCTGAGCCTGAGCGATGACACCAAAGACCACTCTGTGGTTTTTCAGCCTGACTCATCCCAGTGGCCAAGAAACACCTTCCTCTCCAAAAAAATGCAGAAGGTGTTTCAATGAATTCTCAGTGGTTTTGAAAATGAAATAAAACCAGCTAAAATTCTACAGAAGGTAAAAGATTTTATTCAGTTATTCTGTAAGACACTGACAGCCGTACATATTATCCCACTCTATTACTGCTCTGTCAAGGAACCGTATAAACTAATAGCATTAAAATGAAGCCCCTATAAAGTGAGATAAAAGTGAGATGCAATTCACATTGTGAAATGTGGAATTTTGAGACAATTTTAGACCTCTGAGAATTAAATGTGTTCCCAAAAAAATATCCTCTCCAGGGAAGGAAGAGGTAGAGAAGTGAAAATTGTTGCTTCACTGCCACCCACAGAACACTGGCAGATTTTTTTAGTGAAGAGCTTTAACAAGCTGCTTGTTGGGGGTTTGCAAGAGGGAAGAAATCTGAAATAACTTCCAGTGCTGTGGGCTGTGCTTATTCTGTCCTTTTTATGTCACAGGTGCCATGCTCAGGCACAGACTGGTCAGTGGAAATCATGGAATCGTGGAATCATGGAATTCTTTGGGTTGGAAGGGACCTAAAAATCATTTAGTGCCACCCCTCTGCCATGGGCACTGACCAGGTTGCTCCAAGAGTGACACCAGAACAGAGGGTCACCAGCACTTCCCCCTCTCACATATAAAATCAACTGCAAATATTATTAATATTTAAGCATGAAACCACTGATTATGTCATTGGAAGCAGTGAATATTAAGCATTAAAATTGAACAGCACAAGGAAATATCAATCACATAGAATCATAGAATTTCAGAATGGTTTGGGTTGAAAGGGACCTTAAAGCTCATCTTGTTCCACCCCCTGCCATGGGCAGCAACACCTTCCACTAGCCCAGGCTGCTCCAACCTGGCCTTGGACACTTCCAGGGATGGGGCAGCCACAGCTTCTCTGGGCAACCTGTGCCAGGGCCTCCCCACCCTCACAGGGAACAATTCCTGTCCAATATCCCACCCAACCCTTCCCTCTGGCAGTTTAAAACCATTGTCCTGTCACTACTGATCCATACAAAAAATTCCTTTCCCTCCTCCCCTTAAGGCACTGGAACGACCTTCAAGATCTCTCCCCAAAGCTTTCCCTTATCCATGCTGAACACCCCCAGCTGAAATACTCATTCTAGAATTCATCAGGAAAATTGAGAGACCAAGCTTCTGTTTGTCCGAGTTTTTTCATCTTCAAAAGAAATAACAACCTGATTAATTAGTATCTGCAAAGTGTGAGACAGAAAATGCTGATGTTCTACCCAGACAGGGCTGTATCCCTGAATCTTCCCTCACCTGCAGTATTGGGGCAGTTTGGGGGGGACACAATGGAAGGGAGAGATTGAGCCATTGGAGAGTGTCCAAAGGAGGGACACAGAGATGGGGAAGGGCCTTGATTTGAAGCCGTGTGAGGACACTGAGGGCACTTGGTGTGTTCAGCTGGAGCAGAGGAGACTGAGGACAGACCTCATTGCAGTTCCAACTGCCTGGGCAGGGGCAGAGGAGGGGCAGGACTGAGCTCTGCTCTGGGGGGACCAGGGACAGCACCCAGGGAATGGCCTGGAGCTGTGTCAGGGCAGGGTCAGGTTGGATCTCAGGACAAGGTTCTTCCCCCAGAGGCTGGTTGGGCACTGACCAGGCTCCCCAGGGCAGTGGGCACAGCCCCAAGGCTGCCAGAGCTCCAGGAGGGTTTGGATGATCCTCTGGGGCACAGGGGGTGACTCTTGGGGATGGGCCTGTGCAGGGCTGAGGGTTGGACTGGATGATCCTTGTGGGTCCCTTCCAGCTCAGCATGTTCTGTGATCCTGTGACACCCTTAACAAGCCCCATTTCCCCCCCGATGACTCTCCTCCCGTGTTCGGTGGGACTGGGATTGGCACCTGGGATGCTCTGAGCTGAACTCCATTAGCACATGGGAGCTGTTCCAATGCTCTGCAATTAGGGGACATAATTGCAGCCAGGCTGGAGAGGAGTTTGTGCTGAGAGCTGTCATTTTGCATTACCAGTCACCATTCTGTACCTCCAAACATTCTAGACTTGTTTTCCAACATTTCCCTTCCCAGGGCTGTGTGGGCTCTGTGTGGTCCCCTGGGTACAAGAGTCTCTTCTTCCCACCTCGAGATGAGAGAGTTCTTCTGGAAACACTTTTTACTTGTGTAATTTGCATCTTGTCACTGTAAAATTCACTTTCCACTGTAGTTTTGTTTTTATAGGGTTTTTAGTTGATAAATGCACGAATTCTGCAGTCCAAGAGGCATCTTCAAGTTTGCCTCTGGGGGTCTTTGGATGCTTCTGGGTCAGGCGAGACGTGAGCTGGTTTAGTCTCATCCTGAGGTTTTTTCATCTAGTTTCTAAATCTTCCAGGCTTCTCATCTCATTTAGACATTCCTCCCAGTCTGAAGGCTTTGAGATTTGCATAAAGAGCAAAGGGGAAAATATAAAAGCAAGAAGGAGACATCTGAAGATCTACCCAAAGCCACTGGGGCCTGGGCAGTGACAAGGTCCTCGAGCTGCCAGTGCCTTCGGGTGTATCCTGACTGTCCCAGGGTGTCCAGCTTTGCTGAGGGTCACTATGAACTTACTGACATGGTCAACACGAGGAGTTTCCCCTTGGTGATGCCACGCTGGGCGATGGCACTGGTGGCAGGCACTGTGCCTTGGGAGTGCCCTGGGGCTGAAGGCAGAGACACTTCTCCATTGGATTGGGATTCTTTGCCCTGTGAGTGAGTTCTGAACCCCTCAAAGGCATCTCTGTCAGCCCTGGCAGCACAATGGATGCCCAGAAGTACTTTTCCATCTCCCTGAGAGCTTCTGCCAGCTCTGGTGATCCATGTGGGCACCAGCCCAGAAACGTCACATCAAACAACACTTTCCCAATGACTTCACTGGGCTGTAAATCAAGGGAAGAAAGAAAACCCTAAGAATTGATCTTTATGCATTTGAAAGTGAGGATGTCTTGGCTGCCTTTAAATGATCCGGAATAAACAGGCTGATGGGAAGGAAGGTGCAGCACCTGGATGAAACCTTGGCTGCTGCCATTTGGCTGAAAAATGACAATGGGCATTTTGACCACTGGAATTCGATGATGACAAAACTAACTTGCACTTTTTACTGGAAAAATGTCTGTCCAACTCCAGTGCACCCAGCTCAGCCTTGTGAAGTTTTGCCCAATTTGAAGTGAGAATCACAGAATCCCAAAATCACAGAATATTCTGAGTTGGAAAGAACCCAAGTTCTTGATTGTCTCATCCTTCTGCCTCTCTAGTTTGTTACATAAACTGTAGCACTGAGGACTAGAGGGGGAATTTCTTCTCAGAGACTCAAGAAAGAAAAGAGACTGGAAACACTCTCCTGAAAAGGCACACGAGGGATGTAACTGGTGAGGAAAAGATGGATCCAAAGGCGGGAGTGCCAGGGTTAAAGCTGCTCCCAGGCTCTCTGGGCCTGCTGGAGTGGTTTTGGCAGTGTTTGCAAACCCCTCTGGCTCAGCCTCTGCTGTGCTATTTGCAAATATTTGTGTCAGCAGGTTTCTGTTTGCTCGGATATTTTGGGAGGGGCTGTTTGCTGTTATTCATTCATGAATTGGGTCGTGTGTGCCTGCCCAAATATTTGCTTTTCATTATTCATTATTTGCAATTCATATGTTGCTGGTGGTAATTTGCTGTCCTCTATTCTTCCTCTTCCAAAAGTTCCACTTTGTATCCTCAGCAATTGAAGTCAATCCTAAGGGGCAGGTGTTGCCCTTCATATAAAACAGCTCCAAACAAAGGGATTTCGGGAGAAGGAGCTCAGAAATGGCTCTGAGATGATAAATGCTCTGAGGATGAGATGAGGAAAGGCCATGAAACAAGAGAGTGGTCTTAAAGCTCTCTTGATAAGTAAGTTTTTTGGGAAAAAAATAATAAAAAGAGAAAATAATTCAAGGGTACTTGTGGTAGCAGCACAAGTGAACTTGAGTGGATTGGGTCAAACCATCCCAGTGCAGAGAATTTGCTCAGTGACAAGCAGAGAGAATGGAAACTGGGTCAACCTGGGGAAAAAAACATCATGAAGAAATAACAGGAACATTTGCAGGTGTTAAAAGAAAGGGCAGGGAAGGAGAAGAGAAACAATCAGCAGGGGACACGAGGAGTGCTGAGAAATCCTTCTGGATACAACTAAGAGGGAAAAAAAATTGGCTGCTGCTCTTTGGGCAGAGAAAGCTCCCAAGAGAATCAGAGAATCAACCGGGTTGGAAAAGCCCTCTGAGAGCATCAAGTTCAACCCTTGATCCAACCCCGCCGTGGTTCCCAGCCCATGGCACTGATGCCACATCCAGTGTCACCTGAAACACCTCCAGGGACGGTGACTCCACCCCCTCCCTGGGCAGCCCATTCCAATGGCTGAGCACTCTCTCCGGAAAGAATTTCTTCCTAATATCCAACCCAAACCTCCCCTGGCACAGCTCAAGACCAAGCCCTCTTGTCCTACTGCTGGTTCCTGGGAGAAGAGCCCAACCCCCACCTGGCTCCCCCCTCCTGTCAGGTAGTTGTAGAGAGTGATGAGGTCTGCCCTGAGCCTCCTCTTCTCCAGGCCCAACACCCCCAGCTCCCTCAGCCTCTCCTCACAGCACTTGTGCTCCAGGCCCTTCCCCAGCCTCGTTGCTCTGCTGTGGACCTGCTCCAGCCCCTCCATGTCCTTCCTGAGCTGAGGGGCCCGGAGCTGGACACAGCACTCGAGGGGTGGCCTCACCAGCGCCAAGTCCAGTGCAAGGATCACTTCCCTGCTCCTGCTGCCACACTGTTCCTGAGCCAGGCCAGGATCCCTTGGCCCTCTTGGCCACCTGGGCACACTCTGGCTCATGTTCAGCTCCCTGTCACTCCAGACTCCCAGGTCCCTTCCTGCCTGGCTGCTCTCCAGCCACTCTGTGCCCAGCCCGTGGGGCTGCTGGGGGTTGTTGTGGCCAAAGTGCAGGACCCGGCCCTTGGCCTGGTTGAACCTCATCCCATTGGAATCAGCCCAACTCTCCAGTCTGTCCAGGTCCCTCTGCAGAGCCCTCCTGCCTTCCAGCAGATCAACACTTCCCCCCCAGCTTGGTGTCATCTGCAAATTTGCTCAATCTCCTCATCCAGATCATCAATAAAGATATTAAACAGAGCTGGGCCCAACACTGATCCCTGGGGCACACCACTGGTGACCGGTCGCCAACTGGGTGCAGCACCGTTCCCCACCACTCTAGAAGACACAAAGTGAAGTGTTTGATGCTTTTCCTCTGCCTTTACAGGGAGCTGGACTGCCCAGGCAGCTGGGAATAGAGTGTGGGAGTGGGGCTGGAAACCAGGAAAAGCATTGAAGAGCTACAGAAGTCTGTGATTCTCACACATTCTGAACCTGCCCCAGTTCAGCCCTGAGCATTTCAGGCAGGTCTGAGCTGCTCATTGCTGTTCCAAGAGCACCTGGAGAAGGAGTGGGTGGGTTTCTGGAGGCTTGGAGAAGACCAAGACAATGGCCTTGGGAAGGAGGGGTGTCCATAGGTAAGAGGGCAATTTAGTCTGGAAGGGCCCTCAGGAGATCTCTGGTCCTGTCTCCTGCTCAAAGCAGGGTGAGCCACAAGATCAGAAGAGTTTGATGAGAAATTTATTTGGTTTGGGCTTGAAAACGTCCAGGGACGGATCCTGCACAACCTGCTCCAGGCAAGGGGTCAGAGCCACAGGGTCAGTTGGAATGATGCTGAAAAGGCTCATTTGTTGTCTGGCACCTTGTAGGTTCACAACCCCAATCTTCATCTCTGCAGTAATTTGCAAGTGATTATTTTCGGAGTCTCAAATTTGTATTTTGTGGGTTTGGTTTGGGTTTTTTTCATAGGCACCATTTATGGATTATGATCCCAAGTGAAACCCCTTTTCCAGGGGTTTACAGCCTCCATCCCTTAGAGCTGAGCAGTCTGGATTCTGCCCAAATCAGACTCTTATCTGACACTAAAACTCAAACCCAAGTGCCGCATCCATCACATTTCCCTCAGAAATAGAATAAAACACAGCATGAAAAACTGCAGCTTTCTCTCCATTCAGAAGAACAGACAAGTTGGGGGTTTTTTTCCTTTATTTTGAAATATTTTCCAACAGGTACAAAGTCCATCTCAATCCAGAGTCACCCAGCATCTAAAAGCCTTTCCAGGGTGATAATTTCCTGCAGGAATCTTCTCTCACATTTGGGGTGTTTTGTCTCCCCAAGCACCCAAAGTAGCTTCCCTTATTTCCCTTTTAGTGACAGTTTGTTTCTCAACAGCCCTAAGAAAACAGGGAAGGTCCTGCTGGCACTGCCTCCAGATGCTCCCTGGAGCAGCAGGAATTGGCCACATTCCAGCCTGCAAGGATTTCATCTGGAGTGAATGGGCTTGTAAAAAAATACCAGCATTTGGTGCAGATTATCCAGTTTCCATCTCTCATTAGCAGCCAGGGCTGGGGCATCTGGGCCTCCTGCCTCAGTTGGAGGTGCTTTGAAGCCCTTTAAGGACAATTTGGGTTGTGATCCCTGTGCTCTCTCCTTGCTCTCTGCCCAGCTCAGCGTGGTTTAGGGTTTAGGTGGCTGCCCCAGAACACAGGGTGACTGTCCAGCCCTTGGCACTGCCAGCTGGGACATCCCAGAGCAAAATCATCCCTTTAATCTCTGGGGAGAACAGTAAACCTGTGATTGTTCTACAGACTCTGTGCCTTAGCCTTGCCTTAACCACTCGCCTGAGCAGGGATTTATTTCTCTGCTATTCCATCACTAGATTAAACTCATCTTTGCAGTAATACCAGGCCTTTGGGGTGAGGTGGTCTGAGCCCCACCAGCAGCTGGAACGTTTCTCCTGGATCCATGGGGGCTCTGGCATCCCACACTGACCTGTTTGCTCCTCAATATCCACACTAAGGACCAGGGAATATGCATATCTCTATTTATAGGAGCTGCAACCCCACTGCTGGTCTCTGGCTTAAGTGGTTTAAGCTGCCATCCAGTTCCAGCCACCAGCCCTGCCTGTGTTTCACCCCCTCATCCCCACACAGCATTGCCACCACACACTCCATCACTCCCCATCAGCCTTTCCTGAGCTCTCACTCTTCCCTTTTAAGGAGCAGGGCCATACATTCAGCTTTTTGAAGTTCATTTTCACTTCTTACCTGTTTAAGGAGCATTTCTGAGGACCAGGGAAATGTGAAGCTCCGAGCACAGGAGCAGTTAAGGCTCCATGCACAGTTTTATAGCTTGGTGCTGCCGTGGGCCCATTCAAATATATTTTGACATACAACATGTTATTCTCTCCAATGCAGTTGGTCTCTTTATTTATTCAGTTAGAGTGAAGGATTCATTCCCCCGTTGACTAACAGGAGACCAAGGATTCCCACATGCAGCTGAGCCCCTGCACTTCATTCTCTGCTGCTGAAATTGTTTTCATCCATTCTGGAGCTATCGCACTTCATTCCTCACCAATATATTTTTATTTGTATATAAAATAAAAATGTGACAGCACATGGAAAGTTAAGAAGTGGATAAATTCATAAATTACTTTTATACAGTTGGAGCAGAGGAGACTGAGGGGAGACCTCATTGCAGTTCCAGCTTCCCAGGCAGGGGCAGAGGAGAGGCAGGACTGAGCTCTGCTCTGGGGGGACCATGCCTTGACAAGCTCTTCTGCACCTCCTAAGAGGTCTGTGAACAGGATGGATGTCAGTGTGACCTGTCAGGAGATGAGCAAGGTGGATAATTCCTGTCACACCGAATATACTGAATTGGAAGTGACCCACAAGGATCATCCAGTTCAACCCTCAGCCCTGCACAGGCCCATCCCCAAGAGTCCCACCCTGTGCCCCAGAGGATCATCCAAACCCTCCTGGAGCTCTGGCAGCCTTGGGGCTGTGCCCACTGCCCTGGGGAGCCTGGTCAGTGCCCAACCAGCCTCTGGGGGAAGAACCTTGTCCTGAGATCCACCCTGACCCTGCCCTGACACAGCTCCAGGCCATTCCCTGGGTGCTGTCCCTGGTCCCCCAGAGCAGAGCTCAGTCCTGCCCCTCCTCTGCCCCTGCCCAGGCAGTTCGAACTGCAATGAGCTCTGCCCTCAGTCTCCTCTGCTCCAGCTGAACACAACAAGTGCCCTCAAAGATGCTAAGAAGGAGGCAGCCAGGAGGAAAGGATGCAAAGCTGGTTTGGGTTTGTTGGGGATTTTTAGTTGTCTCACTTTGTTTGGTTTTGTTTGAGGTGTTTTTTTCCCCTCTTATTTGCCTTTAGAATTCCCAGATCAGTTCTGAAGTGTTTGTCAAACCCTTTGATGTCCTCCATGAAAGGCACAGAGCAATGCAAATGATCCCATTAGCATTATTATTATTATTATTATTTGCATTATCTGCCTGGCCTGGGGCCATTTCTGCCGAGCTGGTACCACCCGACTGCACTGAGCCCTGGGCACAGCTGGGCGCAGGGGACAGGGCTCTGCAGGACAGACAGCCCTGGAAAACAGCTCAGGCAGGACAGACATTGAAGCAAATCATGAGCAGAGCCTGAATTTCTCCCTCCCTCCCTCCCCCACATCAGCAGCTCAGTCAAAAACACCCATTTTTCAGCTTTATCTTTTCCCAGCAGTGAAGACAACGAGGGAGAGGAGCTTCCTCCAGCAGCACAGCCAGAGGCAGGTGGAAAAGAAGGATTTATTTTTGGACTGCTGTTTAGGAGGTGAAGTCAGGAGAGCCATTTGTAAGGGCTGGAAGAGGTTCCCACCAACAAACTATAGAAACACCTCACGGCACTTGCTCAAGACATGAGAGTCCCCCCGCATCGTCCTTGGACTTGGGAGTGCAAAGGGACGAGAAGAAATGTTCACTCTGTACAAGAAACATAACAAATAGCATCTATTTCCAACGTTTTCATGACATGCTCCCCAAGTCCTGGGAGCCCTCTGGCTGCAAGTCAAACGCTGAACTCTGGCTGCTCCTCCAGGCTGGTGGCAAAGGTGGCAGGACCTCGGATCGATGGCTCCCGAGTCTCGGGACAACAGGAGCAAAGCAAAACCATCCCAGCCCAGGAGTGCTGGAGGCCACACACAACCACACAGTGTCTGCAGAGTTTGTCAGTGCTTTTTTCAACACACAAATGCTCCGGTGGTTTCGGCTAAATTAAGTTTTTCTTCAGCATTTTCCAGCATTCCTGAGAAAACACAACTTTTCAGAAAAAAAGAGAGGGGAGAGTTTGCAACTGAATCAGTTTGTTTTCCAAGTTTCTAGATGTTTTTACAAAACAGACCCCGTTTTCCATAAGAAAACCATAACAAAAGGAATTTATAAGTGATCAGAATCCAGACATGCTGTGGACAAACTGTGCTTTCCCAAGCAGAGCTGTCATGGGAGGAGGAACTGCACCTCTCCTGCTGGTATGGTCCTCAAAATCAAATCCCTCATTTCCACTTGGGAACATCTCCCACAGCCAGAGAAGGAGCAGGACCTGTCCTTGGTCCATCATTCAGAACTGGGCAGGAGAGGAGGCAATGCCAACCTTCTACTGCATTTTAGTCCAATGAGAAGTGGGGAAAACCAACTCCTTTTCAGACTTTAGGGTATTTAGACAGCAAGTAAGTACATTTTCGTTCTTAGGCAAAGTATTTGAGTTTCCTGTCATTCATGTTCTCATCACAAAAGTATTTTATTTTTTTTTTCCTCTTGAAAAGCTGCATATTTTCAGGAAAAATTATATTGTGCTGAAAACCCACCAAAGGAATATTTTGATATGAAAATTACAGCTCGGAACTTATTGACATTCAGAAAATCTCCAGGTTCCAGCAGCAGGACAGGGCCCACAGGCAAATACTGCCCTGATGTGAGTGGGGCACAATGGCACGGCCAAAATATTGCCCTGGGGGTTTTGTCAGGGGTGGATGGGAACCACCCAAGGCTCCTGGGCTGAGGGGCACAGATCTGCTTGGGTCTCTCATTTTAATTTCGTCCACACTAGGGATCCCTGGAGAAAAGAGCTTTGCATTAGACAGGTGTCCTCTAATGCCTCTCCTGCAGCTGGATGTGTTTCCAACAGAGATGCCCCATTCCTGGAAGTGTTCAGGGCCAGGCTGGAGCAACCTGGGCTAGTGGAAGGTGTCCCTGCCCATGGCAGGGGGTGGGACAAGATGAGCTGTAAGGTCCCTTCCAACCCAAACCATTTCATGATTCAGTGCCACTGTGGGTGATTCCCAGCCTTCAACCCTTCAGTACATTGGAAGAGAGGAAGCAGGGCCTGACTCTGAATCCTGAATTGCAATTACCCAGCTAGGGTCACACCTGTCCCTGCCAGAAGATCTTGTTGGGTTTGGAGGCAGATGTGCCTTCATCACTCCAAGCAATTTCTGTTCATAAGGCTCCTATTATTTGTAAGGTGGGAGAATCTGGGAGGATCTGCACTCTGATTTAGTGCTGTCCAGGCTGGTTCCATTCCTGGTGTCCATGAGGAGCTGCATTTAACAGGCTTTCTGGAACATGGACGACCCAGGGTCCCCTGTCAGTTCACCCTTCAACAGATCCAAACAGGGCCAAAACAAACAAGAGTGAAGCCAAATCAAAGCAAAATGACTGGGAAGCCTCTGTTCTGCTCCCCTTTCCTTTTCTTCCAGGAAAGAGACACAGTAAGGAAGCATTTTGGGTCCAGGTGTGCTTGTTGTTTGAAGTCCCACTCTGTGCTTCCCCATTTTTCAGTTCAGGTTATTCCTGCACAGGAATATTTGAAAGCTGCCTTTATTTCATGACTGTTGCCACACAGGTCACTGGGAGCATCCATTAAGGATTGTGCTTTTTTCCTCCCAAGCACTTTTTCTAACACTTTGTGGTATATCACAGAATCCCAGGATGGGGAAGGTTGGAAGGGACCACAGTGGCTCATCTGGTGCCACCTCCCTGCCCAGCAGGGCCATCCCAGAGCACATGGCACAGGATTGTGTCCAGACAGCTCTGGAATATCCCCAGTGAGGGCACTCCACCTCCTCCCTGTACAGCCTGTTCAGGGCTGGGTCACTGCCCAGCCAAGCAGTTCT
>VZRE01016017.1:219675-255025 GCA_013396775.1 Cephalopterus ornatus
TCCACCTGCCAGAGCATACGCTGAGTCGTTCTGTTTACCTCTTGGACTAGTTTCTCTATATCAGGGTGTTTAAGCATTGTCTTAAAGAGATTAATATCCATGCCTATATTCAATTTAGGTCCTAATTGTCCCTTAGGAATATGTGCAAAATTCCAAAGGTCAGTGTTGGAAGGGCTTGAGAGTAGATGGCTCTTCTTCTGAGGTCCATGCTTCCTCAGGGGCTCTCTTGACTCGGGGGTAGTGGATCCAGGTGGGTCATTCCTTTATCTGGACTGCTGTGAATATGGTCAGCAACACCTGGAAAGGTCCATCTCACTTTTCTTGCAGAGGGTCTCCTGAAAAATTCTTAACATATACTCAATCACTAGGAGTGAATGGATGTGCTTTACAATCAGGTTGTTTAATCTGGTTTTTTCTAACACCCCAGGGCTGGGCAGAGGGGCACGACCTGAGTGCTGAACAGAAGGCAGCTGGACCATTTCCAGTGGGGGTTATTTTGTTTTGCAGAAGGGATACATTTGCACATCCATGGCAGCTCTGGCTCCTGTGAGTGCTGCTGACAGTGCGAGAACAGGGCAGAGCTGCTTTGATGCACAGTTATGGATCTGGCAGGCAAAGGAGGAGAGTGGGAATAAGCTAAAAAGGGCAAAAAGTGATGTTTGTAACACTGTGCTCTAAATCCTGAGCAGGGGAGGAAAAGGGCTTGCACAGAAAAAGAATGTGCCTGATTTAAACCCAGCAAAGACCCCAGGAATCCATCCTGGAGAGGCAAGAGACCGTCAACAAGACAAGTTCATAACCCTGGAGCGAAAGAAAGAGCCCATCAGTTGTCTCTGAAAGTGAGGAGGCCAGAGCTGACCCAAGAGGGTCCTGGGCACTCAATAGGACTTTAATGGCCTTTCCTGCAGCCCTGTACCCCCACCTGGCCCACGAGGACTCGGGAATCTTTCATCAGTTTTTCCTCCACAGCTCACGCACACATGGCTGAGTGGCAAAGGTCAGCCATAAATATTACAGATGAGGAAATAAAAAGATCTATGAGTGAGACTAGGAAGCAGGATTCCTGAGGGGCACGGGGTTTGCAAGAGATGTTTACAACATTCCTGCAGCACAGCAGCCTCTGCCCCATACAGAGAGGTGTAAAACTGTGTCTGTGGGTTCTGGGGAGTTTCAGGGCTCTCCCTGTTTGGGGCTGTGTCCAGACCAGCAAGGTCTGGGGGAATTCTGCCTTTGAACCCCACAGGAGCACAGGGCTGATGGACTTCCAAGATGCATTCATGTGACTATCCCCTCAACAGCCTGAGATATGGGGCATGGAGGGATATGGGGCATGGAGAGATCAAGGAGATGTGTCCTACTCCCTAGAGACTCACAGAATTCCAGAATCACAGGATATGCTGAATTGGAAGGGACCCACAAGGATCACAGAGTCCAACCCCTGGCCCTGCACAGGCCCATCCCCAAGAGTCACACCCTGTGCCCCAGAGGATCATCCAAACCCTCCTGGAGCTCTGGCAGCCTTGGGGCTGTGCCCACTGCCCTGGGGAGCCTGGTCAGTGCCCAACCAGCCTCTGGGGGAAGAACCTTGTCCTGAGATCCAACCTGACCCTGCCCTGACACAGCTCCAGGCCATTCCCTGGGTGCTGTCCCTGGTCCCCCCAGAGCAGAGCTCAGTCCTGCCCCTCCTCTGCCCCTGCCCAGGCAGTTGGAACTGCAATGAGGTCTGCCCTCAGTCTCCTCTGCTCCAGCTGAACACACCAAGTGCCCTCAGTGTCCTCACATGGCTTCAAATCAAGGCCCTTCCCCATCTCCATTGCCCTGACAGCCAGGAAGGATCTCCACAGTTTGGACATTCACTGTGATGCCAGAAAAAAGATTTAAGGATTTAAGGAGATGACCTTACATTTGGACAACACTCTCAGGCTCACGGTGGGATTGTTGGGGTGTCCGTGCAGGGCCAGGAGTTGGACTGGATGATCCTTGTGGGTCCTTCCAGCCCAGGATATTCTATAATTCTATGATTCCCTGTTTCTGTGACGTATCAGTGTTCCAGAGCTGAGGGTTTCACAGCAACCAAACCCTTGCTGAGGGACTCCTTCTCGCAGGGCTGGCAGACAGGGATGCTGCTCTTGCTGAAGCCTGTTCCACAAAACCATCAGGGCCAGTTAATGCCCAGGGAGCACAAGGCAGTTGGGACTCCCACAGAGCAGGATCTGCTCCCAGTCTGGTGCTGCTTCAGCCCAACCCACACCCCAATTCCCAGTGCAGCTCTCAAAGGAGAAGCCACCCATGTTGCTGCCTTTGGTTAATGACAGTGGGGATTAATTAGGAATCATGAAAAGCCGATGGCTCTGCAAGGGCTCTGAACTTCTGGGTAATGTTTTACTCCTGTAATTTAAGCACAGGAGCTCTGAGCAAATCACCATCTTTAATGACCACATCATCATCATCATCATCATCATGAATTCATTAGGAGGTGATGGGACCAGGGGGATCTCAGACATGGATAACAAAGGCATGAACAGTATGTGCTCGGTGATTAGCCCAGGCTGGTGTTGCCCACCACCCCCTGGGCACCCCCAGGGTATTCAGCACAGCACTGGAGGGTCCTTGTCTGCTCATGGACACGTTCTACCCCAGCCAGTCCTTGGGGGCATGTTTGCCTTGCAGGGTGACAGATGAGAAAGCAGAAATCCGGGATCAAACACAGGCCAAGACACAGCCCTAAAACTGAATGGTGCTCTTAGAATTAATAGATGTAATGGTCCCATCAAAGTGCCATTATTTAATAGTCTGGGATTGATTGCTCCTGTTTCCTATTATCCATACCCTACCCTGCCACGAATAAAAGCAGTCAATGACTTCTAAACCCATAGCAAATGCCACTTTTTGTCCTCTTTGCTGGGAGTGCTGCAGGGACAGCAAGAGTGGCTCTGGACTGCAGTGGTGTGACAAGTGCCCTTAATCTCTGCCGTCAGAGTCTCAAAGGCGGGAATGAGCTCCAAAGATAACCACATACATGACAGCCTGTCTGGAAGCACAAGCTGCTCCAGTCCAGCCCATGACAGAGTACAAGTGAGAGGGCCAATAAATAATTGACCATGGTGGTGATGAACAGAAGTGTCACAGGGCCTAGAAACCTCGTGCAGGGCTGGATCCGAGGTCCCTGCAGGGATGAAAAGGCTCCACATCCCCCATAAGCTCAGAAACTCCTGAAGCCAGAGGACAGTCAGCAGGGCTGGGGAGTCCTCATGTGCCCCACGGATCTCATACTTGCCCTGCCATCACCTGCATGTGCAAATGCTGCATTAGTTTATTTTTAGACTCAAGTCAAGCCTGCAGAGAATCCTTGTGGTTTATTGAAAAATTAACTGCAGGCCATGCCTGTTACTTGTTCTAGTTCTCAAAATCGCAGAATCATAGAATATCCTGAGCTGGAAGTGACCCACCAGGAGCATTCAGTCCAACTCCTGGCCCTGCACAGACACCCCAACAATCCCATTCTGTCCCTCAGAGCATTGTCCAAACCCTCCTGGAGCTCTGGCAGCCTTGGGGCTGTGCCCACTGCCCTGGGGAGCCTGGTCAGTGCCCAACCAGCCTCTGGGGGAAGAACCTTGTCCTGAGATCCAACCTGCCCCTGCCCTGACACAGCTCCAGGCCATTCCCTGGGTCCTGTCTCTCCTCACAGGGAGCCGAGATTGGAGCTGCCCCTCCAATCCCAATCCTTGGGAGGCATTTCCCCTGGGACTGGCATCACTCCAGCTGCGCTGTTAAATCTCAGTTCACAGCAGCTCAGGGATATGGATATATGGGTTATATGGGATATATGGACCAAGTGAAGGCCCCTGATCATGTTCATTCTCTGGGTGGGCACAAAACTATTCCTAAATGTGCTGTGGCTGAACCTGCCCAAGGCAATGCTGCAGGAATGTGCTGTGTCAGCAGCAGGGACCACATGGAAAGGGAGGTTGATCGTTTTATCCCATGGGAGATGGGCACAGCCACATTCCCACTTTGGAGCTGAGAGATGGATAAAGCAATGATGGAGATGAGACCCCCAGAAAGAACCGAGCATGGATGGGGTCACAGCTTCCACCTGGACCACGTCTCCTTCTCCTTGTGAGCACTTGGGATTTTACAAGGCACAACGAGTGAGGGAGACAAAGATTAATGAGGAAAATTTCTATAATGAAATAAACCCTGAGAAAAAGACAAAAGATACTTTTCCCCGGCCCACTGCTGCTCCAAGGAAGTGAAGAAGTCTGGAGTGATGATGGCCCAGGCAAAGGAATTTGTCCTGTTGTAGTTTCAGCCTTCACAGAGAGCTGATGACAGCTCCGGTGACAAAGGGGCCAGAATTTATTCTGCAACAGAGGGAGGATGGGGGGGGGAGAGCACTTAGGGCCGTTAGGGGATCTCAAATTGCCTGGGCCTGCCAGCAGTCTCTGTGTGGTGCTTAGAGGAGCTGAATCAATCTCAGAGCAGTTGGCCTTTATCTTTGGATGTGTGTGGAGAATGGGTAAAATTTTGGAGGTCTGGAAAAAATAAATGCAAAGCCCATCTTATAAAAAAAAAGAAGGATGAAATGGGGACCTATTGCCTAGCCAGCTGCCTGAAATACGTGGGAAAAGAATGGGGACATATTATCAGGCAAACTGTTCATGAGCACCTGGGAGATAACGAGCCAGGGAATTACAGCCAGGTTTGATTTGTCAGGAACAAATCACATAAAATCAATTTAATATCCTTTCATGGCAGCAAAACAGGCCTTATGCTCAGGTGAGCAGTGATGGATGTCATGTATCATGATTTCAGTAAGAGGAAAAATCAGCTGCTCCAGGGACAGGGCAGGGAATGCCCAGCACTGCAGGAAGGCATCCCAGGGTCAGGGGGGTCATGAGCACAGCAGAGGGTCCACAATGGGCTGGGGAAGGACAGGCACTGTTCTGCAGGTGGGACTGGTGCCTGCTCCACTCAACACATCCAAGATTTGCCTGGACACCTGAGTCTGGATTTGTCTGTCTCAGTGCAAGAAGGAGGTGGATGAGTTTGGAGGTGCAGATCATCGGTCTAGAAAACATGATCTTTGAAGGAAATAAGAACTGTCATCACTGAAAGCAGGGAGGTGATGAAGGGAGACGTGATGCCACTTGTAATGGGACTAAAGGCAGCTGCAGAGGGGGAAAAGTACCTTGTCATTTAACTTTAGAAAAAGAAACAAAGGGTTGGAATTGTGGCAATAGATAATTATGAATAGATAATTAGGGAAAATTTCCAGTGCTGAGAGAGAGGTGGGGCATTTTTGAGATCTCTCTCACTGGATGGTTTGATGCAAAGGTCTGAGCTGACCACAATGGGATTGTCTTGGTTTGTAGCAGGGGATGAGGGAAATACCACCAGGCAGTTTCTTCCAGCCCCATGTGATGTGATTCTGTGGCACTGTTGCACCATCGAAAGATCAGCCACAGATCCCCACTGAGCACAGGAAAACCTGATGGGCTCGTGTTTCTGACCACACCACAGACTTGTCCTTGGGATCTGGGAATCATTAGAAATCCGTGAATGTCCTTTTCTCCTGCCCCTCCTTTCTGGGTGCTTCACTTCAAGGCTTTTTCCCTTTCCATGCCTTGCTCAGAAACATTCATTTGGCACTTTGTGTGTTGGCAGATGCAGGGGTCTGGTACCAGCTCTGCTACCTGCCCCAGGGCTGTGCCCAAGTACCAGTTGGCATAACCTTGGTTTTTATCAATTTGCTCAGAGAATGAGAGATAAAACCCCCTCTGTTTGAAAGCTCCAATACCTGCAAATTTGAATGAAGAACTAAATCAGCTTTGTTTATTTGCTGGATTCAGTAGAACTTCACTGGAGGATGAAGGTGATCCCTTGGGCTGTACAAACAGGGAATTGTTCATGGGAATTGCAGTGCCAGGTACAGCCCCAGGTGTGTGAGTCCTGCAGGTGTCACTGGGCTGGCTCTGATCTGTCCAGGAACTCCTTGGCATCTTCTCTCTTCAATGGTTTGGGTTGGAAGGGACCTTAAAACCCATCCAGTCCCATCCCCTGCCATGAGCAGGGACACCTTCCACTAGCCCAGGCTTCTCCAAGCGCCATCCAGCCTGGCCTGGGACACTTCCAGGGATGGAGCAGCCACAGTTTCTCTGGACATGCACAACTTCTTTCTTCTTGCTGTCCATCCTTGTTGGCCCTTTTCTCATGGCCCAGAGTCCATGGGAGCCACCAAGTGAAGTTAGTGGAGTTTTTTCCACAGCACAGCCGGGAAAGAAAGAGTTTTCTCCTGAAGCACCAAAGAGAAAACGAGATTAATAAGGACAAATGGTTCATTTTCCAGGAGTGGGCTGTGAGAGCACGGAAATGGGTGAATCACCAGGCGTGACTTGCTGCCCTGTGACATCACTGTGATGCTGTTTCAGCTCCAAGGATGTCAGCAGAGTGATGTAGAATAATGCAGCACTGAACTCAGGTGTCCTTTGGAGGGGCAGGAAGGAGTGGGATGAATGTGCAATAAACAGCTCTTGGGCCAGTGCCACCTTGTGCAATTGTAAACAGCAAAGTGATCACTGAGGACACAAATCAAATCCTGCAGCTCAGGTGTCACCACAGACACTTCCTGGGAATGAACTGGTGTGGAATTGGCTTTGGCTTTCCATGAGTCACAGAAGTGACTCGGGGGTGTGTGAGGCTTCCCACCAGAGCTGCAAATGCCAGGTTTGAGGGCACTCACTGCTCTGGGCTTTGTAAGAGAAACCCAGAGGGGGAGCGAGGGTGACATGAAATCAGGATTTTGCTGTGTATGTTCATCAGGCTGTGGATACATTCCCTTAAAACACTGCATCTCTTGAGTTGAAGTGTGTTCTGGCACCTTGCAGGCTCAAACATGAGCCAGGTTGCTTCCTAAGGAGCTGCAGAAATGGACGAGGAGATGATGTCTGTCCTACCCTGAGAGAGCAGGGCAGTGATGTGCCCAAGGCAGTCCCTCACCTCCCTCATTCCCTCCCCAGTGCCCTGTGCATTGGGCTCTATGACTCTGCCTTCTCTCCCTGCTCTTCTTTTCTTTATTTTTTTCTTCTTTGCTCTTCTGTTTTCTTCTTTTTTCTTCTCTTATTCCCTGTTTCTGCTCCAGTGCAATGATCCAGTGCAGTCAGGCTGAGCAGCAGCAGGAGGGTAGGATCTAGACCTCATTTTTTGAGGGAAAGTTCTGATTCATTCTTCGCCCCTGTTGTAATTTACCCTGGTAGCTCAAAGGTTAATTGTGTGCTACACAGAGCTTTGAGCTCCCTGATTGAAGGTGCTGTTGAAAGCGAAGTGTTGCTGTAGCTCTGATTTAGTCCTGCTTTACCAGGGTGATAAATTATGGGGAGATATGAGACAAGAATGTTGAAGTTTGCAAGCTGGTGAACTTGTACTTGCTCTCCAGCAGAGCAAATTCAGTGTTTCCCTGGTGCTGCACTTCCCACATTGTGTCAGTGTTTCTCTGGGGCTCTGCTCATCATCCTCTGATTTTGGGACTGTGACTGAACATCTCATTTCTTTTGATTTGATCCCTAAATTTTAGTGGTGTAGGTGATAATAACTCTGTAATTCTTCAGAAATGAGGAGGTGATGAAATGCCTCCAACACAGAGCTGTCTGCCTGGGTGGACACAGTCATAGAATCACAGAAGGGTTTGGGTTGGAAGGGGAACTTAGAGACCATTTAGTTCCAAGCTTCCTTCCATGAGCAGGGAATCTGCCAACTTCCACCAGGACCACCTGGCTGAGGTTGGCAGACACCTCTGGAGATCCCCTTGTCCTCAGGCAGGGCCACCTACACCAGCTGCCAAACCGCCAGAGAGGAGAAAGATTCTTCACTGACACGGCCACCATGGGCTCAGGGACTCCTAAACCAAGGCCCAGGACACCACCAACAGAAGGGATTCAGCCAGGAAAGGTCCCTCTCCTGGTGGTAGTTCATCCTGGGCAGGTAGTGACCAGTGACAGGAGTCAGGGAATGGCCTGGAGCTGTGTCAGGGCAGGGGCAGGTTGGATCTCAGGACAAGGTTCTTCCCCCAGAGGCTGGTTGGGCACTGACCAGGCTCCCCAGGGCAGTGGGCACAGCCCCAAGGCTGCCAGAGCTCCAGGAGGGTTTGGATGATCCTCTGGGGCACAGGGGGTGACTCTTGGGGATGGGCCTGTGCAGGGCTAAAGGTTCATGATCCCTGTGGGTCCCTTCCAACTCTGCATATTCTGGGATTCTGTGACTACCTGTGCTGAAAAAGTCGAGATCCTGCCCAAGGAAGCAGAACAAAGAGCAGCAGGATCCTTGTATCCATTCTCCCTTACACTGGAGCACATCCAGAAGATGGACCTCAACTTGCTGGTTGCCTACAGATTCATTTCCTACCATGGCAGGAGAGCACTGGTCTCCCTGCTGCCCAGGGTGTTTTACTGATCACACAGAAGGCAAAGGTCAGACTGTGGCTGCTGATGATGAGCACAAACCACCCTGGGCACACTGTGGCACTGGGATCTGGCTCCCAAACCAAGAACTCTCCTTTGCTGGAGCCTTCAGCCTCCTCTCCCCACCCTTCTCACTCATCCCTTACATTTGTCATGGATATTTATGGCTGTTGGGCAGGGGGTGGTGCCAGGGGCTGACTGAGACTGTGAGACCCCCAGTCAAGTCTGTGGTGTGAGAGACAGCTGAAAACACCTTCAGACCATCCCCAGTGAGGGCTGAGCCAGTCCAACCACCCTCTCCTGGGGGACACAGATCAGGGCATGGGAAGGACTCCAATGGATAACCTGCCTGAGGAACACGGGATCAGGAGAAGGGGCAGCAGGACTGAGAGGGACTGACTCAGGCAGCAGTTGGTGTGAGGAGGTGTGGAAAGGCAGCAGAGGGTGGAACTGACCCTGGGAAGTTCCTTTTCAAGGGTCTGCAGCACCGGACCTCCACTGCCTGTTTGTAGCCCTGGGGAGCGTGGACAGGGGTGTCTCATGGAGCCAGGAAGGTGATGGGCTCCTGCCATGGCTTTGGGCTCCTGGGCATGGCTGTCGGCTCCTGGGCATGGCTCTGGGCTCCTGGGCAATGGATGACTTTGCTGGCACATGGTTCCCTGCTCCAGGGGATGGATGCCTGACAGGAGAGAGCTGGGCAAGGCTGAGGCCCTCCTGTGGTCACAGCAGCTCCTCTGGTCCCTCTCCCTGCTCTGACAAATGCGAATTTTGAGGCAGCAGTTTGATCAAAAGGACAGTTTTGTGTTGTTGTGCTCTGGATGTTCCACATCACGTGTGCTGGAAACAAGGTTGTGGAGCTGTGATTGCAGCCAGAGCCTCTGGGTTCAGCCTAGACCAGCCAATATTGGTTTTCTATCTTCATTTAGTGCTGGTCCCATCCAGTTCAGTGCTGTGGGGAGGACAACACTGTCCTCTCCAAAATGTGATTATGGGCCCTGCTGGGAGTGAGGGGTGATGTGGCTGCAGTGACTGGTGTGAACCCAGTGACCATGGGGCTGTTGAGCAGCCCTGAACACCCCCTGTCCCATGTCCCTCATGCCTGCCAGCAGCTGAGGCTTCACTGTCCCCACTTTCCCCCTCTCCCCACATCAGGCTGAACCGGATCCCTAAAGTCCTTCTATGTGCATGGAGTAGGGAGTGGAGATGCAGAGCCAGGCCAGGAGCAGGAGACTCTCAGCAAATCTGCCTGGTGTGATTTTCAAACCTATCTGCTGTTCTGACAGTTCAGAGATATTCCAGTAACTCAGGAGGGGTGAGGGGTCCTGCTCTGCTCCAGACAGAGCCAAAATGATGTGGAAAAAGTAGAGGGCTGATTCCACTTTTGTGAGTCCTTTGATTTAAACAAAGAGGAGCAGAGATGAGGCTGGTGGGAGAAAGGGAGCAGTGCCCTGGGTTGGCGTAAACTCACATTTTGGGGCCAGCTCTCAGCTCTGTGCCCTGGTGATGCTGAGATCATCATGTCTGAGGAAGGCAATGGGTGCTCAAACCCAGTGAGACTCCCCAGAAACATCAGGACCCAGGGACAGCAGCTGTCCTGAAGGCACCTGCTCTGTGGGGAAGTGGGAGTTCCCAGGAGAGAGACTGAGGGCAGAGCTCATTGCAGTTCCAACTGCCTGGGCAGGGGCAGAGGAGGGGCAGGACTGAGCTCTGCTCTGGGGGGACCAGGGACAGCACCCAGGGAATGGCCTGGAGCTGTGTCAGGGCAGGGTCAGGGTGGATCTCAGGACAAGGTTCTTCCCCCAGAGGCTGGTTGGGCACTGACCAGGCTCCCCAGGGCAGTGGGCACAGCCCCAAGGCTGCCAGAGCTCCAGGAGGGTTTGGATGATCCTCTGGGGCACAGGGGGTGACTCTTGGGGATGGGCCTGTGCAGGGCCGGGGGTTGGACTGGATGATCCTTGTGGGTCCCTTCCAACCCAGCATATCCTGGGATTCTGGGATTCTTCCCTGCAAATGCAACTTCCCTTGTAGGTGCTGCCCCTTCTCTAAATGCACCACAGCCAAGTCAGACTCAAAGAATTGCTCCTCTTCCTGCACTTCACTTGCCAGTCCCCTCCCAGTTTTCCAGCCTGAGCTGTTCACCCTCCAGCAGAGCTGGCAGAGGAGGGGGATCACAGGGGGCCTCCAAGTCCTGCTGCACCCTCGGCACCTCGGGTCAGACTGTAAATCTGTCTCCTCCTGCTCTGCACGCGGTGGCAGTGATTTTATGATTTTAGAGCTCTCTGCAAAGCCACCTGCAGTCCCTTCCTTACACAGGCATGATAAAGAGTAGCAACAGCAAAATTCCTGCAGTACTCCTGACAGGCTCCTGCCACCACCGGGAAAGGCTTGAAACCCTTTCTCAGGCTGAGTCTGGGGAGAAGGAGCAGGGCTAGGCAGCTGAGTGACCCAGGGGCAGCCAGGTCCTTGCCAAGGGTAAGGTGGAGCTCATTTACTCTCTGATTTCCTCGGAATCCGTGTTTGGGAGCACCCACACTCCCCTCTGCATCTGAAAAGACTCTGGCATCTTCTTAAGCCCCGCTTAGCACCTAGAGAAACCACAGGGATACACAAAAAACACTTGATAAAAGCCTTCCTCTTTAGTACAGAGCAGAACTGTGTAGGATAAAATGTGCTCTGAATTGGTTAGAGACACAGAGAGGAGTCCTTTAACAGCCAACACTTTCTGTGGAAAGCCTGGGAGAAAAATCCCCACTTCGTGCCTTCCTGAGAAAGGTATTTTTTATTTAAGATACAAGGCATGATTGTGTTTGTGTGCTGCCCTTCATCTGCATTACTCCACTTAAAATCCCATTTCAGAAATACGAAATAACTCTGTTTTCTTTAAAGATATATAAGCTCCATTCCCAGAGGGATAAAAGAGCACCATAAAAAAGGGGACAGTTTTAGTAAAACAGCACTGCCAGGGGACATAATAAATACATAAATTACTCACAACCAGCAAGGCATGCTCCCAAACTGCACAACGAGATCCTGGAGAGCAAAGAGATATATTCACATGCTAAAGGAACCCTGCAGAGCAGGGCAGTGCCTGGTGCCTGGAGCTGCAGCTGGTCTCTGGCAACATTCTCTAGGAGAAGGAGGTGCAGCAGTGCCTGTGCCGCCAGGCTGGTGCTAATCTGGGGGTCTCTAATCCTCAAACATTCAAATCTGTGGCCTGAAAGAAGCTGTTGCTGTTCTGGGCACAAACTTTGGAGTCCAACAAGCTCCCATCCCAACAGGATGGCTCCAGTGCTCCCCACCCTTGGGATGTGAGCCGAGATAGTGAGACCTCAGCAGCCCAGGGCCATGCAGAGATGGTTTTGTGGAGTGGTGGGTGCTCAGGGAAAGCTCAGGAACCCAAATGCCTCATATAATTCACCCAGATGTGTGACTGTCCCCACCCACATCAACACGTGGCCCTTTCTGTTGTGTCTCCCCCTGCCCCTGCCATTCTTTCATACTTCTTTGATCCTTTTCCCCCCACTTCTGTTCATTACTGTGTAATGGTCCTCCTCTGAGTTACACATCCCAGTCCTGACCCTTGAGCTGCTCACACAGAGCCACAGGAGATGCTGCTCTTGCTGGCCAGATGTGCCAGCACTGGGCAAGGTGAGAGGTTTGCTTGCTCACAGGATTTCATAAAAATGTGGAATGGTTTGGGTTGGAAGAGACCCTAAAGCCCATCTCATTCCACCCCCTGCCATGGGCGGAGACAGCTTCCACTATCCCAGGTGGCTCCAAGCCCCCATCCAGGGACACTTGGACACTTCCAGGGATGGGGCAGCCGCAGCTTCTCTGGGCATTAATTTAGTTTCCTGCAACCAGCACCAGGACACGGCAGGAGGTGGGAGGCTGAGGAATTTAAGTGTCTCGTGCAGAGCCACACAACAGAGCAGAGCCAGATGGTCCCAGCCAGCAGCTCCTCAGACACACTCACACAGTGAGGACCTGCCCTGGGTCTCAGTTGGTGACCTGGACTTGGGGTTAGACTTTGTGTGATGACAATGATCCTGGCAAAAGCTGGCCTTGGGGCCAGCCCACCATTCGCCCTTCCCCAGCCTCAGCTCCAGGACAGCTGGCTTGGTTCTAAATACCTGCCTCTGCTCAGTGTCTGCTCTGTTCACTCTACTTTAAAATCAGGAGGAGGTGGGAAGCAGAAGGAGCCGTGGGGGAGTCTCTGGAGTCCCTAATCCCCCCGATTCCTTGTGTTCCATTGCACATATTGATAATAACAGAATGGACTTATCTATGTAAGGCTTGGGCTCTCCAGACCCTAAGGCTGGCAGAATTCAAAGAACCCCTTCAGCTCCCAGAGGCAAAGGTTAAGGAAATCTCTCCCTTTCAGCAGAAGTATCTCCATCTAGGAGGGAGATATTTGGAATATTTGGGCAGGTTGGGTCATATCTGATGGCACAAGGTGTCTGTACTGACCCCAGGGGCTGCTGTGTGTGAGACAGGACAGCCAGGGCACCATCTTCCTATGACATCAGGGGGCAACTGAATTCATATGGAATGGGAATAAAAGGGAAGAGACAAGTGAGTCAGAGCATTATTTCATGCTTCCAAAGGCAGTTCAATGTCTCCTTTAGCAAGGCACAACTCTGCTTGGCTCCATTATATCCCCAAAAGGCTTCCACACTTGATGTGTGGAGAGCCCATGGAGAGCCAGTCCTGGGAACTAGCAGAGGGGCTGTTGGAACTCAGCTGTGTCTGCCAAGGAAACTTCTGGTTTTAGAAGATTTGGGGGAGTTTTATCATTAATAAGCAGTTCCTGGAAAGCAAATGAAACAGTGCAATTACTCTTGGCTTCTCCCAGGATGTCTGTGAGTTGGCAAAGTTAATTAATAAAAGCAGGGGGTGAACAGCTAACACAGGGGAGTATTACCATCCTTAACTGAGACATCAGAGCTGTGTTTGATCATCCTGACTCACCTGACACTGAACTGGGCAGCAGAGACTGAAAGAGGGTCATGCGAGACACAGAGGATAAGGAAACTTGAGGTGAGGAGGGGGGTGAGAGTGAGATAAGAAGGGTTTACTCATCCAAATACTGCACTGTCCTGTCCTGGGCTGGCATGTGCAGCTCATGGCACGGTGCAGATGGTGCATGAGGAAGGCAGACAGGGGAATGCTCTTCCCTGTTCTCAGCCCTTTTCCACAACTCCACAGGCTGAAACTCATCCTGCTGCCTTCTGGGTGCTGTGACTGAGGAGTTCATCTTGTTCTCTCACCTCCACCTCCCATGGCTGCTGCACTTTCCTGTTTCTCTGCTGGGCTGAGCCTTTCCTCTTGCTCAGTCTCTGCCCAGACATGTCTGTCCAGCAGACACCTCATCCATCATCTCATAACCCACTGAGGGACCTGCCCAGGAAATTCTGTCTCCAGGTGGCCACTGGAAGTACCCAGTTCCACAAGCTCAGCCCCACCAGCTCTGTGAGCTTCTTGCCTTTAGTCACAGCAGCACCAGGGCATCTTTGAACATCTCCATCACTCATTTTCTCATCCCGTTCTTTAATTCCCCGCAGCTTGGCCTGTTCAGAGCTGTTCTTTACAATCACAGTCATTTGGGATGGAAAAGCCCTCTGAGACTATCAAGTCCAAACATTCCCCAGCACTGCCAAGGCCACCACTAACCCCTGTCCCCAAGTGCCACATCCACGTGGCTTTTAAATCCCTCCAGGATTTAACCACTTCATAAATTAACCCTTCTGTCACTGGATATTATCAAACCTCATCACACCCTCTCAGAAGAGATTATGAACCCTCTTCCAAAGCCACTAGTGCTGTGAGAGTCACAAACCCACTGCTCATGGCCATCCTGCTGCATTAGTCCTCATTTACATTCTCAATGCATCTGATTTATCAGCAAGTTTTTTGGAGCAGAAACTCTCCATTCATCAGAGAGATACATGGACTCCATAGTGGGAGTCAGGTATTTATGAATCTCCACATAATATTAAATTAGTACAATGGTGATTTATCAGCCTGGCAACTCTTAATCTAACAGGACTTAGAGGCAAGGGGGAGAAAATGGAAGCTGAGCTTTTTCCCAGGTTAAAGTATTTGTGTCTGGTGCCGGTGAATCATGAGACGAAGCACCATCAAGGTTTTATGGGCTCTTTCAGAGCCTGGCTGTGCCCTTCTGCCACATCCCTTGTGCAGGGGCTGTAAGCCCTGAACCCCAAATCAGTGTAATTGTCAGGCCCTGGTTTTACCGTGCAAAAGTTGTAGAGAACAGACAGTGTTTGTGCTGGAGATCTGGCCCTGCATTCTGATACCTGCAGGAGGATGTGCTCTGCTAATCAACTGCAAAGGGCAAGGAGGATTTGAAGAGACCGTGGTGTTGTCTTAGAATAAATCAGCCCCTCAGCTGGATCTATTTATCAGAGGATGTGGCTTAAACTGAAACTGCAGAAGGAAGGTTAGAGGACAAAATGATGAAATGGCAGGAACCCTCCCCAGAATCAGAGCATTCCCACACCAGCCCTGAGAGAACTCAGGGACAAAATAGCTGCTACAGGAAACCCCTGGTTTAAAACCAGCACAGGACCAGAGAATGTTTTTCAGATTTCTGGTTTACACAACAACAAGTGCAAAATACTTCAGGCGTTTGTAGGGAAGTGGCAAAAGGGAATGTACTGGGTAAGAGTCAGAGCAGCTTTCCCAGGGAAGCCAATCCTGCTGAGCACCACAAAAGGAGCTACAGCCACATCCCAGAGGAGAACTGTGGGTTCCATCTGCTCCAGACAGGCAGGTCCCTCAGCAGGGGCTTTTAGAGAAATTGTGCTGCCTTAGGAAGAAAGGTGAAGGTTCTCAAGTGTATCAAAGGAAGGAAAGGGGTTAGGGGGGAACAGTGTCACAGAGGAGGGAGGGACAGGTCTGTGCTGCTTAGCTTTCCCAAAAAAGCTCAGAGCAGCTGTGGCTGTCCCATCCCTGGAAGTGTCCAAGGCCAAGCTGGACCAGACTTGAAGCAACCTGGGCTAGTGGAAGGTGTCCCTGCCCATGAGAGGGTGTGGTACTGGATGGATTTTAAGGTCCCTTCCAACACAAACCATCCTGTGATCCTGTGATAAACAGCCTGGAGAAGAGCACGAGTGCTCAGGGATCACTTTACTGCTCAGGGGATCAAGGAGAAAGAATTATAGAAGCACAGTGTGATGAAATGGAAGGTGAAGTTTAATGTAAATAAATGTAAAGTCAAGTGCAAGGGGGGAAATATTAATTAGGCATCCCCAGCAATGGGCTCTGAGTTGATTAATGTCATTCAGGATGGAGGGAGGGAGGGAGATTATAACAGTTTCATGAATATATCATCTCAGCACACACAAAAAAAGGCAAATCAAATTATAGAATTATTAGGACAAAAGAGGACAAACACATAAAAATATGTACGTGATATGGGTAAATTCATGGTAAACCTCCACCTGGATATTGTGGGCAGTTCTGATCCCTCCCTTCTGCAACAGGAATAAGGTGAGATGGGAAAGGTAGAGAAAAGCACAACAGGGTGAAGAAGGTCATGGAAGGATTCCTATATGAGAAGCAATTGAGTAGTTCAGGAGATTTCAGACAGTAGAGGTGACTTTAAGAAACAGGAAACCAGAAGAAGGGTGTGAAGGTGACAGCTCAGATACACAAAAGGGGAGCACCAGAGACAGACAGTAGGGTCAGGAATGTCTCTTGGAAAGCATAAAGGGAACTCCAGAGCCCCCTGCTTAGAGACAGGCACAGAAGAGAGGAAGCAGGTCCCACAGTGGCTGCAAGAGCCCTCATCCAACCTGGTCCTGTAGGGCTAAAACCAGTGTCATCATTTAGTGAGACCTCAAATGGAGAGGGGACAAAGCCAGAAGTGACAGGGGAAGCAGGGTGGGGCAGGACAGGAAAAAGGCATTGGAGCTTGGAGGAACTAAAGGAGAGAGCTGCCTTAAAAAGGAGATTAATGGAGTCAGATGTTTCTCCCAATATTCTTTGTAAGAGAGGCAAGAACAGGACAAAACCCAAAAAGACACAGTAATAATTTGCTGGGTTTTTTCCAACCAGCCCATGGGAGAGTGCAGAGAACAGGACAGGGATCTCCTTCCAGGCTGGGTAGTTGCTGTTGGGAGGCAACATGGAGACTGTCCAAAGGAGGTAATGAGAGTGGTGAAGGGCCCTGAAGGAAGCCGTGTGAGGACACTGAGGGCACTTGGTGTGTTCAGCTGGAGCAGAGGAGACTGAGGGCAGACCTCACTGCAGTTCCAACTGCCTGGGCAGGGGCAGAGGAGGGGCAGGACTGAGCTCTGCTCTGGGGGGACCAGGGACAGCACCCAGGGAATGGCCTGGAGCTGTGTCAGGGCAGGGGCAGGGTGGATCTCAGGACAAGGTTCTTCCCCCAGAGGCTGGTTGGGCACTGACCAGGCTCCCCAGGGCAGTGGGCACAGCCCCAAGGCTGCCAGAGGGTTTGGATGATCCTCTGGGGCACAGGGTGTGACTCCTGGGGATGGGCCTGTGCAGGGCCAGGAGTTGGACTGGATGAACCCTGTGGGTCCCTTCCAACTCAGGATTTCCTGGGATTCTGTGTGACTTTATAAAGGCCTCATCTCTCCTGCTCTTGTCTCTTTTCCTACTGATGGAGCAAAGAGGCTCTTGGTGGTCCCTGGAGAAGTGAGAGAAGTGAAAGTGTGAGTGTCCAGCAAACACAGCTCTGCCAACACCCACAGCACCTCATCAGAGAGCTCAGTCAGCAGTTAGTGTGTGCCCTCATTCAATGGGGAAATTAATCTTTTGCCTGTGTTAAACAGGGCTGCATAACTGGAGAACTGCCTCAGGCTCTCCTGGCCACAGTTTGGCCATGATGCCTCTCTGCTGACAGCAGATGTTTGTGTGCTGAGGTGCAGCTCCACACACATGGAGGGGGTGGCATTCTGGACAAGCCGAGCTCTCTGTAAACCACCTTTAGAGCAAAGCAATGCACTGAGCACTGGGCTTGTTTGTTGGTGCTCTCTACATCTCCCTGACAGGAGGGTGGAGCCAGGTGGGAATCAGCTTCTTGTCCCAGGTAATAATAATGGGACAAGAGGAAACGGCCTCAAGTTGCACCAGGGGAGGTTTATATTGGATGTCAGGGAAAATTTCTTCATTGAAAGACTGATTAAGCATTGGCACAGCCTGCCCTGGGCAGTGGTGGAGTCACCATCCCTGGAGGGGTTCAAAAACAACCAGATGTGGCACTTCACAATATGATTTAGTGGGAATCGTGGGATTCAGTCAAAAGTTAGCCTTGATGACCTTGGAGGTCTTTTCCAACCTTAATGATGCTGTGATTCTGTGCAAAGTACTGTGGAACTGTGGAGGAAGCTCTCTCAGCTGCAATCCCAGCCTACAGAGTCAGCTGGGCAGTGGGACAGCAGAAAACTGGGTCTCCAGGGGATCCTGGGCCTTGTAAGGCACAGGGTGACCCTGAGTTGGTGTTGGGTTGTTGGGAGCTCCTGCCACAACTGCAGTGTGGACTCGATCAAAACAAGATGTGTTCTCTTTTCTGACACTGATGGTTTTCAGCAATGACAAACATAATTCCCTGGATTCTGACCCTTGGTGAAAGAGGCCTGAGAGACATTAATAAAGATGGGCATTGTCTGTTATTTAGTCTTTAGTTCCAAGCCTGCTGGAAGATGACAGGCTCGAAACAAGGGATCACAGGTTTAGACCACACACACAATCCAGCCAGGCTGGCAGCCTTCCAAGGACAAACAAGGATTAAACAGCAAACCAAAGGAGTTTTGCACATTTGTTTCCTCTTGCAGGGGTGGTCAGGGGGCTGTGCTGGCAGAGGGATCTCTCAGGAAAAGGGCAAAGAGCAGCTGAGCTGCCCAACCCAACAGAAAGTGAAATCATGATCTTTGAACAGTCTGATATTCCTGGCTGCTCACAGCCAGTGACCTTTTCATCATGTTCTCTGCCCTGCTGGTGATCGAGTGGGTGCCTGTCACCACACACTTGGCTCTCAGGGTTGACAACCTCTGCCAATCCTCCTGGGTGATGCATCCCCTGCCCTCATGGCTGCAGGGTCGTCTTTGCCCCACTGGTCTGATCCTCCAGCTGGGGAGAGTTCATGGCCCTTCTCAGATCCTACCTCAGAGCAGGAAGCAGGGTCTGAGGTCAGGAGAGACTTCTGAGAGTCTCAAACCAAGTTGCTCAGGGCTTTGTGTCGTTGTTGTCTGGATCCCTCCAGGGATGGGTGATCTGCTTTAGGGGTTACGGTGGTGGTGGGTGAATGGTTGGACTGGATGATCTTGAAAGTCTCTCCCAACCTTGATGGCTCTCTGTAAATCCACAGAATCACTGAACCATTAAGGTTGGAAAAGCCCTGTAAGATCTTTAAGTCCAACCATTATCCCATCTCTCCCAGGTCCACCACTAACCCATGTCCCTAAGCACCACATCTACACACTTTTGAACACTTCCAGGGACAGTGATTCCATCCTTCCCTGGGCAGCCTGTGCCAGTGCTTGACAACCCTTTCAACAAAGAAATTTTTTCTAAGGTCCAAGCCTACAGGCTCTCTGGGTGCCTGTCCCACTGTTTGGGGACCCTCAGCACCATTTATTTCCAGGACAGCCCTGCTCCACCTGCTCCTGCTGTGCACCCTGGGGAGTCCCACAGCCCCTTCCTGCGCACCAGCCCACGCAGAGGGTGTGTTACAGCCCACCTCTGAAGGCAAGAGGAACTCAGGTTCTTGTTAACGGATCCCTCGGGGGAGATTGGAGTGAGAAGCACTGAACCACTTATGATTGTAAATATATCTCTGTAGGGTTTGGTTTAGAACCATTTGGGTGAAATGGAAAACAGGGATGGAGCCATTTTAGGGTATTATTATCTGTAGATATATGGCCATAGGAAAGTATAACAATATCACTCAAGAAAATGTAGAAGGGAAAATGAAAGGAAGGAAGAGAAGGAAAGAATAAGAGTAGAAGGATCCATAATCACCACCCAGGATCTACGACCAGACCTGATTGTTGCACCGTTGGTCAGAGTGATGATCAAAGTCTTGGTCCATCAGGGATGGGGGAAAAAGCCCCCCAAACACGAAGTCTGATGGGTTAACACACAGTCAGGAACACACTGGTACCTCCCCTGTGAGGGGGAAGTTTTACACCATCTCCTGCAACAGACTTTGGATCTCATGCAACATTTTCGGGTCTCGTGCAGTCCTCTAGTGAGAGGCCTCAGGAACGGGGAGGGGGACACTTCGGGGGGCCTTGATGGTTTATGGCCCCTCCTAAGACATGACACTGCCTCTCATACCAGTAGTCCTACGTGGGAATGTGACCTTCTCCAGGGGAGGGGGGAGGTGTGTTTTTAAGGCAGGGCAATTTGTCATGACAAAAAGCACATCCCATCTCCACAGATTCTGCCTCTTACCTGGCTCAACGCCCAGCTTGGAGGCTCCCGCTCTGTCTTATGCAGAGCAGTCTCACTATTACACACCAAAACCCTCACCCCTGCCCCTGGGGAGATGCAAACTTGGCCCCAGCAAAGCACCTTGTTGCTCCTCAATTATTATCAGTCATTAACCGTTAATGCCCAGTCTCTCACACGGTGCCGTTGGGCTCTCAGCCCCCCCCAGATGTGATCTGAGCTGGATATTTGTGTCCCCAGCTCTACAGAACTGCCCTCTTGGTGCTCACAGTCTGGACATTCTGGGAGCAAACCCCTCTCCTGTTTCTCCTGACAGCAGCAGAGATGTGATCTCAGCTCTTTCATTTAGAATGAAACTCGAGCCTAATGTCTTGCTTTCTGTACAAATGAGCTTTCCTG
Organism: Cephalopterus ornatus; assembly: GCA_013396775.1. Taxonomy (NCBI): domain Eukaryota; kingdom Metazoa; phylum Chordata; class Aves; order Passeriformes; family Cotingidae; genus Cephalopterus; species Cephalopterus ornatus. The sequence goes on from VZRE01016017.1 coordinate 239,970, forward strand.
CCCTAAAAGAAAGGGCTGGTCAAATTCTAGTGAAGGTAATTACACTGAGCTCACCTAAGAGCCTCCAGAGCCTCAACTGAAGACATTATTAAGGAATAATTGTTTCTTAATTTGCTTTCTCCAACACAGCTTTGTACAGTGTCAAACAGTCAGACTGCAGGGGTGGCTGAATTTCAGCCGTGGCCACAATGCAGCTGATGGCTCTGTAATATTTCCTGGCTGCTGCCATGATGTAGCTCTTATACAACAGATTTGGAGCTAAAATTTAATCCATTATGGCTGTAAACAAGCCACTCCAATGTGAAGCAGGTGTAACCTGCACTGTCCGCTGAAAATATGAAGTAATAACTCTGAGAAAATGGGGAAAATCTAACGGTCTGCCCAGCTATTTGTCAGGGTGTAACGTCCCCTGTATCCCAGGATTACGGGGGGTGGGATTCATCTGGCTCTATGTGTCCCTCTGCAGTCTCTGCAGCTCTCATCAGTATAAGCAACAGAACCCAAGCCACCATTAATCTTGTCCTAAAGCCTAAATTAGGTCAGTGAATAGCACCTGAAAGTGCCACTTTCCCTCGAGATACTGGAAAGAGAGTCCACAGAGATGTGATCAGACAGAGGCATTAAAAATTAGGAGCAATAAATCCCCCAGTGGATTCCTTACCATGTATCTGGGCATCAGAATTGATCCCTGGGTAAGTTCACTCCAAAAAGTCATGGAAGAAGACACAGACACTGCTAAGTCTGTCCCTACAGCTGTTCATCCCTTGTATGTCATGTTCTGGCGTGTTCATGCATGACTTGCATGTTCATCCAAGTGAACTGTGAACTGGCACCTGACACCAGCACTGGCAGGGCCAGGGGAAGTTACCCATCCACATTTTTCCAGTGTAAACACTGGTCTGTGCCAATCCTGTGCCCTTGGACACAGCTCGGTCTGTATTTCTGTCTGTATTTCTGTCTCAGGGCAACTGGGGACCCTCTTGGGGGTGGTATCACCAAATCAGGCTAACAGTGTGAGACCTAATTTTAGTGACAGTTTTTTGGGGTTTTCTAACCATTTCTAAGTCCATTATTGTATATATATATATGTCCATTTCTAAGGCATTACTGTATAACTTAAGATGTATTCATTAATGCATTAATTGAGATATGGGGAGTCCCAGTGGGTGGTCAAACATGGGCCAGGGAACGCTGAGTGGGCAAAGTTTGCAGTGTCTGAATTCAGAGCATAGAAGCAAGTCCTTTTTACCTGAGGGAAACCTAGTGAGCAAAGAAGTGCCATTCCACAGATATTCCCAGGTCTGGAGCCCCCTGTTCCATAGGTAGGTGCCTGAAAAGCTGGGGCAGTCATGTGCCATCCTGAGTGACTCCAGTGCCCATTTGGGATCCATCTGGCACCAAATGGTATCAGAAAAGGCTGCAGAGCTCGTTTTTCTGCCCTTACCTCCTTCTGCAGGAACATGTGGAGGGAGTCACGCTCTGCAGGACCCTTTCTGTCCTGGAACATATTGCATTCAGCTTCAAAGTAATTTTACACAGGGCAAAAATGGCAGGGCATATTTCTTCCCACAGCCTGCTCTCTATGAGAACAGAGCTGAGCAGCAGCTCAGGTGGCCAGACAGAACAGGGAGCAGCTCGATTTATTGCCTGGAACATAATCCAGCACAAACAGAGTGATGGAAATGTGGAATCTCTTCCAACAAGGCAGGAGAAAGGCTGTTAGGAAAATGAGTTGGACCTTCCTGATAAGCTGCTCCAGTTATTTCATGTAGAGCATAATTCACTGCCCCTCTGTGAACCTGAACACATTTGCTTTCCCTTCCATTTCCTCTTTCTGTGCTGCCCAGGGTTTCTGGGCCATCTGTGAACCATCATCACCGTCCCCAGACTGGCCAGCACAGGCATCCAGAAGCTACTTGATTCCAGATAAGACATCAGGAGGAAAGTCCAGAGAGGGCAATCAAGTTCATCAGGAAGTTGGTGAGCAGGGGAGGAGTGGGGCAGCTCAGACACAGACCAGGGAGCAGAGCAACAAATGCTCTGGAGCTGAAATGGGAAATGAGAGTCATCCCCTCTCACAGCACAAAGAGATCAGAGCAAGAAGTAACTGAAACAACTGTTTGGTTCGGTCACAACACACCATAAGCAGGAGCTGGGGCAAAACAGCTCTTGGAATCTTATTTTTCAGAGAGAATCAGGCAAAATCCACCTGGAAACACCTCAAATGAGATCATTATAATTCATGTTTCAGCTTTTGTCCTGTCAGTAGAAAGCAGCTTTCTCTCCCCGGCTGCTGTGCCCTCACTGTGTGTGACACAGGGGTCTGTCAGGTTGGGATCCTGAGCTTGATGCTGGACTGGGTGTAAGATTCCCAATGGAATCCCGTGTTTAAGGGTATGGCTCCAACACAGGTGGGCTCCCTGCACCAGATTTGACTCAGGATCTTGCTGAGGCATCCACAGAATCACAGGATCATTAAGGTTGGAAAAAGCCTCCAAGATCATCAAGTCCAAACTTTGACCAAATACCACCATGCCCAGCAAACCCAGACAGTGTTCATGACAAGGTGGCTGCCCAGACAAGGACCCTCCCTACCTAGAAACCCATCTTCAGGGTATTTATCCATGTTACTCCCACTCCAGTGAGGTGAGTGCCAGCTCTGACCAAGCTGAGCTGCTACAGCATCTCTCTCACTGCTTTGCTTTGCTTGAATAAACCTGTCAAAGCTGCTTCTTTCAACTTTTCTGGGGCTGGAGGTGAGTCCAGGTAACACCAGATGTTTTGGTGCTCCTGAGGGCAGGAGCCAGAGGGATTTTGGGTGGCAGAAAGGCTGCAGAGATGTGGCTCTGCTGGCCTGTCCCCAAGGAAAGCCCTTTTGCCTCCACTCTGCAGGTAGTCAGGTCACCTAAGGACCACCCCAGCAATGCTCATGTGAGGGCTGGGAAGAAGTGACACCTGAAACTGTGTCTCTGCCAAAGGCTGCAAGGTGGGAGAAAGGGGAGCCAGTGGGAAGGGAAGGGAGCAGAAAACATGTCCTCACAGACCAGCCCTCACAGGAACCACCATGCACTGCTCGAGTGACAGCCAGAGTTATGCTGGCTTCTTGTCCCTTACTTTAAAGGCAGATCCCTGATAGGTTTGATTTGTTCCTCGAGGTGATTTTTTATTGCTTCTTACAGGAGATGACCCTTATTTCATTTGCTACATGAGTTATAGGAAGCCCATATCAATCAGTCAAAGCCTGGAGAGCAGGCAGTCCCACCACTGATTAAACCTGGCTCTCGGGGTGGAATTCAGCCTGGAGGAACCTTCTCTTTTAACAGAAACTAATCATAAAGTTAGGGGGGAAAGGAGTTTCTGCTTTTGTGTGATCAAAGATGGTGTTCCTTGTGCACTAAAAAATTGGCCAGTGAGCACTGAGCAACTGCCTTGTGCCTCACTTGTTTTGTGTATTATAATTCTTGCATTATCAGCATCATTATGTTCTTCCTTTTCTGTCCCACTCAACTGTCATTATCTCAACCAGTGCAGGGCAGGGAGTGAGTGAGTGTGTTGTGCTCAGTTGCCAAGTGGGGTTAAACCACAACACCCATCTGCACACAGACATTTTATTGCAAGGATTTAGCAAGTCTAAAGGTTAGGACAGGGCTTTGAGACATCACAGAAGGTAATCTCCCACTGGTAGATCCTGTTAGAGCCCCGTACTCCCCCTGTCTGGCGGGGAGACAGTGGTTGTTGCCCTGGAAGGTGATCTTGTTTCCCAAAACCTTGGGATCAAACTTTATACAATCATACAAAGATGGTGAAGGGTCTGCAGAAGCCATATGAGGGTATTTGGCTTGTTCAGCTGGAGAAGAGGAGACTGAGGTCAGAGCTCACCAGGGGCTCCAGCTCCTCCCAAGGGGCAGCTCTGATTTCTGCTCTGGGGGACCAGGGACAGCACCCAGGGGATGGCCTGGAGCTGTGTCAGGGCAGGGTCAGGGTGGATCTCAGGGAAAGGTTCTTCCCCCAGAGGCTGGTTGGGCACTGACCAGGCTCCCCAGGGCAGTGGGCACAGCCCCAAGGCTGCCAGAGCTCCAGGAGGGTTTGGACAACGCTCTGAAGAACAGGGTGGGATTGTGTCTGTGCAGGGCCAGGGGTTGGACTCGATGATCCTTGTGGGTCCCTTCCCACTCAGGAGATTCCAAGATTCTGTGATTCTATGACCTCAGATGCAGCATCTGGAGAACCAAGGAGCTGCTACGTTACTCAGAGGGCAGCTTTCAGAAATTATTCCCATTTCCACTGACTTGTTTGCAGTGTGTGTTTAGACATGCTACAGCTGAAATAACACTACACAGTCAAATTTTTTCTCATTAAAACTGTTTTTTTTAAATCCATAACTATATGATTGTTAAGAGGTAGCAGGTCTCTGAGGCCCACTGGCCCTGGGCTGCAGGGTGGGCAGGTGCCAAGAGCAATTTCTGTGTCCCTCATGGATTGTGACCATGCCTGTGACTGCAGCAAAGCAAAATATGCCCCTAAAAGCAAGAAACTTTCTGTTTTCCCAACTGAGAATCACTCCCATAGATCACTAAATATAACAGTAATTTCCATATGTCTTGCTGGAGTTTATATGGAAGTAGGTCCTCAGTTGCTCGGGGTGGTTAATCAGATATAAGTCAGTATGCAAATGGGACAAGTGCAAATGCTAAAATTGTGGCATTAGAATTTTAGAGAATATAATTGCAAAATATTTTTGTATATCATTATTTTGATATAATTATTTTGATATAATTATTAGGGAACTTGTAAGATAAGAACTCTTGAAAGGTTTTGCGTGAGGGAAATGAAAATACAGAAAATGAGAAAGTATCTGCTGCAGAAAAATCAAGTGTATCATAACATATCAGTAATCATTAATATAGATTTTTGTGAGTGCAATAGCAAATGAAACACTTTCTCAGGCTTCACTTAGTGGTACAATGGCAAATCTTTGTAGGACAAAAGCAGTGTGGATATTACCAACAGCATATTAGTTCTCCTTCATCTGAGGAAAATTATTAATAAAGGCTGGACATGGTTTTCTTTGCTGTTGATGCTTCATGCCGTGAAAATAACAAAACCTGCTGATTTGAAACACAACATTGTTATCATCTGCTTGATTATTTCCAAGATAAGAAGGGTGACAGAGTGATTAGTTCAGAATAAAAAGAAATCAAACATTTTGAGCTTTTTTTCTCTTTATCATCATTTTGAGTTTCTATGCTGTTATTAATTTTGGTAGATACCGCTCACTTCAAATGAACAGGAGAAGAGAGGGAATATGTGCCCTACATCAACTACCAGCTGATACACAGCCCAAAACAGGGTGTGCAGAGAATTTTATCTTCAGAATCACCAAGGAGGCTGGAGGTGTGCAGGGAAGGGACCGGAGCTGGGAAGGGGCTGGAGCAGCAGGAGCGGCTGAGGGAGCTGGGGGGGCTCAGCCTGGAGAAAAGGAGGCTCAGGGGGGGCCTTCTGGCTCTGTAACTCCCTGACAGGAGGGGGGAGCTGGGGGGGGTCGGGCTCTGCTCCCAGGGAACAAGGGACAGGAGGAGAGGGAACAGCCTCCAGCTGTGCCAGGGGAGGGGCAGGTTGGATACTGGGAAAATTCCTTCATGGAAAAGTTTGTCAAGCATTAGAAGGGGCTGCCCAGGGAGGTCTGGAGTCCCCATCCCTGAAGTGCCCAAGGAAGGCCTGGCCGTGGCACTCAGTGCTCTGGGCTGGGGACAAGGGGGGCATTGGGCACTGGGTGGACTCCATGTGTTGGGAGGGCTTTTCCAACTTAATGATCCTGTGATTCTATAAATAAGCAATTTTACTCAGTCTTCCTAACCAGTGATAGTTGTCCCAGCATGACAGAGATATTTATCTGGCAACCTTAACCATGGAGAGATACTGAGGTGTATCCCCAGGAGCCTCCTCTTTCTCTGTACTGTGCAGTTAAAAGGATCATTAAACGATTTGCAGTTATTTTAGGTCACTTCTGCACACTGAGGGAGGACTTTGCACATGGAATTTTTTATGTTAATGAACAGAAATAAAGCTGGTGGTGCAGAGATCCTCTTTTTTATACAGTAATGTGTACATATTTGTTTCTTTATTTCTCAGGACATAAAAAATGGGGGTGTTTTATGCCACAGCTAATTAAAACAGACTCATCTCATGTTCTGTTTATGAGGAATTGCAGACATTAAAGTGTGAGCTAAAAAAAGAAAGAAACAGGTGACATTATTTGTCCACAAATACGGCTTCTGTTTAAAAGACAGATATGGGCAAAGTAGGAAAGAAGCCAAGAAGTTTAATTCCATGGCATCTTGGGATCACAAAGAGGTGTTTGGGAGGTTTTAAGTTGATTTTGCTGCTTGTCTGAGGACTGTTGCTTGGAGAAAGAGTCAGATCAGTTTGTGTGTCAGTGGTCCAGAAGCCCTGAAACTCCATCTTCAAATAATTCCTTCCAGTTCTTACACCAGGGATATGTGTTGTCCACATATCACTGAGAAAAAGAAGTTTCCTCGAATAACTAAATATGAATAAGCTGCAGAAATCTATGAAATATTGATTCTGTTCAGGCTGGAAAGTTAATCCTGTTCGCACATGTAAAGAGTGTTTTACAAATTCATTAAAAATAACATGGGAGCTCTGGAATGCACTAAAGGTGATTAATTTGTACCATTTTAAATAATATACTATGGTTTACAAAATGTGAATTATTTATGAGAGCAGCAGTAACATTTAGTGGAAAGAAAAATAAATGTATGACTAAGGTAAACGTGGGTTTCCAAATGTCACAACTTGAGACATGATTTCCACATTTCCAGCTGGCTGTTCCTCATGTTCAGAGAACCACGGAACTGCTGAGGTTGAAGGCACCTCTGGAGATCATCGAGTCCAAGTCCTCTGCTCAAGGAGGGTCGCCTGGAGCAGACTGTCCAGGACCATGTCCAGCAGAGTTTTGAATATCTCCAAGCATGGAGACTTCCCAGAAACTCTGGAAAACCTCTTTCAGTGCTTGCCCATCCTTAAAACAAAAATCTTTCTTCTTAGGTGTAAGTGGAATCTCCTGTATTTCAGTTTTTGGCCATTGCTTCTGTTCCTGCCACTGGGCACCACCGAGAAGGGCCTGGATCCAACTTCTCCTCATCATATCAGGTATTAATAGACGTGGACAAGGCCTCCTGTGAGCCATCTCTTCTCCAGGCTCAACAGTCCCAGCTCTCACAGCCTCTCTTTGTACAGAAGATGCTGCCATCCCATTCCCACCCTCCTGGCCCTTCCTGCTCCCATGGCCATGGGCAGATGGGCAGGAGGAGCTGCAGCCACAGGAGAGGAGGCAAAGACTGTGGCACTGAACACCTCCAGAGCCAGATTTACTACCCCTGGTAAGTGTTTTTGATCTGTTTGGGGGCTTGAGACATCAACTAAAAGCTCCACAAGATGCAGTAGGAAGGGAGAGCTCCCCTCTGGTGTCCTCAATGTGTCCCCATCCCAGTTAAAGTCATCTGACCACACTCAGCCCCCTGAGCCACAGGGGAATTCTTTGCCCTGCCAGGGCTGGATTTATCATTTGTGCAGCCCCCTTAGGCAGCTGTGAGGAGAAAATGGAAAAAGGAGCCCTCTGTCACTCCCTGGAGAACCACGGAGACAGGAACTCCAGGCATCCGTTGCTAAGATGGACAGGTTTAATACCACACGAGAGCCCACAGACACTCGCCCTGCCTGTGGTGTGTTCCACAGCCCTTGCTTTGCTGGCACATCCCTGCTCTCACCTCTTGATGTGTTTATTATTTTGCTGTCAGCTTTTTTTCCAGCTGTTTTATGAGCCAGACTTTTCATTTTGGTTAAAGCCCAGGAAGCGTCAAGCAGGGACAGGGTTAGAGGAGGTCAAAGGAGGAGGCAGGAATTGCAGGCTGCAGTTAGGATGCTTTATGTTCTCCTTAGACCTACCTGTCGGCTCCTGCTGCCACTGCCACATGATGGATTGGCTCTCAGCTCCTCACCAGACACCTCACACAGCGGAAGCAAAGGGATAGAGATGACATCCCAAACTGGAGCAGCTGGAGCACAAACTGGCCCCTCTCGTAGCCAACAGCAGCGATTGATGAGCTGGAGGCAGTGGAGGGGGGGAAGTGGGAGCACTCCTGAGGTTGTGCCACTGGCTGGGGTTGGGCAGCTCGGGCAGGTTCTTTGCTTTGGAGGGTGAAGATGGTGACATGGCAGAAGGAGAGAGCCCTTCCCCAGCCAGCCCAGCCACCAAGGCCCAGGGCTAACTCCCCTTCTTATCTGGGCATGGTGCATCAGGGGGAAAGTCACCCCCAGATCAGTAGGACCTGCTGGCCCATGTTGGTGCCGGTTGGCCTCATGGTCAGAGAGGAATGACACCAACCTTGCCCTCGGGTGTGGGGGCTCTGCAGGATTCATCCCAGAATCCCAGGATAAGCTGAGCTGGAAGGGACCCACAAGGATCATCGAGTCCAGCTCCTGGCCCTGCACAGGCCCATCCCCAAGAGTCACACCCTGTGCCCCAGAGGATCATCCAAACCCTCCTGGAGCTCTGGCAGCCTTGGGGCTGTGCCCACTGCCCTGGGGAGCCTGGTCAGTGCCCAACCACCCTCTGGGGGATGAACCTTTCCCTGAGATCCAACCTGACCCTGCCCTGACACAGCTCCAGGCCATTCCCTGGGTGCTGTCCCTGGTCCCCCAGAGCAGAGCTCAGTCCTGCCCCTCCTCTGCCCCTGCCCAGGGAGTTGGAACTGCAATGAGGTTTCCCCTCAGTCTCCTCTGCTCCAAGCATTAAGCACCAGAGACAGATTTTAGCCAAGATTCAGAGATCTGGTCTGGCCTTTGTCTCTTATCTCTTCTACTTCTTCCTCCTCCAGATCAGCATGTGATGACAAAAATGAGGCAGAGTTTCTGTCTTTCACCTGACATGAAACCAACAGGGAAGAATATTGTGTGGAGGAGGTTCAAGTCCTCTACCACAAGCACAGAAGGGGACCAGGAGCTCCCATGGAATTTGGTGCTCACCTCTTTGGATCACCTCTTTGTCACAAAGACTCACAGAATCATAGATTCTATGATTTGGCTGAGGTCAGATCTCATTGAGGTCTTCAACATCTTCATGAGGGGCAGCTCCAACCTGTGCTCGGTGTGAGCAGGGACAGCACCCAGGGAATGGCCTGGAGCTGTGTCAGGGCAGGGGCAGGTTGGATCTCAGGACAAGGTTCTTCCCCCAGAGGCTGGTTGGGCACTGACCAGGCTCCCCAGGGCAGTGGGCACAGCCCCAAGGCTGCCAGAGCTCCAGGAGGGTTTGGATGATCCTCTGGGGCACAGGGGGTGACTCTTGGGGATGGGCCTGTGCAGGGCCAGGGGTTGGACTGGATGATCCTTGTGGGTCCCTTCCAGCTCAGGATACTCTCTGGTTGCTGTTTCCAGTAGTACCATAGCAAAACCCCCAGTCACAGCAATGACATGATGTAGGCAGTTTTAAGAGCAGATTTTCACCTCCTGGGCAGCTGAACGTTTAGCACCGTGACAGCTGTGAAACAAATGCCTGGATACTTCCACCAGTGATGGTACATGAGAAACAGCAGAATTAGGAATGCCTGAAACAGGCAGAGAGGAGAGTTCTTTCCAGCAGAGCTGTTTACTGGGAAATGTGCCCTTGATGAAGCTGTTTTTCTGTTTGGTTTCTTATTATGACACAGCATTACAGTCATTAGAACTTCCCATGTAGTGACAATCTCCTTCCTTTGGAGACTGCTGTGATATGAGATGATGAGGCAGGAATGATCTGAGTGCTTCTCATGGGGATCTCGTTATCTCACAGAATCCCAGGATATGCTGAGTTGGAAGGGACCCACAAGGATCATCCAGTCCAACCCCTGGCCCTGCACAGGCCCATCCCCAAGAGTCACCCCCTGTGCCCCAGAGGATCATCCAAACCCTCCTGGAGCTCTGGCAGCCTTGGGGCTGTGCCCACTGCCCTGGGGAGCCTGGTCAGTGCCCAACCAGCCTCTGGGGGAAGAACCTTGTCCTGAGATCCAACCTGACCCTGCCCTGACACAGCTCCAGGCCATTCCCTGGGTGCTGTCCCTGGTCCCCCCAGAGCAGAGCTCAGTCCTGCCCCTCCTCTGCCCCTGCCCAGGCAGTTGGAACTGCAATGAGGTCTGCCCTCAGTCTCCTCTGCTCCAGCTGAACACACCAAGTGCCCTCTGCTACTCCTCATCTCGTCCAAAGAAACTTCTGCTAATGTTAAAACAGGCTGGAAAACCAACCACTGCAGTCATCATGATCTAAAAATGGCCCTGTGTTGTATTTCCAGCCAAACTGGCTCAGCTGGCACAGCCCTGACATGACATCAAGGAAATGAAACTCTTCTGAGTCTCTGCCTGCAACCCTGGTTGGGTTTTGTAGCCAAGACAGGAAGAGTCAGGTAAGGAAACAGGGCAGCCTGTTACCCCAGAATTCATTTGCTCAAATTGCTGAGCACCTGCTATTGAATAAAAACAAGAGTTTCTGCTCCTGGACATGTGTTGGGAGTAAGGCTGGGTGAATAATTGATTTTTCAGTTCAACCACCAAGTTAAAAAGTGGAAAAAAAAATCTATTTGATCCAAACTAAAGCAGATGTTTTCAGGTTTCCTTGCCAAAAAGAAAAATGAAACAATTCCACTTCAGTGATTAAAAACAAAGAAGTTTTATTCTGGTTTGGGCCATTCTGAGGAAAATGAACCTGCAGCTTGGAAACCAAAGTTAACAGCATCTTTTTCCACTCAACATTCAGCACTAGCATAGCCTGGAGCTGTGTCTCCACAACCACACAGGGGCCAGTGTCCCCGGGTTTCATGGGGAAACTGTTCCACTTGTGCTTTACTCACTGCAGCAAAAAAGGAAAGCAGGTGCATCCTCCACTCCCACATCTCTCTGAGATGCAGGATCATCTTAGTCCCCAAATTAAGTATTTTATCTTAGGTGGAATAATCAGGATATCACACCAAAATCCAGCTGCAGGTAGAGGAATTCAGCAGAGAGTTGGATCACGCAGCAACTTAGAGGTTTACTTTGAATTAAGCAAGAAGTGGATTTCAATTGGAGTGAGCAATTTAAGCTGCTAATTGAAGGAAATAAAGTGGTTTATCTTCTTGAAACTATTTGTTCACTCTTAACAGGCTGGACATTTTACGGAATAGTTACTTTGAAATGCAGATCAGAGCAAAATGTTTAAAATCAGTTCATTCCAACACTGAAGTTCCCTTACCTGAGTTGTCAATGAACCTCAAGAAGACAGTCTGTCAGGTCTCTTTGCCTTTTCCATTTGGAAACTGGCCCAGAGCCAGTTATTGTTGAGTTTTAATTCACCTCCAGCAGTAGCAGATACCACTAATGGTGCTGTCAAGACAGGCAGAGCAGCTCCACTGATCCACCTTGTTCCAGAAGACAAGACTCAAGTGTCTCCCTTGTTTCAGGCAGGTGAATTGTGTTATCCAAGGAAGTCCTTCTTGACCATCTTTGAAAGAAAGGGATGTGAAGGGAAAGCAGGGAGAGTGTAAACAGAAACATGACACCAATCAACCTGTTATCTTCAATCAAAACACCCACCCAGGCTGCAAGAACTGAAGTATTTATTTCCTCTTCTGCTTCAGGATATCCCAAGGCACATCTCCTCCTTCCCAGAGAAGGCTCTCACTGCTTCTCAAGTGGATACTTGGAACAATATAGCTGGAAAGGAAGGAATAGTGACTTCCCTCCTATTTTGTGGCAGCTGGACCTCTAAAATAGCTCAGAATTTAGGCTGTGGGATGAAACTCAGTTTGCCTCAGTAGAGCTGAATGTTTGGGGAGGCACTTGCATTAGCAGTGGGCACTCCATATCACAGGACATGGGGCCAGGACACTCCCATCCCAATGGGACTGGCCTAACTGGAGTTATATTTCAGCTCTGGAGTCACCAAATCTTGATAGTTCTACAAAAGGACCATTCTCACAGTTGGGAGGATGCCCTGCACTGAGGAAGTGCCCCCAGTAAGTGGTTGGGTCACCCTTCAAGGGAAGTGAAAGAAAACAGTGTTCAAGGAGAACCTCAAGGTAGAAAACAAAGAGGTTGGATGGGATTTGGAGCAGCCTGGGATAATGGAAAGTGTCCCTGCCCACAGCAGGGGGTGGAAGGAGATGAGATTTAATGTCCCTTCCAAATCAAACCATTCTCCGATTTCTGTGTTTCTCTGATTTCAAGGCAGCTGAAAAGGATCAGAACATTGTTGAGAGTTTTGCCATAAGTGGGGTGGCAGATTTGGGGTTTGCACCTGTGTTTCATGTCTCTAACAAAGTCTTCAGGAAAAAGATTCTCAAAATGTCTGAGGCAGCAAATACAGAAGTTTCAAGGTGGGTCCTCTGGAGAGCTTGTCTGTCAGGGAGGAGAAGTTAAGCCCATGGCAGAGGGAAAAAACATCTGGTTGGAAAAACATCAGGACCATGTTCATAAAATGAGGGTTGAGGTCTCCCCCAGCCCAGCCTGGGAAAGGGCAGGATAAAGGCAGAAGAATAAGGGAGGGCTGATCCTTGGAGGAACAGCTGAGGTGCAACACTGAGGCTACCTCTTACCAACCCTGTCCCTGAATGCTGGTGAACAACACGCAGCTGCATCTTCTGCTCCCTCCCTCTGCATCTGCTGCTCAGGGAGAAGATGCTGCTCTCTGTGGTTGCCAGTCTATCACCTTCCATCAGCACAAAGAATGTCTCGATAAAGAGATGAAATAGGCAGGCTGGGGATAATTGCAGGTTGTGGATGTGGATAATAGCTGTAATTTGGGTTGTAGAAGCAATAAACCCGGGCTCAATCACTGCCTGCTTTGTTTGGGAACGAGCCCAAGCTGCAAACAGAGAAAATGAAATTTATGAAAAATATATATTTCAAGAAAAGTAATTAGCATATGTCTGTTGTGGTGATTGCAGGGGGCTGAGTGCTTCCAGCTTGCTGCAGGCTAAGCCAAGATGTTTGATTGGAGATAGACAGGATGGGTGGGACACCCTGCACAGCTCATCACAGGGAACCAGGGCAGGTGAAGTTGTGTCAGGGCAGGGTCAGGTTGGATCTCAGGACAAGGTTCTTCCCCCAGAGGCTGGTTGGGCACTGACCAGGCTCCCCAGGGCAGTGGGCACAGCCCCAAGGCTGCCAGAGCTCCAGGAGGGTTTGGATGATCCTCTGGGGCACAGGGTGTGACTCTTGGGGATGGGTCTGTGCAGGGCCAGGGGTTGGACTGGATGATCCTTGTGGGTCCCTTCCAACTCAGCACATCCTGCGTGACTTGTCAGAGGTGTGGATCTTTCATTATCAATGATTAGTTATGTAGATTGGACGTGGAATTTTTAGGCAGCTAAAAGTAGGTGGGATAAGTTTTGCTGTCATTTGATTGACATTTGGTCATCAAAGAGGCTCATCATTCCCACCCATGTTGCCAGGACAGTTGCCTGGAAAACATTCCTTGTTCCTGCTGCTGACACCTGACTCATCTCACGCTGCTCCAGGTTACAACGTGTGCTCAGGGGTAAGAGGAAGAAAATCCCATCTCAATTTTTTGATTCTATTTGCCTTTTTCCCTTTTTTATTTTGGCAGTCTGGAGCTTTCTCTTTGCTTCATAGACTCATGGAATGGTTTGGGTTGGAAGGGACCTTAAAGATCACCTTGTTCCACCCCCCGCCATGGGCAGGGACACCTTCCACTAGCCCAGGTTGCTCCAACCTGGCCTTGGAAACTTCCAGGGATCCAGGGGCAGCCACAGCTTGTCTGGGCAACCTGGGCCAGGGCCTCACCACCCTCACAGCTAAAAATTTCTTCCCAATATCCCATCTATCCCTGCCCTCTGGCAGTTGGAAGCCATTCCCCCTTGTGTTGTCCCTCCATCCCTTGTCCCAAGTCTCTCTCCAGCTCTTTTGGAACCCCTTTAGGCTCTAAGGTCACCATTGTCCTGCTCAGCTGCATCTCAGCTTGATTTGAGCACCTCAAGTAGAACAAGACTTAAAAAAAGGGATGAAATTAATAAGCAAACTATTCCAAAACTCAGATTTAAAGGGGATGGGCCTACATTTTCTATTGACTAAATTCAGTGTGGTGGGCATAAAGAAATGAAGGAACTTGAGAATGTACAATTATCCCATTTAGACACTTTCAAAACAAAAATTCTGTGCTATGGAAATGCAAGAAGAGGTTTGTTGTTTGGGGTTTTTCTAACTAAATTGCATCTTTTCAGTGTAAAAGTAACACCACCAAAAGAGTATGACTTAAATAAATCAGGCAAAAAGCCCAAAAATAAAGCCCAGTGTTTATCTGCCTCTCAATGGAAAAATCCCAGACTGATACAAAACGAATTGAGGGTGTTTCTTTTTTCTTCAAATTCTGTGTTTTCAACAAAAACGCTGAAAATTCCTTCCAAAACAAACTTCACTGGTTCTTTAAGCTTGGACATTGACATGAGAACTCTATTATTCTCCCAGATCATATCTGAAGAACTGAAGTTTCAATCATCTCCCTCCCAGGACTTCTTCCCCTGTAAAATTGATCTCCAGGGAGAGTTTCCCTGACAGTCAACTTAACCATCTTCCCTCTCATTTTCATCCCATTACTCCTGGCAAATTATTTTGTTAGGGTTATTGTGATGAGTGATGGGTATTCATGAGACCCTTCTCACTCTGATCTGTGTATTATGGGATGGCAATGTGCTTGGGAAACTTCTTCCTGCTGCTGGAGCAGTAATTGTCTTACCTTTAAATGTCTCTTCAGCAAAATATCTCAGATCTGTCTGGTTTTTGTGGATATGAGACTTCACCCTCTTGAAATGGAAACTGCACAATTAATGGCTCATGTAACTCACTGTGGAGGTGAAAGGCTGTCATGGAACAAAAAAAATGTGTGAAGTTGTAACTGCCATGAGTTCCTACAGAATCCTAGCAAAACACCACCAAAAAAATTGGGTTTCATCTTATTTGCTGATGGGAGCAGGGGTTTGTTTTGATGCCAAAAAACAGCACAGAATAACT
>VZRE01016018.1:0-29907 GCA_013396775.1 Cephalopterus ornatus
CCAAGAAACAGGATTTTTTTTCCAAATTATTAAAAAAAAGAATAAACTGTTATCAACTTGGAATTTTTCAAACTAATGGATTTAAAACCATCATGTCAGGTCTCCTAAATGAACGTTTATTGATAAAACTTCTCTTGTTCTAGAGTTGCAGAAAGCAGAAAAGTGAGAGAACATGTATTTTGAGGCATTGGACTGCATGTGTTCCCATTGCATGAAAAAGAGAAAACCGCTCTAGTGAGAGAGATAATTGCTGTCCCTGAAAGCATTCAAGACCAGGTTGGATGGGGCTCTGAGCAACTTGATCTAGTGAAAGGTGCCCCTGCACACAGCAGGGGTATTGGAACTAGATGATTTTTAAGGTCCCTTCCAACCCAAACCATTCTGTGAGATAGGCAATTCCAAAGTGCCACTAGAAATGTCCTAAAGAATTACCTTGGGTTGAACTAAAGTTTAGATGACCGAAATTTGAAGGCATGGCTCCTATACCAGTAAGTCCTGTGTGACTTTTCCTTCGGGATGTCTTTTTATTTGTTTTCACTTTTTATCTAGACCTTCTGGAGACCTCTAAAATGTTCTGAAGGACACCTGTGTCCCTCAAAAAATGCTGGAAGCAAGGATACTAAAAGAGAAGTCATATAGGCACACTCACAATTCAGATTCACAATTCACAATTGTTTCTTTACGGTGAAGTGGCTTTATGCTTTCTAAATTGTTTTTGATAGTACAAATCAATACAGTTATTTTTGATTATACATTTTTGCATTTCAGCAGAAGGCTTCCAAGTGACAGGCACCTTCTGTCTCTCAAATCTGACAGATTCGGCATTCACTGGAATGCTGGTTTGGAGCTTTTCTGCATGTCGATACAAACAACTCACTGTTGCACAGCTTATGTGAAGAGATCCAAGCCCATTATTCCTAACTCAAAAGTTAATACGGTGTTTACAAGGTTATACACACCCTTCAAGCAAAATGGAGTAAGTTGTTGTCCTTTTTCAGTAATCTTTCCCAGTCTACCTTCTATGAAACATTTTGATCAACAGCTTCTTCCTCTGTATTTAACTCCGAAATCCTCCGGGCTAAGCATTACGCTGGTTTTTGGCACAGTATAAACTAGCTTTCACAGTTGACTGCAGACTTCTGTTTTGTCATCCTCAGCTGTTATTGATGAAAGGTCTGAATGAGGGCTTCTGGCACTGATCAGTGAGCATAGCAGTGTGGAAGGAAATGTACCCTGCTTCAGAATAAATGCCAATCTTTTCTCAAAGAACTCCTTTATTCATTCTCAGTTATATATGACAAAAGTCTGATACAGGGACAGTAACACAGCCATAACAGCAGATCAAAATTCAGCTGGACCCACGATGTTAAACTTTATCCAGTAAGATGCCTGACATATTTAATACACTCTAGACCAACTATTTTAGTTCAGAGTTGGAAGGTCGACTTGGCAATTGGTTGCTTTTGTCTTCTCCTGTGCGGACATGAATAGGTCAGAAATGCCCTAATGGTTTTAGGCAGACTTGGTTAGTGTGGTCTTTCTATATTCCATCATTTCAAAAGAAGGAACTGTTGACTGGAATTCTGTGTTGGTCACCTGGGAGAGATCACCAAAGAAAGGACAACAGATGCAACTTTTTTGGTTTCACATTTAAAAATACTATATATATATCTTATAATATCATCTGTTAGAAATAGGGAGTCATCTCAGTAGGTCTTATAATTCAGGTCAGTGCATTTAATCAGAAAACAGATGGACATCTATTAAAAATAATGTGCATGACTCCTTTAATAGTATTGAATAGTATCCTTTAATATCTGCCTCTGGATTGCTCATGATTATGTTGATGATGATGGAGTGGCTACATTTGAAACCTTACTGAGTATCCTGGGATTTGACACGAAGTGTCCCACTCATTAAAGGCAATACAGCAAATCTTCTGAAATATGCATGGTCCTTCAGTTTTCTAGTCCATAAAATCACACCTACAATATTGGTGCTTGGGTCAACTATTGGTGTATCAGCAAAGAGGGATGATGAAGTTCTAGGTAACTAGGTAAGAATGCCTTCAAAAGTTAGGGAACATTTGGAACTAGATAGAGGCTCAGCAAGACTTTTACAGGTTAAATAAGCATTCATTGAATGACTAGGGAATTGTGATCACACACTCTCCTGCATGATCCTTGAGGCTCAAGAGCATGGCTGTGGTCTGTTTAAAATTTCCTTTCTCACTTCCTTTAGTACACATGTCCAGGATCAACTTCAATTTCACTTCAGCATTAAGGACAGTCAGAAAAAATGCAATCAAACTTTTTAAAATATATTTTTATTGACTGTTTTCTTCATTGCTCTCAGAATTTGCAAATACAAACATCAGAAAGATTTTCAGTGCTTTCACTGAACAACTATGACATCACTAAAGCTCTTTTGTAGGCATGATTCACATGTTTCCTGCTTCCATGTCATTTGAAATTTTATCTGAATGTTTTAAAGATTAAAAAAAAACAACAAAAACATCTAAAACCCCAACAAAAATTGTGAGCTGTGCTTGAGTGTGTGGATGGGATTCATTTGTGGTTTTCTTTTTGATGGTGATCTGACTTGTCACCAGCTAAACCAGAGTTTCCGAACTATTATCCACTGAAATAAGTGAGATTCACAAGCACAGTTCACAGGGCAGAAGGACTGAAAAGTATTAGATCTTTATCTCAAGTGAACTGAGTTAGAAATCAAATGCAGAATGAAAATAAAAGCAAAATGTAGATAACTCAATTTCTCTAACATTTTGATACAAAGCAGAACATGGAGAAAAAAAATCATACCTTGTGGTTACATAATACATTAATTTTTACACTTTTAAAAATTACTTACTGAAGATGTTCATAGATCCTTTGTACATTAAATCAAAGAAGACATCACATACCTAACATTAATGGAATGAGGTAATGCAAAAGACAATTGTTCTGTAAATGAAGAAACATTTGCTGATATTGATACACAGAGATATTAAGCTTTTGAAATGTAGCTGATTTCTGTAGAGCTTGTCACACAAGTGTTATATAATTTCCTTTTCTGTTTGTGTCTGAGAGACACATGGGTCAAGATATGGTAGAATGAGTCCCTGGTTAAACTAAGCCGTAAATTTTACATGCAGCCTGTTTTGACAGCTTTTTTTTTTTATACCTATTTTTATTTATGTTCTTTGCTAACCGTTTATTCCACTGGACTCTCTTCATTAATTGTCAGATTCCTAATCCTATTTTACACAAGCAGCTAGAGGCAAAATAGCAGATAGCAGCAGCAAAATTCATGGTTACCAAGTTTACAGCATGAGGCTCACAGTGGCCCAATTGCACGTCCTTCTTGTTTTCTGTCCTTCAGAGTGGGGCTTTCTTTTGCATTCAAGTGTTATTTTAAGCATTTTTCTGCGAAGTGATGTTAAAGGCAGAACAGAGTTTTTTCTAGAGGTGCTCACTTACAAACAGAAAAGTAAATGAATCAATAGAATTGTTTTCCATACTTCAGCAATGATGACAAGTACACCGAGGTCTTAATGCAAGTCTTAATGGTTTTATTTCAGAATAAATAAATTCATTGTTTCAATACTTGAGATCCTTTTGTACAGAATGTGATACAAATTCTTCTCTACTGCTGTTACTAGTATTTTTTTTCAGAATAAAAACATACATATTAGTTATCCTGAGTTAGGTGCCCCTAAAAACTTCCAGTCACGTCCTGAGTTCTTTATTAGAATATTTAATCTTATTGAATTAGTGAGTAAACTACATATTCTCCTACTGGAAGGCTGTCTGACCCACCTCATTCTGATCCATTTCAAAAATACTCACCCCAGGCAGAATGTTCACAGGGATGTAATGGCTGTCTCAAAAGATACTATGCTTGGAAGTGGCATCCTTTGGAATGACCTATGAAAAATGTCAACATCTATTACAAGTCACCTACCATATCTGAAAGATATTTCCTCAAGTTTATCTAAACTGATTTGTATAGAAGTTTTATGCTGCTGTTTTCCATCATCATCTATATTTTTAAAAATTGTTAACAAATGTAAGCAGTAGGAATTCAATTCAGCCAGCCTTGGACTCAATTTTTTCAAGTGTCAAGTTATACTTGCAACTGGAACTCCTTCTCCACAGCAGCCTTGCACTGCATCTAATATTCTCATATGCCAGGAGCCTTTTTAGTATATGAATATAGGTTAGTCTCTTTCCCACAGTAATGCTTGTCATCTCTTTTAGAAGTATTAAAAAAGGGATAAATTGTAGTGCTGATTTTTAACAGGCTCTCAAATGAAACCTAACCTGAAATTCTGCTTAGGCTCTATAATGCACACTCACTCTAGTTTTTAATGTGAGGCTGGATTATGTGCTGATATCAACACTGGTGCTCACTGTGTGCTAATGCTAAAGTAAACGTAGCTTTGCTAACAAAGAGAGATTTAAAAAGTCCGCAAAAGTATGCCCTGAACATAATCAGATAAATTCTGAGATATGCACCATGTCCTGTAGCTTGCCCTACTTTGCATTTTATCCTTTTATAAATAACAGCTCTCAAACTTTAACTTTAGTTGATAATAACCTGAACTATGCTTGAACCAGTAACTTGAAGCTGTGTATCCTATGACCTCTCCTTTGCACCATCCAGCCACCTCAAGGCAAGCAGCTTGAAAGATGTCAGTCCTCATTATTGATACACTCTTGTCAAAATGCTTCATGAGACTGACAGTTTGAGAAGTGTTACCAATGCAATAAACTAATATCTTCTAAGTGTTGTGTTTTACAGAAGTTTTGTTCCATAGCAACCATAAAGTGTAGTGAAGAGGTCAGTCTGTATTTATTTCCATGCTGTAATCTGCAGCTGCAACTGTTTTTGTTCACTTATTAGGACTCTTTAGAGTTAAGACTTCTATAAATCAGGCTGAGTGCACACGTAGCCTAGACTTTTATTATTTTTGTTACTGTCCCTTTGGATAACAAGTAAAATCTTCCTTGCAAGACAGTCAGTGTATTGGGATACCCAAAGCACAGAAAATAATGTATGAGGAAGTAAGAAAATGCCATCAGCTGCAAAGTTATTACGATTCAAAGACTACAGAAGGGAACTAACTCATCTATGCTTTGAGTTGCACGAAGGATTAAAACGGGTCGGTACACTCATTTCTGAAGGAATAAGTCTTAAATTATTGGAAGTTTGTATTTTTTTTCCCCCATTATTTTCAAATAGGCAATAGGTCAAGGCTGAACTTTTTTAGATACCTTCTCACTCTTTTTTTTGGAAATTCTGTGCAAAGTGAACGAGCAATTTAAGGTAAAGCAAGTCTGAAGTTATGTGGGAAGAGTGTTAAAACACATGTGAAAACTTAAAAAGAACACGGTTTAGAGCCAGAATCTTTTCTGCTGATCTTAAGGGTATTTCTTTCTTCACTTTTGACAGAAAACTGTTACCTACAAGAACAAGTATATAGGTGATACAACTTCCCAGTGTTCTAAAATAAATTTCTATAGAATTATTAATTCAACTATGTTGTATTTGGTACAAAAACCCAAAGATATTTTAACATTTCTTACAAAGATTAACAGAAAGTTCCAGTATTCACACCTTGTTGTGGGAGCATATTTTATCTGCATTGTATTGGACTATTTTTATAGCAAGATTTCTTCAATTAATTTATCTTCTTCTGACAGAAGAACCCCCAGGAATTATTAAAAATATGAAATTTAAATTTGTAAAAAACTAATAGAATATTTTATATCTAGATGGTGAGTAAAAATTTCAAACATATCTCTATTATTGAGTTAAATCTCATTAAAAACACATTTGAATTTGGTTCTCCAAATGCTTATACGCCTTTGAAAATCAGACACAGGAGCACACAGAGGTAGTGGCCTGCAGGGCACAGCTTTGCTACTGTCACAGCTTTTCTATTGCTCCATGCTATGAAAGTCAGCAGAAGTAAGCAGAAAGGCTACTAATAACTGTGCTGAGTAAACTGCATGTAATCCCATGACTTCAGCCAGAATGAACAGGAGTCCCAAATCTCCTGCTCTCTATGTTTTGGGTGAATATACAACACTGAGGCTGATATATATGTGCAGGTTGCATAGCACATAAAGATCATAATTTAGGCAGCTGCAATTGCAAAGCTTTGGTAGGCTTCATAGAAGACTTCAGATGCATATTTAAAATATCTCTAAGAACATAAAGGAATGGAAGATGCAAGAAACAAGAATATATAATGTATATATTACTCATGCCAGACACGTGCATAGCTGGGTTCTTTGGTGGTTTTGTTTGTTTGTTTTTAAATAAAATTTGCAAAAATATAAGTTAAAGCAACTACCTGAGCCCTTATTTACACTTACAATAATTTTAGTGTTGCTACCTCCACATACCAACAAAGCAATTTGCCACACAGTTAGCTCATAAAGGAAAGGACAGTTTTGTGTAACTGCAAGGCTACAATTTCTGAAGGAATACTCTGAAGCTGTGAAATATGTGATAATATAAAGAGCATTTCCAAAAGTATATAATTTATTAAGGATTGGTTTGGAATTGTAGTTAATGGCAGTAGAGTCTTCTTGCACTGAACTATTCTTTCATTCCTAAACAAATGGAGATCTTGATAATCTCATGAAAGGGAACCCCAAAGCTAACAAACACGACCAAGAAGAAAGCTGAAAAGGATGTTGTTTCATGACTGAACAGCTCAGAATGAAAAGTCAGTAAAGACACATATGGAACATTATTGACTGCCAGGCTATAGAACAGGTCCTATAGGGTGGCACTGTCCTATCATCAAAGGCATCCTTCTTTTCCCATTGGTTTCTTTTGAGAAGTAAATATATCAGGTTTTATGTAAGGAGTTGAGGTAACTAGATTGTAATTTTATAGGTAAAGCTGCTGAAAAATTTTCAGTAGAGGAGTTTGCATTTTGAAAATGTAATTTCATGAAAATGAAGTGTTTTATAGAACTGTTAACACCAGCACAATCCTTTGAAGAGAAATAAAGGTAGTCAAAACAACACTCCATGTTTTGACTTGACTATACGAAAAGTTACATTCAAAGAGTATAAAATATGTTAATTTCCATTTCTAATAGTTATGTTACATTAATATATATTGTATCTTTAATGTTAGTATATTGAAAAAAAGGAAATTAATTAACTAACAAGTTCTAATTCAAGGAACAATTTTCCCCTCTTACAACAGATAATAATAATAAATAATAATAATAATAATAAATCACATCCTCTCTCTTGTTAGGATGTTCAAGAATTAGTGGATGCAACTAGATCTCATCATCCCTTACTTTAAACATGAAATTTCTTCTGAGAAGTGAGAGTTTACTTGGGAAGGAGCTGGTCTAGATAGCCTACCAAGCAGACAAATGGACTTTTCGATTACCTCGGGAAGAGTGTGGGCTTATGTGCATATGGTGGGCATATGGCTGTGACTATGAATATCTTTGAATTACTAAGATGATGTATGCCTTGAACTTTTAATCAGTTAATTTTTTTCTTTCATAAAGGATGTGCCAATTATAATTTTTTTAATTATTATTTAGTTTGACTACTTGACAGCTCGTTACACTGATTGTGATACGATCTGGGTTTTGTTCTGTCTCTAAAGGAACCAAGATGTCGACAACCTCAGCAAAGTGAATCCAAGTTCTTCCACAAGTGACAAGCAGTAAGTCTTCAAAGTTTCTTAGGCCCTACTTTCCTAAACCAGTGAGTAATTTGCAACTATGACAATGTCAGGAAAGGTAATGTTGCAAATCTGGAAAATGATTTATAGATTAATAAGCAGCATTTCTTATACAGAATGATGAATCTAAAAATACAGATGAATTCAGTGGCATGTGCACTATCAGCTGAACAAGTAATATCTATGGCAAGCTTCCATACATGCCTTATATGCTTCTGCAATTAAACTGCTAATGAAGCATAGTGATATAGTCAGAGAAGGGGCAGTAAACAAAATACCATAGAACTCACGGATGATAAGGGTTGCCCCAACAAGGTGTAACAAAGCATTTCAGTCAGCAAGGGCAGTGATCCACAGAGAGCATCCTGAATTTACTTTTTTGAACAATGTGTCAGTTCAATCTGTTTCAGGCCAAGTTTCTTGAGGTCTGCAAGCATCCCTTCAGCATATGGCGGGGGAGGAAGTGGCAGAGTACTGTGCTAGTAAGAGCTGTGTAATATTTGTCACACCTAACACTGATATTCTTCAGATAAATTTCAAGACTGATGTTCTAAACAGTAAAAGCACACAAATGTTGCCAACCTGTGATCATCTATATTACATTAAACAACCTTACATACAGGCACACATATACATATATATATGTACACTTAGCACTAACCTGTAAGTTGAGTATGATTTTCTTTGGAAATTTTAATTCACTGATAATTTAACAGGATAGAGTATAAGGCTTTGAGACACTACTGAATTTTAGGAGCATCCAAAGTTTTAAGATTAATAAGCCTATCATGGATTGAAGTGACCAAGTTATGAGTTTCACAGAGCTAACTGGGCCTTTTGTTTTGCTCCCTATTTACCTAAAGAGAATCATGGGGGTTTTTACAGTAGTTAAGAGTGTCATTTTCATAGGTCATTCCATCCTCTAATTCACATAACCATTTTAAAAAAGAATACAGAGGAAAAACTCGCCTCTAGTTTAATTATATTTATGAAATTTAAAAAAATGTTTCCTTATATGTAAACTATGTGAGTCTTTGGATGCTTATATTTTCAGTATATAGACATAATCAATGCCTTAATTGTTCACCATGGTGATAAACAGAGGGAATTTCTCATCATTCCAGAAGCAAAGTATGTGGAAATTTGGTCATATTTCTACATGTTGTCTTAAGAAGTTTGGTATTTTGAATAAAAAATTATTTTTGAAAATTAATGATGCAAACACAGATTAAGCTGCTTGGAGACTGTAACTTAATTCTAAATTCTTTGAAAGTTCATGTTTCTCCTTCACTGTCTTCACTGGCAAAAACCAGTCTTAAACTGTGGCAATAATCTGATTAAAGTATTTTTATTTTCTTGGATATAATAGATAATATTTTTTATTTAATTATACAGAACTTTACCTTGGTAGGGTAAAATTGTATATTTTCTTATTATGTTCAAGAGCATAAGTGTTTGCCAATTTTGAACATAAATGTAACCAACAATTTACTTTTTTCCTTTTAAATGTGTGCATAAATATACTACTTTCTTTTATGACACTTTATTCCTTCCTAGATAGGGGGAATATTTTAACAGTTGCATTTGTTTGTTGTTTCAGACCACAACACCTTCAGGATCTTACTGAAATAAATACCGCTGATCAGAAAAATAAGAGGTGAGCTTACCATAATCTTTCTCATAAAATGATGATGGTTGATTGGATATTAGTATTAATAGGTTCTGTTCTGTAAAAATCATTACATTTCTATTCATGTTCAGATGGGAACCTGGGTGACCTTTTTTTAATCTGAAACCATTTGTCAATGGGTAATATTTCCGTTTAATTACAGGGCATTTAGTATACAATATTAATGTAAAATTATATTATTATATACATGACACATGTTAATATATGAAATTTATTATATGAAATTGCTTTTTCACAAGTAAGTGATTGATGAGTTACTAGTATAAATGTGGTGCCATATAGACCTAGAGATTGGATACAACCCTAGATAACAGCAGTTGTAAGAGGAATTTGGTCTGCATATAACAATAAAGCAAGTAACATATTTTGGAAGCCATTTCCATGGCATCATGGTATTGACGCCTGTACCAAATGAAATTCTGATATCAAGTTAAAATGGTAGAGCCACAGTCAGTTTAGCAGATGTAGGCAGGACCTTCAACTGTAGCATGGGAAGGCAATGTGATATAGGGGCCATAAATTGAAGCAAGAGAGATTCTGACTGGATATATGGAGGACTGTCCAAGCAGGTAGCCTGGAGAGGTTATGCCATCTCTCTTCTTGGAGGTTTTCGAGACCTAATTGACAAAGACTTGAGCAACCTGGTCTGACCTCAGAGCCACCTCTGCTTTAAGCAGAGGGTTGGACTAGAGAGCCTCTGAGGTCCCTGAATTCCAGCCTGAATTATCCTACAAAACTATAATGAACTTGCTGGTTTTGAGTGGTTTGTTATTCTTTTGTGGTGTTACACTAGAAAGAAACTGAAAAATAGTGAAGCCTGAACAGATAACTACTCCATGTATTCAGGAATATTCCCTGTGAAATGCATACAATTTTTTTCTTCTTCAACATAAATAATTCAGCCTGTTTAATATGTTTAGACTAAATAAAATACTTCTATTAATTCTGAGGTCTCTCTCACTTTCAGAGATGAGGACCTTGGTGATAACACTGAAGTAAAGTCTGCTGATGACCAAAGTAAAAAGCGGTGAGACTCAATTGGTAGTTCTCTCTAAAATTTGAAGAGCTAATATCAACAGTTGTAGCTGTTTAGTGTGGTACCAGAAATTTGAACTCCTAATACAAGAAAGCAAAATTTGCCCAACATAAGTAAGATATCTATATTGTTTCTAAAATGTGGCTGATTAACGAAATGTAACAATAAAGCTGCATGAATTTTGGTAATAAGCAACGACTTAAGCATATAATCTCTTGTAGAGAATGAAAATGACTGGTGAGAAGATCCTCATAAGTATTTTTGTGCTCATATAGCTCTTTTGTGAACTCAGCTGCTAGCATCTCAAACAAATATAAGTAAATGCATTCCTAGTACAAAGTTTCACTGCTTCTAGGTTTCATTATTTGCAGAAGCTAGGATCCATTTTTGTCAACTAAAATGAAGTTAGTATTATGTTTTTAGCTACCATTCTGATGGTATCTTTTTGAGTCTTCCATTTAGCTGTATATCTAAATGAAGAGGAAGAACTTAGCTATCTGTATACATGGGCAGTTTTGCTATTTTTCAATAGAAAATATTTTTGTCCTAGCAATTTCACTTGACAGTCTGACCAGAGAAACATATACTGAGTATCTGTGGCAAATGAGTTTCTCTTTTAGTTCTGAAAGGGGGCATGCCCGGTTAGGAGTCACAATAGAGGGTGCTGCTACATGCTGCATGCTATGCATATAAAACATGACAGCACTAAGTGAGGGTCGTTCTGCAGAGCTTCGGTCCTTGGCAAGCTCACTAAAATAAATCAAGCTGCAGCCCAAATATCCAGAGTTAAGGCTTGTAATCATCAAGTTGTTTGAGAACCTTTGGCAGAACCAAACAACAGCAGCATTTGTCTGAGCTGCTCTGTAAAATCATCGAAAACATTATAGCACTTATTCCTTAAATCCTGTAATTTGTATGACAAGGTTTATTTTTATGTTTGTTTGTCTGTTATGTCTGTGGCAGGGAAAACTGCAGAGACAAGGTTTCTTTTGCTTGAATAATAATCCTGCTTTTTGAAATGAGTCTATGTATCTGTTTAGCTGGTCATTTCTAAGAAAAACATAACTGCAGTATATAAAAAAAAAAAGAAAATTTGGGACTGAAATGCAGTAAGCCTAAGAATACATTATAAAATACTGACAAGAAAATGTTGAATGCTATCAACCACAGAGACATTATTGCACAGTTGAAAACCTCAGTGAGCACTTCAAGAAAACTAGAGTTCAATAAAGTTAGATGACGTTTCTGATACGAATATATCTGAATATATCAGCATAAACTGGAGGACTTAAAGTTATAGGTCAGCGATTGCATTATTTTTCACCAGCAACAATTTAACAACAGTAAGAAAAAGATAAATTTCTTTACCTACTTTTTCAAGCCCAAGCTTCTGCATTTATGGCTCTAAGTGTAAATTGAAAGCTGTGTAGATGAAAAAGAATTCTAAAAAGTCTTTCTTTTCTTGTTGTATGGTTTGTGTTTGTTTGTTTGTTTGTTTGTTTTTGGTTTTTAGGGTAACTGAGAAAGCATACGAGAATCCTCCAAAGGCTCCAAATAATCTCCCAGAAACAAACTACTCCAGTGACAGTGAAAAAAAGACCAGGTACTGTGGACAATGAATTGAGCATCACAGCATCTAAAGTGGAATTTCTTGCAAAAAATTAAGAAAAAACATTTTTATGCATGAAATTTCAGGGATGCTCAGAAACCTCACATTGGTCTTTGGAATCATGCCAGCACTCTTCCAAATCTTCTTCCAGGATGCCAGGCATAGAAGCCCACAAATCATAGCTCTGGTGCACAGAGTGGGGAGCACAAGACACACCCTGTGTAGCTCTAGAGATGTGGCTGAAGCACGAAATTGAGGAGAGCAGCTAAGCCAGAATTCTTATGTAATCAACAGAGGAAAGGCATTTCCTGTGTGTTAGATACACAGTGCTCTTATTTCTTACAAACTTACTTCATTGTGAGGGTGTAAGGAAAACATTACACTCTTCACTCAAGTGCCTTATTAAGCTCCTAAACCTACATGCAATGAATCTGAACTCATCTATCACCAATCCAATCACTGAAACTGTGACATGGGTTTCTGACTTTTTGACCAGTAACAAGCTATTTTAAAAAACATTTATCTTGTAAAACTCTTGCTGTAGCTGGATTCTCCTTCTGCAAGCACACACATTGCAAATCTGAGGGAAAAATGTGATGTAGAGATATTTAATAGAACTAGCTATACACCAAGTCTGTTGGTAACAAGAAATAATTGAAACAAAGGAAATTATATCTTGCTTTTCTTGGTAAAGTGTATTTTCAAGAAATATGACAACAAAAAATGTAATATATAATTCCTGAAGGAAAGACCTTTTTGGATTAGGAAGGAACATCTCCTCAGTACCAATCCACCCATCCATAATGGATTAATTAAATATTAATGTGGGTGGGATTGTTTAAAGACATGACCCTATATGTAAGCTGTTGCATTGCTGTATAGTAGTTTTGAACTGCCTGAGTCAAGGCTGATGACTTGGCAGGGAAAGGAGTAATCTTCTATTGAGCCTTACTGACAGGGAAAACAGCAGTCACAGTCTGGTACTTTATGGGAACTATGGCCAATGTCCCCATCCTTAACCTTATACACACCTGAGCCTTGGTGTAGGTATGAATGGGCACAGGATCTCTAATCTCTCATTTTCTTATATTTGCTCTAGGAGGTTGGAGTACAGTTCAAATTTATGTATTCTGAAACTTCTGCATGGCCTCAAAGAACAAACCCATAAATTGGCTGAGAATAAAGGCAAAGCAGAACAGCATACAATTTAAGATTAAAAATGAATATTCAAGAGAAAATTCAATTAACATTTTGCAGCATTTTGCATACATACAGATTCTGATTTGTAATATTCTGATTATCTTTGAAAGTTGAAATAGAGACAATAATACAAGAGCGGCAGGGCAAAGAATGTGCTGCAATATGCAATGTTACTTTACGCTTGACAAAATTTATATCCTCTACCTGAACCTCTAATTCTAATTTAATTAATGAAATCTTATTAAATGAATAGTCTTTATAGGTTATTTCAGGTTTTATGCAATAGATTCTACAGAGTATTTATCGCTGAGTAGTTTTCTGTGTAAACAAGTCACACCATAGCAAACAGAGGAGTGAGTGATATGAACTGAAAGAAGGGACGTGATCAGATACACAGATCTCAGGCTACATTGTGACTCAGTTTTCACTTAGTGTCTTGTCAAGCTCTCAGACTATGCATTTATTTAAAAAGGTTCCGAGTTTCCTCACACTTTCAGTTGACAAGGTTAGAAACTGATTCTTTGGAAATATTTTTGCTGTAGCTTCATTATTTCTTTCGATACAGTAGTACAGTTATATATTTTTCCTAAGTTGTGGTTATGTACATTTTTGTGTTTTTCAACATTGTTATGTTCTATGAAACACACATAAAACATTTACCATTTAAGCTTATCAGTAACTGCAATTTTAATACATTTCTGATGTTGCACAGAAATCAAATAAGAAATATTTACATTAAAAAATGCAGCTATGCAGAAAAGGGTATCTGAGCTTCATAACACCTTTCACACACATTATCAGTCTGTTACGGTTTGCTTGAAAAAAAAGACATGTTCTGCAAATACACATGACTATAAACAATTGTTCCTAACATTGCTGAACATTATTCAAGAGTGAAATGGAATACGTAATAATTACCACATGCCTTATGAATCTCTGGAGAATAGGATAATTAAATCAGTTCAGAAATGTTCCAAACATGTATGGCAAGATGACTTGTTCAGCTGTCACATACATGTTAATCCCTTCCATGCAAACAAAACTGACAGGTTGCTAACTTAGAAACGGGACTGTAAAAAGGAAGATTTAACTTCCCTAACAGTTTAGTTCAGTGTATTCCTTTTTACTTTTTACTTGCTTTTACTCTGATACAAGGAACAATACAGTTACTGTAGTGGACACAAATCACACATTGAAGAGCCTGTATTACAAAGACCCTCACTGTAATTCTAGGAGCATGTTGTAATTTTGTTTGGCTGTTTGAAAGCTCTTTGAGGATGAGCGAAAGAAGCAGAGGAAAAATAAAAAATGCAATCTGTCACCATTTCCTGACCCTTATCATTCAGGCTGGGATATCAGCACAGGCAAACCCAATAATATCATATAATTTAGCTCAATGGGCTTGTGTGGATTTAATTTTGAAATGCTGAAGAATCATTCAACGCAGTCTAAGGACACTACATTTCTAATTTAGGGTTTTTTTTATTTGATATTGTTATTCTTTATGGTTGTGAAGGTACAGAAAAAGAACAACTCATCACCAACTATCATGAGTTTTTTCACAAGCATGTTACTTTAGTTTAATTTGCATATTATCATCAGTGTAGTGAAACCTTTAAAAATATAAAGTACTGTTTAGTGATTGCTATGCACTCTCTGCTTCACAGCAAATCATCGTATGGTGCCTATGAAGAAAACATAACTGGAAATACTATTAAAACTGTTTACTCCACTTCTGATCGGTACGTACATGTTAATAACATCGCAGAGTACCAAAGGACACAGACATTTGCATAAGCATTCAAGTGTTCAGACAAAAGAGAGCAGTGGAAGTCACCATTAGGCTCGTCAGACAGCTTTTCATACAGAGCTCTCTTTCAGTGGGAACTTGCCATCAAATCATTACCACAGTTCAGCAGCCTAATATTATGTCAGGCTTGTCACAGCTGACATTTTAAAATATCTATAGAAACAATAGCCAGTGCTTTAAGTGATAGGGTTGGCTTTGTGAGTCTGTAGTTTCTATCTCAGGCAGCTGCTTACTCTGCAAAATGTCCTTCCTTTGTGAGAGTGGTTTCTGCAATGACCAACTTTATGACCAGATGTGGAGTAATTGGTTCATATGACAATGCTGTTAAAAACTATGTTTTCACAAGAATTAAGATATTCCCAAATATAAGAAGCATATTTGCTCCATCAGTATTATCTTACCTCATGGGCAAAAAAAAGTTTAAGGATAATTTAAACAGTCCCATTACTTGGAATTACCAAATCAGAAAGACTTGTATGCTTTCCAACGTATGTATAAGGATCTCTGGGAATGATTAAATATTAGTATGATGGTTTGTCATTGAGTGGAAAAGAACAAGACCAGTTGATTTTGTAACGCAAAACCAACAACAATTGTATCTAGATAAAGACTGATGTCATGTAAGAATGCATCAAGAGCTGAGAAAATTTTTAAAAGTGCTATTGTCATAAATACCAGGTAGATTGTTCACTACAACTAGCATGAAGGTACAAATTCTGTCTGATGTACAGAAAATAAAAAAAGCTTTCAGGCATTTCAGCAACACAGAGAATTCTATACCAAACTGATCAAATTATGGCAGTTTCAGTTCAACTACCAATTTACTTTTGTGATTAAAATGTTAAAATTCTTGTCCTCCACTCCATCCCTATTTAGTATACATGCTCCCAGACATTCGGCAGCTTAATTCAGTTCACCAGAGAAGACCATTCTTTCTATGAAGGTCTTTTTGCTATTTGAAAATTATGTTCAGCAATTTACCCATCACAGGAGCATGCATATTACACTTGTCAACTAGAATGGAGGGAATACACACATGACATTTTTCCATTTATGGCCATTGTACAGTATACAAACGTCTTTCCCATGCAGTGTACTAAGCTTATCAATTTTCTGCTTGAGATTTCAATGGCAGCTCTTTTTCTGACAGCTGATGTTATATTATATACACAGGAGTATAATTGGAAAAGATATATGTACATACTGCAGGAAGCCCTTGGGCGTAGATGCCAAAATGATCTTAGATGCCTTGCAAATTTGCTGTCATTCGACTTGCTTCAAGGTAAGAAGATTTCACCTGGTACTAAGAAATATAATTTGAATGTAATACCTGCAGTATACTACACATATAATAAGACTATTTAGGCCTTAGGCCTTCTCCACCTTGAAGAATAGAAAGGCTTCCAACCGGAGGAGATTAATGTAGGAAATACTATCCCTCTGTTTCTGTCTCTGCTCTACACAATCCTTTCCTCTTTCTTTCCATTTCTCTCTCTCCTTCCCCTACTCTCCTTCTCCCTGCCTCTCCACTCTTGCAACCACAAGGAGGATAAAGGATGCAACTGAATATATCCTGAATGTCCCACACATTCAGAAGCCTTCACTTATACACACTTCCAGGCTGATAATTCACTTCCAGTGAATTA
The DNA here is from genome assembly GCA_013396775.1 of Cephalopterus ornatus. Lineage (NCBI taxonomy): Eukaryota > Metazoa > Chordata > Aves > Passeriformes > Cotingidae > Cephalopterus > Cephalopterus ornatus. The sequence continues at coordinate 16,720 of VZRE01016018.1, forward strand.
TATTCAACTTACACTTTCTTTGTATTATAAAATTTTGTTCAGTTTCTCTATTTATGAAGTTTTGTAGATGTTCTTGATTAAGTGTCATCTAAAATAGTCTTAATTATTAAAAACTAGGAGTTTTTTTCCCTGTTTCCACTGAAAATGAAAGCACAGAAGAAATTTTTTTTTGCTTGTCATTCCAAAACCTAAGCCTCAGCTGAAAATTTGCTCTTAAACTTTTCTCAGGGTATGCCTGGAAGTGCTCAGTCCTATGGTCTGTTTTCTTTCTGCCTCATTTGTCTTATTTCTGCTTGCATCTACACACAGAGTTTGCTGTTCTCACAAACAATACTCTGCAAAATCACTGCATTAGCGTAGCTCATTTTTCTGCCCAGTCCTGCATAGCTTTGACTTCTGCTTCTGACAGCAATTCTTTTACCTATTTACTGCATGAAAATTAACAGAAGCAGAATACAGCAGTAAGGTTGCACTTAACATGTCTAAAGCTGCATGTGATTTTTGTCTCATACAGATTTTCTGAGCTCCTTGAGCATCAGAAATGCAATTTCTTCCAGGGAAACCACTATGTAATACTATTATTGCAGGTAAATATAAGCTCTGGTTTGCTTCCATTCTTTTTAGATGGATCAACCCACATAGAGAGGTATGGGCTTTTCATGCAGATAAGACAAGTTTGTATTGGCTGAATTATCTGTTAAATATTTATCCTTATATTTTAAATTATATTCTTTTTGCTACCTATTCTCCATTTGGGATCTGTCTGGCCAGCAAAATTCAGCTTAATTTTTGTGTAACTACACACTTATGGAAAGCATTGGCAAAAAAATTAAACAACTGATGTAGGTCTGTGGCTTATGCTTGTAGTTATGTAGTTAGCTAAACAGTGCAATTTTTCATCATTAATATTCATTTAGCTCCTTACAAATACCCTGTATCCATTAGAGATTTGCATGTAGCTGACAGAAGTATAACATCTTCATTTCCTTGTAAAGGTATATACCAAAAGTTCAGTGAGTAAATAATCCAAATCATAGGGGGGTTTCTCTGTATAAAAATTCTAGCTAATCCTGGTGATCAAAAGATCATGAAGACATGCCCATCCTTTTGTTGATTTAAACAAAGAAACATAAAAAAAGTGAAGAAGTAGATAGTTTTAATAGCACCTTAATGCTAATGCTGATTTTCACTTATCAGAGCATAAAATATCCAAAGAAACAAGAATTTACTATTCTTTTATTAGATTAAAACAAATAAATAATTAGATACAATTATCTGGGTATCAAGATTCTAGTTTATATATCAAATTACCATGCTCCTTGATCCACTGTAAGCTTTCCTTGTCATCTTGGGAAGTAAGCCTCTGGGAGTATTTGTGCATTTTCATATGTGAAACATGGACAGTGCTTCCCTATTTCAAAAATTAGCTTTTTTTAGATATTTGTGAAAGCAGTGTTACATTCTGCAATTGGAGACATAGTTCAGTGTTAAGATAAATGTCATAAAATATTTTGAAATAAGCAGGTTTAGTTTTTTTAAGATCTACTCTGAGTTGGATGATTAGGTATGATCATGCTTCCTTTACTCGGTGAAGAAGGAAAAGGATCTCAAAATGGTGATTCATCTTATTTTAGGATAAACCTCTAAGCTAAGACAGAGAAAGTACCCTTTGGAAATGTCTTGGGGAAGTACGGGGTTGTTGAGTATAATGAGTACCTAGGGAACCAGTTGAGACACTGGTATCTGATTTTTAGATGTTTAAAGGTGAGATATTCAGATGTTTAACTTCCTATTCATTAAAACTACCCTTTCAGAGTTCAGATTTGATGATATTGCAGTACTAATAACCCCTATTCTGGTCTGGGGTTGCCTGCTTCCTAAAGTACAGCATACTGGGAATGAGTATTAGAGAAGGGTTTCATTTTAATTTTTCTTCTTTCTTTGAATTGTGTGTTGCAGTGTGAAGTATGTAAGAGACCCCTGGAAGATCTAAAAGCAGGAGACAGCATTTGGATTTACAGACAAACTGTGCATTGTGAGCCTTGCTATTCCAAAGTTAAAGGTAATGTACAAGATGGCACTGAACATAAGGAAAACAGTTCAGAGAACTTCACTGAAACAACTTGAACGTACAACACAGCTGTTGCTTTTGTTCATTGCTGCGTACTTAAACCTTTTCAAAGTACCTAATTCAGTAAGCTTAGGATGATATCCAACTCCAGGGTCTAGATCCAATTATTCTGTATCTGTGAGGGAGATCTCTTAAGGTCTCATTGTAACCTATAGAGTCCTACCTGTGCAGTCAATGAAGACACCTAGAGTGAGGCAATGGCATCTTGCCCTGGAAGTGAGAAGAATAAATTGCAAGGTCATCTCAGAATCAAGTTGCTCTACTGAAAGGACTAAGCCAGGGTCCAGAGGTATTTTCACCTAGTGGAGCAATTGTGACCATGAGAAAGAAGATGCAAAATCTATTAAGTCATAATGAAAATATTATACTGTGATTACCATTCTTACCTTTGTGAGGAGCATAGTGAGTAAACAAATGTGCAAGGCAGTGACAAATTAACATTTTATTTTTCTAGAAGTTGCAAGATTTTAAACCTTGTCTCTTCACAGCAATTACTATTTCTTATAAATCAGTACCTAGTACCTCTGTACCAACTTAAGACAAATAGAAATGGAAAAGAAATGCTCTGATAAGCTGGTTATCAACCACATAATTCTGAGATAAGACCATGTTAACTAAAATTATGTTAAAAATTTGTTTGATTAAAATACTTTGTGTTATATCATTGCAAAATTTGACAGGAAGAGTGAATTTTGCAATTAATCAGATTAGAAAATTAATAAGACATTGCAAAAGTTACAAAACAGTATAAAAAGACATAGCAAGATTCTGTATATTAAACATTATAAATTGACATGCCCTATTTAATCAAATTACAAGATAGGACAGACCAGTAGGTATTCTAAAGAAATAAAAAAAAACTAAAGTGTACTTCTTTGCTTGGCATTTCTGACCAATATTTTCTCTCTTGCAGAAAAATGGATCTACTAATTCTGACATACAGAACGCATGATAAAGAAGTTCCATTATTGTTTAATTAAGTGTATTGGCCTGTTAATTCAAAGCACTGTGGAAAATTATTCATTTGTATTGCAAGGAACAAATTTCCTAATTGAAGTCCTACTGCATGGTTACCAAAGGAATTAATTTATTGGGAATTTAAATGCCCTTTCATACATACATTGCAGGAAGCAAACTGAGATATTGTTCAGTATATTCATCAGATCTGTGAAACTGCTAAAGTGTATGTAAAACGAATGATAATTTATTGAAATTTTCTGAATGTCAGAACATACCTACACACTTGTTATGAAGGGGCTGTATTCTCTTTTGTGAAAACACATCTCCATTATAAAGATCTGTTGGCTTAATATAGCATGAATGGGATTCATCTCAACAAAGATTAGCCATTTAGAGGTCCACTGTTTGATTTAAACTACTGTTTTCATATAGAGGGAAGGGGGTTCACTCTGTACCTTCGAGGAGAGATATCAATCTCCAGAGGAAGGTTCTTCCCAAGTAACTTAAATGGTAATTTTGAGACAGAACAAATCATCTTTGGAAAATGCATCTCTATTACTGCAGAAGGATTATAGACAAAAATAGTTAGAGGGTTTTAAGTAGAAGTATCCCACTCCATGTTTATAATTCTGGTAACTATTTTATTACCATTTTTTTAAGAGGTGCACACTTAATAGTTGCCATGAAATAATGAAATACATACTTTGCACAATATTCTGTCGTTGTATTTATCTTTCCTACTTTATTAAACTACCTAAACACTTTGGATGGATTCATCTTGCCTAAGTTTATATACAGTGTAGACATCTATTTCTCAGTTACTAGATCTATTCTGTCTTATATAGAGAAGCAGACATTTTTAGGAAGCAATTCAATTGGTCAGATTGCAAACATCTATTTTACTGTGGTGTTAACCATGCTTTGAATGTACGTCTTACTTTCCATGGTTTGCAAAGGAACCTGGAATGAACAGTTCAGATTTCTAGGCATCTACATTAGGCCAGATAAACTCCTTTTAGACTACAGTGAAAGCAATTTTTTTCCTTTTGGACAGTGTATGTGTATAAAAGTATAGAAATTGAAAGAAGAATTCATGCTTTGTTATAATATGTTGCCTAAAATAATCAATAGTCGAGTAGTTTACTGGACATACAAGGTGTTGACTACTAGTGTTTGCCATGAGGTGTTTTAGATGACGGTTATTCAGAACAGTTTTTTCTTCCTTACACCTCAGCTTAAAAGGACTTCTTGGATATGGCCATGACAGAGTTAGGGTGCCTGGAGGCTGCTGGACCTGAGCAAGAGCTTAGAAGCGTGAGAAGTGTCAAAGCCATAGATTAATATTAGACTGGTGAATGGCTGTCCCAGTGAAAGTCTCATCTTGACTGCGCTTTTCATAGTGGAGACACGAAGCATGGATGGATGTCTGTGTAATTTAAACCATTGGGCCTGCAATTGAATAATGATGTAATCTGTCTTGCCTGGCTTAAAGGATCTTCAGACTGACATGCAAAGGAGCCATGAAACAGTAGATATTTGGTTTTGTTAATTTTATGAAAATGTCTTATGAATTAATGGCAGTAGATCTAATAAACCTGTTATTATAGATTTTTTTTTTTCTGGTGTGTGTCTCTTGCTGATGACATATCCTAGTTAAACTAAACTTATTGTTACTCTGTGCTTTACCGGGAAAAAATGAGACTTGCACAACAGGGTGAGAAAAGTAGTTGCAGAATTTTAATGTCACACATTTGGTCCTCTTTGGAGACCAACAGTTATTGCTAAAGCCTGGTTACAATGGAAGATGTTAGACGTTCATTTGAGCCAGTACAATTGAATCTAGGACTTCCTAGTGTTTGAGGGGATGAGAGATTTTAGTTCACTCCACTGGAGACCAGGAGCAAGCCCTGGACCAAATTTTCTGCTACTTAAATGCTTACTAACAGAGAAGTAGCAATAGGAAACAATAAATAATAATTCTGTGCTCATTAAGTCATCCTTGCTGAACAGCCCTGGCAATTTTGCCATGTGGGTTTTTTTGTTATTTTTTAATATATGTTGTATAAGTTTCCTGAAAAGAAACATCGGGTTTGTGATTTACCATATAAAAGCTGGCATAGCAGTACTCATTAAGAAAAATCATATTAACATCTCAATATCAATGTATCAAAACTTAAATGTTTTTTGTCCTTTTTGCATATCATTAGCATGTGGTGTTTCATTTCCCTTTGACTAGTGCTTCCATGAAACAATCCAAATGAACAGTTTTCTGGCAGCTGTTTTAGTGGATGTGTTATCTTCAATAATGCCTGAAATTAGACTGAAAAGCTGTATTGAGAGATGATGTACTAAATTATGTGGGGGTTTGTGATTCATCAGGCTCGTTTTTTCAGTGTGTAATGGATACTTTATTTTACAAAGCCAGGGGCATAGCCCTACAGTGGGGGAATAAAGCAATAAGAGGAAAGGAGTGAAATAATGCATATAATGCATATTGATGCATTTAAATGTGTAGATTGCTTCAAAGCTACTGATATTTACAAGAACAAGGAATGTCATAAGAACAGTTTTGCTGTGTTGATACATTCTGTTGTGTACTGCCTAGGTTCTTACAGAATGCTCAGCCTGTGCATCCCTAGGTAGCAGTGCTCGACACAAAGTGACAAATATCTGTAACATTGTCTTCTCATCCTCTTCCTCTTGAAATACAAATCCCTGTGAGTTTGAGAAAACATGCTTTCCATTACTTCATATAGCCTCCTTAGCTAGGCTTGTAAAAAACTAGACCACATCAAAGGGGCCTTGAATTTATTCAGTAGGTCACCTCTATTCCTTTCTCCTTTGTATAAGGATGAACGTAGTGTTGGGATAATTTAATGTGTTTAGTTTATTTATTCAGACCATACAAGCTCAGAACTCTGCTACTCCACTTGCCTGCCTTGGTAGTTTAACATAATCCTGTTGTTTACAGTGAAAAGTATCCACTTTCTTCCTTGGTTTTGCTTTCTAATCATACTTGCATATTGCTCATTTTAACTACTCTGTTACATCAGGATGTGGTTTTACCTTCCAGTCTAGTTGATGTCAGACTATGAGGGAGAAATGTAGTTTCCTTTTCTTCCTTCTGCTGCACCAAAACACCTTGTTTTTCTTCACAGCAGCATAACAGCAGAAATATCCTTCATTTGATAGACAAAGGATAAAGAGACTTAATACTTAGGTTGGTTTCATGTGCCAAAGTCTGAAATTGTTGATCAAAATAGTTCTGTTTAGCTGCTAAATAGAAAAACAACTCAGTTGAACTGATGAGGTATTTCCTTCTTTGACTTCAAAGGCCTCCTTCCCTGATTTCCGCTTTGCCTGGTCAGAGCAACTCAGATCTAATCTCTAATCTCTGGCATCAGTAAAACTAGGACTTCCAAACATCTCTTGCATTTCAGGGAAAAGAATCTGTAGTATTTTCAAAATGTGTTTGGCACACTCTGGTAAAATCAGACCTCCTCAAAAGTCTTGGTAACTACCAGCTTTTAAAACCATGGAGATTGTGTTCTCTATCTGAACAGATGAACTTGGCCCAGAAAGTGGGAGTGCCAAGTTCAATTTTTCCCTCAATGTACCTAACCAAATTGCATAACACACTGGAACAGGCCGCTGTGAGGATGCTTCCATTAATGTTTGTGCACCCTAACCTGTGCAGGGTGGATCCTTATGGCCCATGTTCCACAGGATAGCCACAATGCCTGAACATTCACTATATACCTATTAATACCTCAGAAATGACTGCTGAACAGAAAACATATAGTCCTGGGAGCAAAGCCCAAATCCTGGAATTTCACCATCTCATCTGAGTGGTCTAATTACTAATTAAAAGCAGTGTGAATGAGTCTCTGTTTATTTCTGTTAATGCCATGTTCCTTTCTAGAAACATTAGAGGAGTTGTCGTGCAGATTTGGCTGGAATAGGATGGTGAAGGAGTGGAATTCTGGGAGGTTTAATCCAAGAGTACTAGAAGTGTCTTTATATGATGAGCTCTTTTAAGCCTTAGTATCTTTGTCTTTCCAGTCCCTGAGCTCTTTTGGACAGGAACTATGTTCAGCTTGAGCACTGCCCAGCACGACAGTGGCCTCTGGGTGGTACTGCTGCACCTGTGTAAGTGACCCAAGAAAAATTTAGATTTCACCTCCCTTTCCAAGGAAGCTGCTTGAAAATGCACTATTTTTTGTAGGGTTTTTATAACTGTGTCAGTTGTAAATTGACAGCTACAGTCTCGTAGCCTGTGCCAAGACTTAAAACTGACTGGTTTTGTCCTGTTAGAATCAATATCTGAACGTAATCATGCCAAAAGCACTTGTCTGAGTCTTGGCATTGCTGTGCAATCATCAGACATCTGTTTAGGGAACTTAGACAGCTATTGCAGTCAAAATAATGGGCAGCCAACATTTTAAAACTACCTATTCAGGAAAAAAAAAAAGGCATAATAATTTCTGGAATGAAAAGGCAAACTTTTTCTGGCATTCAAGCTATTTTTCCACATGTTCAAATACTAAAAGAAGCAGAAAAGTGAAAAATATTCAGAAAAAGATGAAAGCATTATGAAAATACGCCAATTAAGGAATTTTAAAAGTACTAGTGTTGCTGTAAATAATTATGCCATTGAAATTAATAGTCAAACTTGACTGTAAGATGAATATTACAGAAAACATTGGTCTGTCTTCATATTTTCTGGTTCCTTGAGGGAATTTCTACCCATGGAAATTTGAATTATATTATCCCTGTATGTAGTTCAAATCTTGGAATTAAGAATGAAAATCCAGCTAATTGTATTTTTGTAGCATTCTAATTTCAAACAGACAAATATTTAAACAATATTTGGGAAGTATATGACTGATAATGTATTTGAACACTGTTTTTATCTGTTTTTAAAACTGAACATTGATTTTATCCGTTTACCAAACTAATATACATAAAAGTAACAGTAGAGCCTTTTGTAGCAAAACAGGAGTTTTCTCACAGCAAAAATCTCTGTGGGAGCAAGCACACCAATTTTGACATGAATTACATCTGTGGAAAGCTGAAGAAGGAAAGCTGGGAAGGAGCAGTATTTTTTCTGCCTCTTCCACTCTAGCAAGAGACATCCCAGATACCCAGTCAGGGGAGGAAACATGCTTTGAGAATTCTCCTTTCTGGGTTTTAATTCAGAGATCACCATGACTGTTTAAAAAGGAGGGGAGGGAAAGGGGGAGGAAGGGAAGCGAGGCAAGGGAAGGGGAGGGGACGGTCTAAAGCATTTGATAGTCAGAGTGATTTCATACAGAACTGATTAGTTAAAATAAAATAACATTCCATTGAATTAGAGCTGTCATGTATAATTCTGTCTAGATGGATTTACAAACTAGCAGACCTTAAACTTAATGCACAGACAGTACCTTTCGATACCACAAATGCTGATTTTCTGGAGCAACTGCGTCTCACAAAAATGATGTCATTTTGGATTTGAGTCTATAGTAAATCCATTCTAATAGTGAGTACAAGGTACTTCAATTTAATATTAATTAAATAAGGAAAAAGCCATAGGGAATCATGGTAGTTCAGAAACGGAAACAGTATAAAAAAGAGAAAGTCAATTAGCATGAAATTAGCGACAGCTAGGAAGTCAAAATGTTTGCAAGAGACGTTGAGAATGAAGAATCCAGGCTGTAACTCCAGGAAAAGGTTTAATTCCTCAAATATTGCAAAGCAAGTGTATAAATTTAACAATAAAAAAATGGTAAGTCTAGGTAGTATCTATGCAAAAACTCTATGAAGCCCAAGTGGGACATTGTTGAACTTCTCACATTTACCCTACCATTCTAAGCAGTATTGGTGCCCAACAACTTCAAAGCATCAGCTGGGACATCAGACTTGAAAAATACATGAAAACTGGTCTGGGGAACTACATTTCAGTTAATCTGATTTTCTATCAAGCCAATTTGTACAAATTATAATAAATAACAGCATACAGAGGCATCTGGATATTTATGATATATTAGAGGAAAGTCCACACAGATTTTTTAAATCAGAGCATGCTCATGAATATATGAGTGTTTCTGAAGAAGCCAATATGCTTTCAATTAAGCCAATTTCTTTAACTGAGCACACCTGGATTTACAAGAATTTTTTCACAGTCTTTCCCTAAGCTATCATGACATACGAAAACATGGAGTAAGAATAGAAAGAAAACAATGGGTTAGAAAATTCAGTTTTCATTATAGAGACAGGAAACAATGAGAGGTTCAGCCTGACTTCTGTGGGGGCAAGGCTATATAAATTAGGGCTTGTCAGCTGGGAAGAGAAGTAACTGAGTTTTATATAGTCATGAATGACAAAGAGAAGCTGAATAGGGAATGATTAATCATTCTGTCTTTCTCAGAAAGCCAGAATAAGGGGCACCCAATTAAATTCCTAGGCAGCAGATTTAAAGTAGATAATAAGAAGCAGTTTTTATAACAATACATTATTAAATTGCAGCTTTAATTGCCACAGGGTGTTGTAGAGCCCTAATGTTTAAATGGTTTAAAAATTGGGCTCAGCAAATGGAATATTATTACACATCGGTGGCTTTCAAAACTAAATGATCCAGATGTCCTGATTTGATGACTTCTGAAAGATGGAGAAAACACCTCAATATTTTTCTTGTTTCTAAGATGTTTTCTTTACAAAGCTACTGTCAGCCTTTGCTAGAAGCAGAATACTGGATTAGATGACTTCTGCTGGCACGGTAGTGGCTCTATTTTTATAAAACTACTTTCATGGTCATTTTTCAGACTGAAACTGAACTTTATAATAATCTTACCAGACTTGGAGTTTACTGTCCATGCTCTGACCTTATTGTTACACATCCTTTGTATAACCCAGACTGGATTACTGCAATTAATTCTTCACTGGCTTGCCTGAAAGGCAGGTCCAGCCTGCAGCTATTGCAGTATAAAGCAACAGGCTTATTATCAGAAAACAGCAGATGGGATTTGTGGACTTCCTGCTTCTTTGTTCTCTGCATTGGCAGCCTATTAGTAACTATACTGATTCAGAAATTCTTACTATAGGACACTGTGTAAGTAGCATCCTGTAGTATATTTAAGGCATGTAATTTCTCCGGTCCAGGAATAACAGGTTTCATGGGCACATTATCATGTTTGGGTTTGGTGTTAGGCGCATTTTATCAATGCCTTAAAAAATAAATGGAACCATCAAGTCTTCAATGTGCTTTGTAAAGTGCTGATAAAGTTCTGGGTTGATCAAACTCATCGGCTACTGCTGGGATACTGAATGGAGCTCATTGACAATTTATTAGTAATGTCAGTATTGTGAGGAGAATAATTTATGTTTGAAAACACCACAACTTAGGTTAAATATTTTAATGACTAAGGTGTTCAAATCATCTTTGCAGAAGACAAGCAGACCAGCATGAACACCATGAGACAGTGTGTTTATCAACATACATTTTACCTGCCAGCACCTCTATCTATGTGAAGATACAGTATTAGTGGAATTATATTGTTACTTCACTTAAAATAGAGCAACAAATACAACATGGTTAAATGCATTTCTATCCTTTCCTAGATCTACCTGTTCAGGTAATGCCTGCAAAAAAGGGGGTTTATCACACTGGCTGAGCATGTTAGTTGAAGCACGCACAAGTTTAAGCTGCTTTCTACCTATACTGCTGGATGGAAATCAGGCTTAAAGCAGTCCAGTAAAAAGGAAGAGCCAATCTTCTGGCCCATTTTCTTGGGGACTGGATGTAATAACACTGATCCTGCCTATGATCAATTAATCTGAAGTGGCTAGAAAAGCTTTTGTACCCGTGCTAAGGCACTATGCTCACTCCTAAGCTTTCTCTCTTTGGGAACTCGGTTCTGAAACAAGTGTCTGCGTGAAACATTTGCACAGGCGGCACAAACAGTAGATGGCATTTGAAAATTTGCAACTACTTGTACTCACAACTGAGGACAAGTATTGCCATGATGACTCTTCAGATCCTATGTCATGAAGCTACATGCTCTAGTGTGTCTTCAATATGTCTCCTGGTGCATCTCCAAACTGATGTCTGCATCAAGATTTTTTTAATTATGCAATATCCAGACCACACTGTCATATTCCTGTTCTAACAACTGAAAACATCAGATATCCATTTCCTGGGTTTTTTTTGGTCCATTAAATGACCTGCCAGGTTCAAAGAAAAAACGTGATTCCTCCATTCTGAATCTCTTTTGAGTATTTCAGAGAATCATCAAAGTTGGAAGAGACCTTCAAGATCACCTAGTCCAACCATTAGCCCAGCACCACCATAGTCACCCCCAAACCAAAAGCCACATCTTCAAGATATGTCTTGAACACTACCAGAGATGGTGACTCCACCTCCCTTACTGCAATGAATAACCACTCTTTCAGTGAAAATTTATTTTATAATATCTAACTGAACTTCCTCACCTCATTGCATCATCCAGCACTACTCTTATTATAAAATTCTTCTTGACTTTTTTTTCATTGTATATTACTGATGTCAATAAACTCCATATTACATACGCTGCTAATTCATCTTTTTACATCACTTTGCAATCTTACTGGATTAACAACGCACTTCTAAGAATTAAGGCTAGTACCATTATTAGTGATAACAACCTTAGCCCATTTTGCCTAGGGCTAAACATGTAGAAACTCAATTCTTTTACCTCTGGGAATAAATATTACATGTGCATATGCAGAAGAAAGTTCCCAGATTATAAACAAAAGAGAGAGAAGTGTGACAGGCTGGATGATTTCAAAGTTGACTTATGCCCTGAACAGAAAAATAGTGTCTGTTTCTATTTGCACGAGAAACCTGAGTCAGCAACAAAGCACAGTGAAGGCAACAGTGGCTGATAAGGCTACGGCTCTGCCTAAAGCTGATACTCAAGAATTGGGTAGTGACTGAGTGATAGCTATTATCAGTGGGTAGGCAAGCAACTTACATACTTAGAATCATAGAATCATTTAGAAAAGGCCTCTAAGGTCATCGGGTCTGTTAACCCAGCATTGCCAAGTCTCCACTAAACCATGTCCCTAAGTGCCACATCTACACATCTTTTAAATACTTCCAAGATGGTGACCCAACAACTTCCCTGGGCAGCCTCTTCCAGTGCTTCAAAACCCTTTCGCTGAAGAAATATTTCATAATACCTAATCTAAACCTCCCCTGGCTTCCTGGAGATTTGTTCCCAATTTTGAATCAGTGCTTTAGGAAACTTCAGGATAGTGATTTAGGAGGTTGTCCCCTCTTGATATGGCTAGAGGAAACGAACTCAATGAGGGTTGTGTGATGGCTAAGCAGCCTTGGGCAATACTGAATCTCAGCTCACCTCCTAGGCGGAAGGAAGGTTGTTTCTTACAATACTGGACAATGAAGGACAATTTAAAAACACTACCATGAGTGAATGTTATTCATCTCTTTTGCAAAGATTTGCACGTTACAAGTCCACCTATGCAGCTGGACTGTGTTAAATGAAGACATTTCAATACAGGGACATCTTTCCCCTTAGGTGTTCTCCTATACATCAACAATTACATAGTTAATGCAGTCTTCTGCCATGCTTGGTTCCATCTTCTTGCTTCACCAGCAATGCAACTTCAAAAATACGTCGCCTTCCTCGCTATGAACTAAAACTCCCAGAATCAGCACGTTTCAAACCCACGGGTTTTGGCTCAATTAGCTCCTTTCAAGCCCAACAAAGCCTCTATTTGTGATTCCCATTCCCCTCACACTCTCAATCTGCGTAATTACCACCCTGACACCACCAGGCTCTAATTACACGGCTCACGAGAGGCGCGGCGCTCGGGGCCGGCTCCAGCCCGCGGGCGGGGCGGGGCGGGGCGCGGTGCGGGGCGGTGAGGGGAAAGCACTTTTGTTTAAAGACCCGCGGCTTCCCGCGGAGGTGGCTCTTGTCGCCCTTCCCACGGCTGATGGCGGGGGTGCTGGGCGGCTCTTTGTTCCTGCCGAGTGCGTGTGCGCGGCGCTCCGGCTGCCCGAGTGGGAGGGGATCCCGCCCGCGCCCTCGCCGCCGTTAACGGGAGGCGCAGGA
>VZRE01016018.1:30739-104309 GCA_013396775.1 Cephalopterus ornatus
TTTTCCCCTTCCCCCCCCTTCTAAACCGTGCCGTCGGCGCGGTCGGCGCTGCCAAGGGAAGGGGCCCGTGTACGAGACGCGGCTCAGGTCGGGGCTTCACCCCCCGGCTCGGGAGTACAGTGCTCGTTTTCCCCTCTGAGGTAGATGGTTCAGATCTCAGCCTAGTTTCAGCGTCCTGTTTATATAAGGAATTAAAAATAGCCGAATTTTGTTTTGGGAAAGCCTTGATCTGAGCAGCGCTGCCTCCTCATCCTAAAATCTCTGCCCAATTGTCTCCCATCTTCAGGGATTTGGGAGGGCTTTTGTCTTTTAGACATTGATCTAAATTGTCGCGTATCTTTAACGCGCCCACGTAGCTCCAGAAGGCACGGCAGGGTGCTAGTAAATGAAATAAATCGGAAACGACTAACGCATGAATAAAGCAGAAAATAAAATCAACCTGGAGGAGTGGTTATGCTCACTTAAAAACAAATAGAAGGGGAAATTACAAGATAGGGATATAAATAGTTAAGGTTGGTGCCTCAAAACCTGTTTGAGCAACGTGAACGAACATCGGAGGGACAGTGCTGGAATACTTTCTTGGCCGTGTAACCATGTTAAATGTAATTGATCCTCAGTTTTGAAGTGTCAATAAGAATATGTAAATTATCCAAATTTAAATAACTGTTTTAAGTGTCAAAGATTCAATGAATTTTTTTTAATTAGACTAGTTTTTTAATCAAGCTGAAGTTTATGTCAGCTGAGTATAAAACAGCTGAGATGTGTTTAAACATTCTTATTTTTGGTAGAAGAGAAAAGGTTCAAAAATCAGTCTAAATGCCATAAATGTTTCTGAGTGCTGGTTGTGTGTGTTTTATGGTACACAATACCATGTTTTTGAAAATTGCTTTTGAGAATCATCTACAAATGGCGTGGAGATTTTTGCCACTGTTGCTTTGTTGTGGGTACGGTTAGTCTGTGCACAGCTGGTTTGGGCTTAATTAAATCAAATTTTCCATTGTTTCTAACTCCTAGGTTTTTTAACATTAAAGAACAGCAAATTTGATTGGTTGTGTACTGTTAAACAAAATGTTTTCCCTGTTTGCATTTGAGAATGGTAGAAAGTCATTGCATTGTGCCTTAGTTAAAATTCCAGTTTGATTTGCTCCCTGGGAGCAATCCTAAATGCTTTTTGGGCATCAGAACTTCCCTTTGTCACACACATGTGTGTCCACAGGCAGAGTTTCATCACAGGGATTTATTAACAAGTTTATTCCACTAAGAGTGAGTTGTTTTAGTTGTTTGTCAGTGAGCGGCTGTCTGGAAAGCCACAGTCCAGTGCATATCGTAGTTGTTGATTGGTAGTTTTAGGCTGGTTTTTGGTTTTGGCTTTTTTTGTGTGTCTGTGTGTATTGTGGGTTGGGTTTTTTTTATCTGCAGTTATAAAAAAACATAAAAACATAAAACAACTGGCCCTGTGGAACTGCAGCGATGTCAAACCACTTTTTGGTGTTGAGCTTTTTACGGGAAGGTCTGATCATCAGTTAGATGTTTAGCTTTTGAAGCACCTTTGCAGTTAACAAGAAAGCTGAAAGCTTTTCTTTGCTTTTTGGTTTTCTCAGTATTATTTTTTAAATGTGTGGTCAGGCACCACAGGAAGTCTGGGGAAATGAGTCCTCTCCTCAGAGAAACTCTGCTGGGATTGCCAAGAGAGATAGCAGTTGCAGTGAGGATATTTATTCTTTGTAAGCTTGATACACAGTGTTGACTGACTTCAAAGGCAAAAAAGCTCCATGGAGCAGACACTGGAGAGTGCTTGCTCTGGTGGGACTTAGGTAGCTCTTTACCCTAAACCACGAAGGTGAAAGGCTGCTGCTACCTGCTAGTATCCTCTGAGGAACAAAATCCTCTTTATTTCTTGGTCTTGTCATTTGCCCCCGCTGTGTGCAGGCCAGATTCCTTTGCAGTCTGCAGAGTATTCTGGTGTCTGAGAATCTGCTCTGACTGTAGCCCTGTGTATTGGAGGTGGTCAGGCCAGGGAGCTGCAAGATTAGATATTAGGAAGAAATTCTTTATTGTGAGGCAAGGGAACAGGTTGCCCACTGAAGTTGTGGATGCCCCATCCCTGGAAGTGTTCAGATTGGATGGGGCTCTGAGCAATCTGGTCTAGTGGAAAGTGTCTCTACCTGTGGAAGTTTTCCCTGCCTGTGGCAGGGGAGCTGGATCTAGATGATTTTTAAGGTCCCTTCAAATCCAAGCCATTCTATTATCTCAAGCAGCCAAGACTAGTTTGCTTCCCAGGAGATTTGTGCTCTCCCAGGTGAATAAAGTCTGCTGTGCTTGCTAATCTGCCAGGGTTGACAGCAGCAACCCAGATCTCAGCCTCAAGAATTCCCCCATGAAATCTGCTTTGATACCTGGCTTCCTAGTGTGCCTAGCCATCTGATTAATGGTCTGCTCTTGTCTGAGAATAAGGCACATATACTAGATTCTCTTGCGTATATTTTTTTTCTGCTGGAGTTGAATATCAAAAATGGATTTTCCTTGTTTCTTAGCAAATGTTTGTAATCTTTACAAATATGACTTGTACAACATTTGATTCATTTGGGAGACGATACCAAGTATGCAAATTATAATCAGCACTATATATAATAAGGTGATTAAATTGTGATAGATAAAAGTATGAAGTAGTTAACAGTGAAATTGTGATTTAAATGTAAAATCAAATATTGAAATTGTCTAATCTCCAATAAAGATAAGTATAAAAGGAACAAGTGAGAGCACCTTTTGTACGTGTATAGCAACTAATGCATTTGAACTTTGGGCAGTGGTAGAATGAAGACAGTGGTAGTGATGAGATGGAAGATTTTAATGTGAAATCTAGTTCTTTTTGTCATGCCAGACCTGTAGAGTTTGTGTTTTGCCACCTACTTTTCTGAGGAGGGAAGAAAGAAAACTAAGGTAACTCTTCTACCCCAGAAAGTCTTTCTTAATTAGGTATCTTCTTGCAAGGCTTAGTATGTTACAAATGATTAGTAGCTAATAGAGAAGAACTTAAAAAAGCAAACTTTTACGTGTTGCATATCTTGCTGATATTTTTTTTGTGTATTTTGGTTAAGGTTGTACGTCTTGCCTACCAAAACTCACACTTCTCAAGAGAAATCACTGAATCCTCTGCAGTGGTGCAGGCGTGTTCTGGACCATCCAACTCCTGAGATAGAGGCTGCAAAACGTTCCCTATGCTTTAGATTGGAGCAAGGTAATTTTATTCTTTGAATTTCTTTGATAGTAGGTTGGCATTTTTGGTCTGGTGTTTAACTTGTCTTTGGTGTTTTTCACAATTTAGCAAGCTTTACAAATGGCAGACATGCGTTTTTTTCCTGAGTATACCTAAATGCTAACCAATGTTTGGAAATTGATTTTCTGATCATGCAGTTTTGAAGGTGTTTACCTCCTTTGTTATCCATTTCTTCTCTTGGCATCCATTTAAACTTGGCATCCATTGCTAAAGGCTATTCTTAGTTTACTATTCTAACTTGACTGATGGTGCTGCTCTGTTGCACTCTGGGTTGTCTCAAATACTGGATCCAATCTGATGGCTGTTCAGTTCCAGTGACCTTGTAGAGTTATATCTGGGTGTGCTGAATTTTGTTTTAAATACCGGACAGCATTATTCTTACTTTTTTACCATTTAGGCTCTCATTAAGATTGTACTAAGCGTTGTTGAAGAAAGTGATTAAGGGAGGATGTTGTCTTAAGGTTTATAATTTAGTAGGAAAGAAGAAGAAGAAAACAATACAGGAAGTTAACAAGAGAAGGAAATAAAGCTAATGGCAATGTGAACATATGGCTGTATGTTAACTGCAGCCATCACTAAGAAAGATTGAACATGTTCCTTTGTGCTTTGGAGGATGTGGGTAGCTGTGGCTGAGTCTTATCCAAATCAGTCATTCATCTGACTCAGACATCTGTCTCTTTGTATTGCCTATAAAAGATACTCTAGTGATTATTTCCCTAGCAATATTTTGATGAGCTCATTTGCCTTAAGTTACATGGGTCAAGCTGTGGTTCCTGTGTTGGTAATTATCCCACCTAGCTTTAGGATTGAAGGATGTTTATGCTTGACCATCAGTCAGAGTTTTGTCTGTAGAGTCAGAGGAATCAGGTGAGCTGCTCAGGTGACGAGCTCTAGGCATTGACTGTAGAATAAATTCAGTAGCTCTCTTTTAAGTTCACTTACAACAGTGAGTGCTTGGCACTGACCTCGTCTGGTCACTAAAGGTAATGTCTGTGTGGTGTTGAGCATCCAGCAGTGGAGCTGAATCGGATGTGGAAGCTCCACTTAGATTGCCACGCATAGGTATCTAGTGCCATTCAAGATGGCCTCATTTAACCTGGTTTCTAGTAAGGATACAGACCTTCCATAGGTCCTGTGCCTCATCTGTCATCCTTTAATGATATCTTGGCCTCCCCAAGAGCCTCTCAGGTGGGCAAGCACATCTATGTATGGACAACTGAATCAAGGCTGTAATGGGAATGTAGAAGCAAGCCAGAGGACTGCATGACCTATTTTTTCCCTTATAAGGATTTATCTAAATTTAATAGGCGATAAAGGTGTCAGATTGAAATCTCTGTGGTTTTGAGTTCAGTTGCTGTCTGTGGAGAAGTCACAGGAAGTGACATGTGTCACAGAGTTATGTTGACAATGAGTTGCTCTGATCCATATGTTCTGCTTTTGGTGATCTCTTCATGAATTTCCTGAGCTGTGTACAAGGTTTCTGAGAAGTTATATACCATAAATAAAACTCATTATGGGAACAGTATGTTCAGGGATACAATAGAGTTGTGTTTGTACTGCAGCAATTGTTTGCTAAAATTGCTTTAATTAATAATTCAGTTAATCTCTTGATTAACTCTCATATTTCTTAATATTTTCTTTTAGCACCTGTGCTTTACAAGTAATACATAAAAAAAAGTCATCCTTCTCACTCTAACTTTGTAGAAGTTGGTTTCACAATGTTTAGTTCTTTCTCTTTGTACCAGGTGTGAGATTTTGGTGAGAATCTAATAATTTGTTTTTTGAAGTACAAAAAACTTTCTGTAACCTGACTTTCCTGTATTTTGTTTTGCAATGCGCTCAATCAGTAATATGTGTGTATAAATACGTACATGTAATTTATCCAGATTTTAGAAGTGACTCAGTAAGAATGGCATTCTTCTTTCCTGGTAGTGAAGTTTCAAACTTTGTACTTGTATGTTGAATGCTGTTTTCCCCTTTTAGCTATATGCCTTGCAAGGGCATTTTGGAGATGCTTTGAAATCTAGTTGTGCCTCTTCTACTTGGCCTTGAGTTAACAGTGATGTGCTTGATGTGATGTGCTTGAGAACTGCTAAATGTGTAGTCAAAAAACATTTATAATGTACCAGTGTGTGATTTCTGGAATGGCTTATAGGTAGAATTCGCTTAGTGATTTTGTCCATTATGCATTAGCCAAAAATTAAGCTAGTTGAGTTGTCATCACTCTCTAGGCACTGTAATGCACATAGAAATTAAAAGCAGTACGATTGATTTTTGTCTGCAAAGTCAGCATATCCGAGTAAGTGGGCACAGAGAGAAGAGCTGTGAGCCAAAAGTAGTAAAAATTTTACTAGCCTATTTTTGATTTCTGACTAACTTCTGTTCTCTTCTCAAGATTATTAATTCTGCCCTCATTTATTCCTGCTGATGTAGATTTTTAAAATTACATTGTATCCTGATTTTCCTGAAAGTTTTCATTTGTTGTCTGAAATATCCCAGCATTAGGATAGCTCATAACAAGGCTAAAAGTCTTGTGAGAGACTTCTGCCAAAGCAGTCCAAGGTGATGAAATAATCCAACAACTACTTGGTCTTTCAGGCTGGAGAATCACTTGAACGATGGTATTTTCTTTTCACTTTGGTGTGCTCACCAGCCTGTTTCTTTTCTAATGAAAATAAGTATTTCATGGTGGAAGTTAAGAATTCATCTTGGCATAAATCCTTAGGATTTATTATAAGCACAGTGGTGGTCTCCAGCAGGTGGTTCTTCTGTGAACCGCTGTGAGAACTTGGACAAGCTTCTCAGCCTTCCTCTGGTCAACCACTAAGTAGGTAAAGCTTTTATCGTGTTTATAATGAACTAGGCTTATTAGAAGCCCTGTTTCTGTGGATTAAGCATGCTAGCTTTAAGGAGGATGAAAGCTAAATGTTAAATGTAACCTCCCATGATAAGATCTTTGCTTGGAATTGTTCCTGTTTCCCATAAGCAATTATAGTGTTGAGGTACTATTTCTTTGTTTGTTTTAGTTGTTCTTTCTCTGCCAGGTTACCTGGATCACTTCTTTTTTTCCTGCTCTTTTTCAGTTATCTTTTGTTTGAAACCTTTCTGATTTGTTATGCTTACAGCAGTTCTCTACTATAGGGTTAAGAGTTCCCTCTCCATTTGTTTTTTAATCTTGCTGTTTATTTTATTTCTGTAGGTCAACTGAAATGAGCAGGGTCACCTAACAGTCTTAATGGCATCATAGAGCTGCTTCTGTATTTTCTTGGTAGTACTTGAAGATGTTAGGACATGTCAGTATTAAGCCCAGTGAGCAGAGAAATGTGATTTGTAACCTCCCTAGCTAGTGCAGATGGTTATAACCCCTCTGAAATTGATGTTGGTGATTGACACCCTGGTTGAAGATCACTTCTGTAAAAAGCTCTGAAGCAGGCAGGTGGATAAACTGAGGAGTTAAGAGGCTTAGCAAGGAGTCGGTCTGTAGGAGCTCAGCTTTTACGCAGAGCTTCAAAGCATATCTCACCCAGTTCAGCCTTCCAGACAGAAAGCTCCTCGTTCTTGTAGAATATGAAATATTGGCTAGATTCAGAGTTTGGCTTAGATGAGTTCTTATTTAGAAATGCTGCTTCTGATGTTTAAGAAGAATAAGCAACAGAAGTCTGTAGGTTTTGCAGTTGGCTGCAGTAGTTTAAAGAGTAAAACTCTGGTTTGCTTCTTAAATTATTAATGTTTCAGGATGAATGCTCTTATGTTGTCTGTGGATGATGTTGTGAAACAGATCCATTGGAATTTCTCTCCAATTGCCTTATGATTCCACAAACACCAAGAATCTCGTCAGTGAAGTTTTATCCTTTATTGCGCAGGATCCCAATGTTACATGTTAGTTAAGGTTTATGTCCAAATATAGAACATACTGAGAAGAAAAACTTATTTTGACATTATTCTTTTTACCTGTAAAAAAAAAAAGGAAGCTCCAGGTAAAAGGTTTTAACTGGATATGCAACTTGTTACTTACACAGAAGGAGGCAGGTTCATTCCCATTATCCTAATTCTCTTCTACTTCTCAGGGGTTCATAGTGAAATAATTTAGTTTGGAGTTTATAAGATAAGGAATATACTTCATCAACTGTTAAGAACTGCTATTATAAGGAACTTTTACACTATGGTCTGTTAACAGCAGAAGCAAACAGAAAATACTGTTAAAGTATTTTATTTTTATTTACTGTAAAGCTTTTATCTTGTGTGGTTGAGCTGCATCCAGTACTAAACCAAGGCCAAGGTGGAATTTTTTTATTTTTTAAAATAGATTTAATAGGTTTAAGTTTATTTGCTGTCTATTGATGAAGCAGAGATCTCTGTCGTGGTACTCAGAACTAGATTAATAAGATTTCATATAGCTTTCTTATTTTTCACGTATAATGTGGATTAGTTCTATGTAAAATGCTTTTGAGGTAGCAAATGATAATGTGCAGAAGCTTACAGATGATTGGATTGTTGTTTTCATCATAAATCATTAAATGTCTAAAGCTGTAGAAGGAGTGAAAAAAGTGACATGGGAGGTTCGCTTTCTTTTTATGTATGTTTCTGATAATAAAAAGTGATGAGCAACATAACTCTTATCAACATCTTAGCACTCTTTGAGGAATGTGACATCTCAGAGGTCAGGATGTTTAGCCATCTTCTGCTGCAGTACAAGCTTAGTGCTCGGACTGCACCTATATGTGCACAGCAGTTATTTCCTATTACATTTAATTTATTTGAAGTAACCCATTGTAACAGCCACATAATTCCACGCAGTTCATAGAGGTTTTGCAAATGGATTGTCTAGTGCAGCTTCTGAGGATTCATGTCTTTCAATTTGGAAAAGCTTGGGTTTGATATTATACTTGCATTTCAAACAGAATATTTCTCCCTACCACTGTAACATTTCTACTCTGCAAGCACACTTGAAGATGGATGTGTTTGGATTAAGACCCTTGTGACAATAAATGCACAGAAGATCAGACACTTCACTTTTTATTAATTTCAGAGATATCACTTGCCTTTTTACTACAGTTCTTTGTGACTTCTACTTTTTATGAAATTACAATATACGTACTATTTAAGAATTTAATTTCATTTTGGGGGGTTGATTATTGTGCAGCTCATAATTATTTGCTTAGAATAGACTTTAGGTTGTCATTATACTTGCAAGAGGAAGCTGAATTCTGAAGTCTCTGTAAAGATTGGTAGAGAGGTAGTGTTGGGTCTTGCCTCAGTTGAGAAGATACCCATCCTTTTTTAGAATATGTTTTATAAATTCATGCTAGCTACTGAGCTGGGATTATCAGCTTCTTGTGAGTGGTCAAACAGCTAGAAACACTGAAATATTACGTGAGGATTTCTGTGAGTGTAAGTTATTTTAAATAAAGCTACTGTGTAAGTTCAAAGTCTGTAATGCAGCGAATGTCTAAAAGCAGTAGAAGTAGCATCAACCCTGCTTTATGCTAAAAATACAGGCACAATCAGTGTTACCCAGCAGAGTACTTACTAATCACTGGATTTGTTTTTGAAGTATGTAAATACTTTACTGGATAGAAATTAAAAAGAAACCTAGGTTTTAATAGTTCACTTGAGGGCACTTGAAAGCTTATTCCCTGGAGATATTTTTCTGTGGAAAAGAGGATCTTTTCAAAACTGCTGTTCTTGAAGATGTCATTCCATTTTTGCTTCTGATAGTCTGTGTCTTGCTCATTGTTTGCTAGTCCCCAAATTATTGTTTTAGCTTTTGTCTTTCATGGTGACTTTTTTTCATAGTCTGTTTTTGATGTCTGCAGAAGAGAGCAGGGAATAACATTTCAGAATGCAGATAATCCTCTTCCATGTGGTTATATAGAAACTTTACTGAAGTGTTGATAATTTCTGTATTTTCACTTTCAGAGAGATCCTTGGTTCTTGTCTTCATAGCGTTGCATCTTTTGGGAAGCTTTGGTTTGAACTGTTTTACGCCATGATCCTGAAGTATCTTTTGGTTGGACTGTATCTTCTGGGATATAGTCCACAGTTAAATGTAAATATGCCATACAGTCTATTTTACCTTGACAACTGACTTTGCATGTTAATATATTAGAAAGAAGTTGGTTATCTGCACTTGCTTTCCCAAGTATTCCACACTCAGCATATCTGTGTTCATATTTCATGGAAATAATGCATTTACACCAGTAATTTGCTTTCAAATAAAGGTTTATGCAAAAGTTCTTGTAATAAAATAAAACTATTTTTTTTACTCTACCTGATAATGAAATGTAGTCAGTAAACTCTAATCTGAATACTTGTGAGGCATAGGCATTTACAGATTTGCTTGATACTTTCTTAACATTGCAAGAGAGAAAGCAAGTTAGTGCAAAGGATAGAGATATAGAAGTTTATAAAAATTCCTGAGCATTTTATATATTTTTTGTGAACCTCTTTTAAAATACTATTTTCTTAATTTTACTTCTAGATTAGGATCTAATTGAAAAATTTTTAAATACAGAAAATACTTTCTTGTTTAATATTCACTTTCAGTGGGGTCACTAAGCAATTCTAAAAGTCTTTTGAATGTGGCTTTTTCAGGTGCAGTAATGGAGTACTTCATTAAATGCTTCACACTTCAGAAGTCTGAGTGAGAAAAGTACTGAAAGTATGCCTGTGGGACGAAAAACTACGTTTGTCAGCAGAAAGTAGCTGGAACTTATGTAGTTCTTGTTTTGAGAAGCATTTGTAGCAGTGCAAAGATTATATTTTTGCTAACTTTAAAGAATCACAAAGAATTAAGTCAGAAATTATACTTCAAGTTCTTGAATATTTTATACTATGATTAGCTATGAGATGTTGTGGAAAACTGATACAGGATAATGATTTCTAAAATAACATTGAGCTGGTAGCATAGGTATTTATTTATTTGTTTTATTAATTTTATATATTTTTAAGTTTATTCTGTTGTGTTACCAAGACAAAAGAGGTATTGGGTCATGTTCACTGGTGAATTTGGACCACCATTACCACTTCTACAATGTAAAGTACCTGTAAACTGAGTTTACATTGCTGGCTGTGCTCAGATTAAGCCCACTTTGTATTGCCAGAGAAATCTGTATGACATCATCATTTTGGGAAGAGCCTTTTCCTTGAAAGCAGATGGCTGAATGTACTCAATCCTGTGTGCTCCTGAAGTGCAGTGAGGGTCATTGCACATGCAGTCTGACTTGGAACAAATAAGTTTGCCTACTTTTGGAAGGAAAGTCAGCTTCTTTATATTCACTTGTTTTCCCCCATTATGAAGTACTGAGAAACAATGTTCATCTTGCTGCCTGTGCTGTATTAATTCAGAGTTAGATGACTTGTACCTTGAAGTGCACATTTCTAAAAGTGGTTACACAGAGAGTTAGAGAATAACTTAGGTGAAGGTATCCTCATGCAGTCAAATTCCACTGTAAGAGTTGATGAGTTGTCCTCTGCTGTGTAGGAGAGAAAATCAGTTGATTTTTTTTTTTTAGTTTTGTCTGCAGCTGAGGGAGGACAGGTTGTTTCTTTTTAAGTATGAGAAGGATTTGTAAGAGGTCTTTTTGATCCTAAAAGGTTATGAATAATTTCACCAAACCTTAGTCATTTAAGTTAGATACCTGGGAGAAACTTACCTGTCTGACTCTGAAGAATCCAAAGTCCACCAAACCTGTCTTACTCCATTCTTAAGCAGTTGTCCAAACTGAGTCTGGCAATAGTAATTTCTCTCCACTAATTAGAAAAAACTTTGGAGTACCAAGCATCAGAAGGATTTAGTGTGCTGGTTTAAAAGTAAACTGGCAGGGGAAATGAACTCAACTCTAGAGATATTATAAGTCATAGTTACAGTTTACTAAAAATAAATTACAATAGATGCAACAATACAGAGAAAAACTGGTTTTAACCCACAAAAACAGATGTATAACACAGCCCCCTGGGACAAGAACAGAACAGTGTTCATTGATCCCTGTTCTGAGCACCACGTGGCCCCCTTGGGTGCAAAGTAAAAGTAAAAATGATGGCAGTTCTGTTGAGGTAACGATCACAGTTATGTCGAGAGTGGCAGTGGCAAGTCCTGTTGGAGTCCTGGTCCTCCTCTCGATCTGACGAGTGGTACCACAGGTTCCAAAACCCAAAGATTATATATGCTCAGGTTCAAGTGGGTATGTCCAGTTCCTCCTCCAGGCCAGGGAGTTTCACAATGGATGATTTAACTCTGTGAGTCGTGGGATATTTTTTGAGTCTGGTGGTCTAGGTGTTGCAGCTGCCTATTATGCCAGCCCAGTACAGCTCATTAGCAGAGGTGACCCCTCAGCCTGGGTGTGAAGGTGCTAATTCCTACACAGAGGGGAGTTATCACAGCTGAGTCATCAGCTGTGCCCTGGGCAGCTGCTGCACAGGATCCATTATTAATAGTCCGTCAGAAATTACACAGAGAGTGTGGAATACACAGTTTTGGTTATACCCACATAGTAATAAACTGGTCCTGACCCCTGCAACTAGGACATTTAGATGGCAGTATTCCTTTATACTTTTAACAATTTTGAACACCCTGTTCATCTTGCAAGAATAACCCTGGTAACTTTTATTCAGAAATAGTTTCTCACAGTCTGCTATTTCTTCAGTCATGGCGATTCAGACCTTGTTTGTAATCATTTGTTTAGATGCCTAAGGCGATTCTCCAAAATGAGGACGCATAGGACACTTGGAGATTTTTTTTGTGTGTTTTTGCATACTTGGAGCTGTCAGTTATCTTTTTGTGATAGGCACAAAAAATTAGTACCACAGTCCAACCACTGGTGAAATAGTTGGTGTAAATTCTATAGTATGTGTCGGCTAGTCTTAACTGAGTTAGATGGGTTATTGCTTTGTGTTACATATGCATCACAATCTGTGTGATTGAATCTCCCTGGGAAAGATATTTTGTGTCTAAGTTTCCAGAGCCAGACATATTTCTCTTGTGTCTGACTGTAGGTACCTTGTCCTTGAGTCTTGGCATTTGTTGAATTCACAGAACTTGTAATGGCCCAAATTTGTTTAACTAATTTTAGGCATGCATCTGGTATATACCTGATCTAAGGCACAATCACTCAGACTGTGATTCATTGATCTTAATGAGGCTCCTAGGCATAATTTGACATGGTTTTGCCTCCTTGAGGTATCTAGATGGGCAGATGGGTTTGATTCAGGATCTGCACAACAGCCTCACTTGACTGGAGCACCTCCGATGTCATTACATTCTGGTTTTAGGCAGCTGAATCACGCCTCTGCTGTTTGTGCTGAAGAGTGAGATATGCTTTGGACTGCAGGTGTTTAAATGAGGCTGCCTACAAGTACACACTTCTGTGTGTATGTAAGCATTGTTTTGACTTTTCTGTTGAGAATTGCTTTTTGCATGTGAAGAAATTCAGTGTGCACTTTATATTGGTAGAATATAGAGAAGTTATCAACCTGCAAGAAAATAAGTGCAAGATAACTTGCAGTGCCATATTTTTAGCATGTGAATGGTTCTCAAGTAGTAGTAACTGCTTGCACTTAACATAAAATCACTTAAAGCCATGTGAAGTTTTGTGTGAGAAATTAAACTAAGCTTTTAGGTCTAGGGGATATAATATTTTTTATTCTTCAGGAGTGGCTCATACTATGTAGTTCCAGTTTCTGTAGGCTTGAGGTACTACTCCACTATAGCCTTAATGAAAGAGTAGAATTGAGTATTAAGTTTTTAGAATTTGCATCTGACTGGTGGCATATCCTTTTTTATTTTATTTTAGAGTTATTTGGCACTTGATATGTTTGTGATTTTTGTCTTCAGGCAGGGTAGAGAGTGATTTGTAGGCCTGCATGAAATAGGGCAGGATGGAGTGACAGAGGGAGTCATGGCTTCAGTCTGTTCCTCTCTGGTGTTACCAGTTTTCTTTCTTGTCTTTTTTGCTTCATGTTTCATTAATATAGTCAGTGTTCAGAGTGCCTTACTTAACTTTTGAAACACTGGGTGTGAAATACTTTACTGTAATCACAAATGGATCTTTAAATAAAGATCAAATTTCAGTTTGTAATCAGGCACGTATGATCTTATTGTGTTGGACATAGTCCAAAAAAAGATTTTATTTTTGATCTATATTGGTGCTGAAAAATCTGGAATAATTACTTTGAAGAAACAAAGTGGGTTTTATGAGGAGCTTGAAGAATTGTCTCAGACGTTGCTGTCCAATCCCATTTTTGCTTACTGTGGATGTGGTAGGTTCTGGTGGTGGAAGTGCTTAGAAGATACTGGCGAGTACCTTTTATCTGGAACAGTAAGACACAGGCAGAAGGATGTTGCAGTAGTGTAATAATTGTACTGAAGGAGCTTCTGCAATTTGTGTGTTCTGACTCTTGTCTCTATGCCCTTCTCATGCTTTCCCTGTTGTACTGTGCTCTTGGGTGATATCATACTCCTCTCTGCTTCTCTGCCAACTTATACCTGTGTTACTTGTTAGTGAGGAGCAAAGATTTGCCTCTTTGTTAAATGCTTGTACAGTTCTTGATGGAGCGTAGGTACCTCTGGAAGGTACTCTCAAGGAGAAGTTTACTTAAGGAGTCTCAAGATGTCTGAAATCACTCTAGGGAGCTTAAATTCAGGAATGTGCTACAAGTTACTGCCAGGAGACATTGGTCTCTAGGGTATCTGAAGAGACTAGTCTGAAGGTAAAAACTGTTGTGGAACCCCTGAGCCCCTTGACAGTAATAATAATGGTAACAGTATTTATATCAAACATCTGTGTTATTTAACCCATTTTCCTAGAAGTAATTATGTGGTTAGTGCTTCTTTATTTGGCTCTAGGTTGGGGTTGAACCTTAATTCTAAATGAGAATATGTATTGTGAATACATTCTTGTATTTGGCAATCACTTAAACCTCTATCAGAACTTTTCTTAATCCTAGACTTACATGATTCCCCCCCCCCATGTGGTGTTTTAAAAGTATCAAAAACCTATTTTACAGTAGCTTTTTTTTTTTTACTGTTTTGTATCTTTTCTCTGATTGGGTAATAGTGTTAACACTTTCTCTTAATAGGCACATAACTGTGACACTTACTATATTTATCCAAAAGCCACAGGGTTCCTGGAGGGTAAGTGCTACTTTTGACCTCGATTTAATCCTAACTTTTAGCTTTTTCAGTCTGACTCAATGTATACTTGAGCAAAGAAAAGGGAATGTGGCATCTGGGAACAGGGTGTCAGAGTCAGAAGCTATAAACAGGGAAGCTCTCTTGCAAAACCCTGCTGCCAGAGGGTTTAACCTGTGAATAAATACAGATGGCAAGCAGATACAGTTGTAGGGGGAGCTATAATGTGTTTATGGCTGTTTCCTGGATACAGGGGAAGTTCAGGACTAGACAGTGATGTTAGAAAAAATTCAAGTTAGGGTTAATGTTGGAATAATCTTATCTTTTCTGTGTTATGATAAATGATCAAGAGTTATACCCCAACAGACAGATATATTTGATTTCTCCCTGGTATGTAATAAAGATTCTATATTGTTAGGTGAAGGATTGGAAATTTGTCCTGTGAATCTGTTGTTAACAGAATGGATCCCTCGCCCCTTGTGTTTACCTGTCTTGCTGATGTTAATGCACCAAAGAAAAAAAGAACTATGTATACTACAAGGAAATTTAACTTTAGGAAATGGAATTAGCTATATTTCTCCTCCAGTCACCTGTTCAGAGCAAAAATGTACACCTTTGGTTAAAATTGTCGCTAGCATGTCTGATTAGGGGTATAGTACATGTCCACTTAGGAGAGTTTTTATACATCCTGTGTGGCATGTGGAAATGAAGTTCTTGTCTATTAACTGAATCAAAGCTGTGGCTACATTCTCTGAAGTAGGGTGCTATCCAGTAGATAATAGTTTGGGGTTTTTTTGTTCTAGTGCAGTGTATAGACTAAATGAATAGGACATCTTCTGTTGGTGATCATATAAGCTTTCAGGAGCGGAAAGAAGAGAGAACATGCCGGCAGCCCCCAGGCTCAGCCAAGCGAGCAGAAAACCAGCGATACTAGAATTGGAAGAGAAACAAGCTCATCACAGCAGCAGCCCTGCCTCCGATGTAGCCCCATTGGTTGCTCCCCATGTCCTTCCCCGATCCCTGGGTTCCTATTGGATGTGGGTCAGCCCTTCTCCCTGAGCCTTACCCAATCACCCCAATCACCTCTCATTGTTAACCCCTCCCCCTATGTCCCTTTAAAGAACCGGGAACCTTTGAATTAAATTCTCTTTGCCTGCCAGCCCTGATCCGGTGTGTGTGTGAGTTCCTGAGCTCCCTATTCAGGGACCTGGGGAGCTGGAGGTGGGGAGCATTCCCTTCAACTCTGTCAATCTTCAGCACGAGAGCACCTTGTGTAGTACCTGTGCTCTGATCTGCAGGGGAAGTTGAACTAATACCTGTTGTTTAAATCACACAGAGATGTCTTGCTCCTCATCCTAGAGGGACCCCCTAAGCATGGACTGGCAGAGTGAATGGGCAAAGGCACCCTTCATCTTTATCAAGGGCAGCTGAGCAGTTCTTGAAATATATTAAACATATTTTTTTAAATGAAGTTGTTCACAGTATGGTTGAATTCTTGTCCTGATTATTGCATAGTCGTGATTTGATCTTAATTGGTTTTTCTGGAATAGTACTTTTAGTATTGTCTCCTCCCATCATTTATTCAACTCCTGAGGCCAAAGCTGCAGAAAAGAAGTCTGTCCAGTAGAACTCTCTGGGACTGCAATGACTCAGCTTGTGTATTGAATGAACTGGAAGATAAATACAATGGCACTGGTGATCTTAGACCTACCAGTAGGAAGACTTAAGATTACAAAGTAGCTGTTTTTCTCTAGGGATTGAAAACAACATTTCCAAAAGAGTGGATGCACTGTTATCATTGGGGCTTTGAAACTGCTGTTGGCGAACTGAAGGAGGGATGTCTAATGTACAGTTGTAAGAGGTTGAGGAGATTTATTTCTGCACAAAAAAAAGTGCAGTTAGCTTAACTGGTTTTGAAAACAGGACTCTTTCTCAGGCTGAGGTTAAGAAAATATGTAAGGCCTGTACTTCTTTTGCTATTTAGGAGGTAGCTTGCTGATGAGATGAAAGCTTCTCATGTTCTTAGTAGCCTTGAAAGGTACGCTTGTATACAGAGCATATACAGGCAAGCAGAAGACCTCATCGCTTCTTGTGTTATCAAAACATAATTAGACCCTGAGAGCTGATCCTGTCAACGTATACAGCATGTCTACACCACACAGAGCACGCCTAACAACCTAGCTCCAGTACATCCACACAGTGCAGTGCTGTATGGATAATATATATTGGTATAGCTTGTCACTTGGATCCAACTTGATTGAATGTCTTGATACTCCTCATATTTCAGCTTTCAGGTCACATCTCTGGTTTACCATATATGTCCCTCTGTGTGTTAAACATGCTATAAATTATCTCAAGGTGAGATTTATGTTACTTTATATAAGCTTCAGGCTTGAAATCAGTGACTAGTTGAAAAATAGTAGCATCTTCAGAGCATGATATCTATCTTCAGTGATAGAGAGGAGAATAATTGGGTAGGTAAGACTGGAGGTTACATTTGAGTATTGAAAACTAGATCACAGTTTCTTAAAGTTGGAGGATGTGCTGCATTTTGCAAAATATTCTTCCTCTACCTCTCTCTTCCTGTGTGGCTGAAATTCAGATTAGGTTCCATATTGTAGCTCTTGTAAGAATTTTTAATCATCAGACAAAATTAATTTCCAGCTTTTACTTATACTGGAATTAATTCTGTTGAAAACAGGCCTCCTACCACTTCAGAATTAACCTGTCAAGAGTTAAGTGTCTCCAGTTTTATGGTAGGAGAGGTGGTAACTAAATAGCATTTTAAAAGTCTTTTATAATTATATCTAATGCATAATGTACTAGATAAAAGTAGTGGAAAACTTAGAGTAGTAGAAATGTAGTAGAAAAAGAACTAGTTGACCCAAAACCTACTGAAGTCACTGGAAGTCTGTAATTTTCTTGTGGCTTGTGCTTTGTCTTTATGTTCTGTAAGGTATTTTGCCTACTAATTGTGTGCTTTTTGGGGATGAATGTCAAGTAACTTAGAGTTTTCTGCTTTATATTTGAGGTTAAAAATGTGATAAAGCTGAGTTTCTGTATATGTTGGTTTCCACATGACTGAAAATACAGTAAGTTCATGCTCCAGATTTGACTGGCAGTGATAAGTACAAACAGTTTCAAACTCCAGAGTCTCATTCCCCAAATTCAGAGATTTTGCCTGAGGAGGGCTTTGCAAAACTTGCCTAGGTGCCACGGTGTTCTGTCTCACAGAGCAAATAATAGTGTTCTTGCCATTTGTACAAGAACTGGGAAGGTGAGGTCTGTTCTGGAAATGTGAGGGCAGCATAGTTCAGTTTGTCAAGCGTGTGAAAAGATATGAATCCATGACCTGTTTTTGTAGAAGTCCCTGGCAGGTTACATGTATTTGTTCTGGAAAATTTTCCTTGTATTGATATAATCTACTTAGTTCATGTTCTTTATGACAACACTCTACAAGCATTACAACTTTCCTCAGTGATATAATAGTCATTTACAGGTATTATTCTACCGTATTGGGGAAATACCGCAGCACCAACAGGCTTACTTGGTCTTTATTAAGTAATCCAAAGACTTGTTTTCCCAAACAGTCTACTCCACACATAACACTCAATTATCTTTGAGCTGCAAGACAGATGCCCAAGAAAAGCATCCTTATCATAAGTACTAGTTCAAGGAGTAATCTAACAGAGAGCTATCAAAAAATGAATTTACTGGCTTCTACTGCAACTGAAAAAGATTGTCACTGCAGCCTCTGTGACATGTACAAGGGTGGATGAAAGCCTCTCTGAATAGGGGATGTGAAACGCCTCTCCTTCCCCTTGGGTGCTGAGGCAAACTGCTCAAATAAGGATAGTGCCAAGGGACAGAGCCATCTGGCTGGGGAAGAGGAGGACCTGTAGCAAAATCACATAACCAGTATATATACCAGATGGATTGGTAGCTTGAGAGCCTGCTTCTGAATAATAGATAACCATGTCTAAAGAAGAATCAGGCCATATTTCTCTGTTAACTTTGCTACCAGATACTTTTTAGGATGTTGATGGGCTTAAGTGTGCAGATTTATGATCATGGGCCTGTATTACAAGCAAACCCCCCCCTCCAACATACATTATTAATTTAATATATGATATTAAGTTTCTCTCTTCATTGATCTAGTATCTTGGCCATTAAGAGTAGTGAGTTAGAGGGCTCAGCATGCCCCAGGGGATGTGCCGGGGAAGGGCTGTAGAGCTACAGCACCCCTGATCCTTTCTGTTAAGTGATTTACAGTCTTTCAAAATAATTGCTCTGGTAACTACTCTCCATCTCAAAGTGGAAGGAATTTCTGCATTTTCTCCTGGTTAAGGCTGTGTAATTAGCTTTTTTTTTTTTTTTTTTTTTGATCAGATTACAGGCCTGACTTTAAACTTCGTTTCTTTACACCAGACCTGAAAATTAGTGGCAAACCCTACAAACTACCTGATTTCAGGTGAGATCCAAGACTATACCTCCTTCATACTCCACAAGCATATGTCATTGATCCTGTTAAAGGCACCTCTTGGTGAGACGTATTCCGTGACAGTATGGCAGTTTTGAGTTAGAGAAAATGTATTTATATTGTCCTATTTTTGGATAATGCCATGATCCACAGAACTGTGGTATTAATAAATCTGCACAGTGGCTATCAAACCAATGTTCTACTGTGTGAGAACTGCATCCTGGGCAAGTATCTCTGCTGAGGATGCTGCAAGTTTTGCATTATGGCAGGAGGTGGTGCCTGCAGCTGCGTACTCCTCACTGCTGATTATCTGCAGACATTCTCTTGACTGTTTCAGGGGTAATGTCATAGTGATCTGCAAAGCAAATGTTCACTGAATTTAAAAGGTATGAACTACATGGCAGGCAAAGGTTGCCAGTGCTCTGCAAGCAAGTAGTCAGTGAAGAGGTATCCTGAAACCCAGACACACTGTTTCTCAGACTTGGGGGATGCTACAAACCTGAGAGCCAGCACTTAAAGACAGAAAAGATTTTTTTCTGTTCAAAATGCAGCTGGTTTTACTGTTTGTGGAGTATTGTGGCCAACAGAACAATTAATCCAGTGTTGAGTGGTTGCCAAATATGCTTCCCACAGTACTCAGGGGATTTTGCTGTATCATGCTATCACTGAAGTACAGGCAAAGCAGTTATCAGAGGTAACTAATTCAAGAAGGAAAATAAGGTTGGGTTGATTTTCACAGTGTGTATGCAATGAGCATGAGAGTTTGGATTTTTCTTATAATGACATCAGAGAATATGAATGTCTCTTTCATAATGGTAAGGTGTGAGTGTGTGTAATCAGTTATAGACCTGTGTTTTACTAAGGAAAAGACAGTCTTTTGCAAATTGTGCCAGCAAAAGTGATTCCTCTTTGGATTAAGAGGCAGTGGTAAAATGTGATTCACAATGAACACAATGGTCAAACAATGCTAAAGTGGTGTATGTGTCATGACTTCTGACACAGTGCTGCTTAAATCTTAATGCTTTGCCGTGCCATAGAGTGCAATATTAATGGCTTTGTGAAGACACTTGTTCCACCACTCATAAATTAGCATGATGTAGAAATTTTGGCAAGGTTATTTGAACTATTTGAGACTGTGTTAGTTGTACCCATCAGGCTGGGTGCAGCTAGCTGCTTATGAAGGTGTGCTGATTGTGGAAGAGACATTGGTTTCTTACCACAGCTCTGGTTTTCTCTGGGGAGATAGAGTAGCCTCTTCAAGGCTCTTGGATACTCTGCTTTATGGTATAAACAAACCTAAAAGTCTCTTTTGAATCCTCTACCTTTGGAATAAGATGATCGTTAGTTTGCTGTAGTTGGGTCTTCCTCTCATCCCTTTACATAGGAATGTAACCTGTTTTCTCTTTGGCATGGAGGTATATCCTGTTCTAACTTGGTTTGTGCCTACAGGGATTGCTGTCCCTTCAGATCTATCAGTTGAGATTACTAGATGATGACTTTCTTTCCTATTTTAGTCAGTACATGCTGGGTGAACCTAACCAGAGACCTGATAATTTACAGCCAGAACCAGCAGAGGCAGGAAATCTATCCAGCTGGCACTGTAAGAGTTGGAGGAAGATGTTTTTGTGGCCTTAGGTGCATTCTCCACATATCATGGTTGTGGATCTTTACCCTTTGAGTGACATTGTAAGATTGTTACCATTTTGTTGCCTTTTTTGTTGCGAATTCTTAAAATACAATGAAAGTGCTGTTGTTTTACTCTGCACCGTATATGCAAGGAAATTACTGGTGTCAGGCACTGAGTTTATCTCACCTGCCTTTACGCACATTTCGGAGGCTGTTCTCTGACGTGTTTTTTGGAGGCAGTGTTGACTTCAGCAGCCCCACCTTCCTGCTGCTCTTCTCCACTTCTTCACCTCTTCCTTAAATGCCGTGGTACAACTGGGCTTAGTCATCCTGCTAAAGGGGGTTGAGAAGCTCTTCCTTTTATAAAAAAAATTAACATAAGTGTCCCCTTTCAACTGGAACTGCTGCTGAGAAAGATGTTCAGTAACTTTAGTTGAATATCTGCAAGCTGTTTGAGTAGGATGGATGCAAGTATTGCATTGCTCTAGTGCTGCAAGAGTTGTCTTTTTCAATTGCTTAGGAACAGTGAAAACTGAATGCAGTCTTTGAAATCTGTTTTTAAGCTCTGTTTATTGTTCTCTGCAATGAATACTGTCAGAGTGAGTTTCGTTTCAGTGTATGCAGAGATCTGTGTTGGAGCCAGTCAGACTGGGCTGCCTTTGTAGGCAGAGCAGACAAAGGGGCACAGCTCGTGTCCTTTGCAAGTGGAGGTGAGATGAATTGTGCCCTGTCCTTTCTCTTGGAGTATATTGTATCTTGAGGTGAGGAGGTCAGCCATCAATGTCTGTACATAAGAGCATCTTCATTGTGTCTGGGACACAGGATCCAATGTCTTAAAGCGCCATAAATAGATAAAGAGAGAGAATGTGAGGAAATAGCATATATGCCTGCCCCGACACCATTCCAGTTGTATATCCGGTTCAGACACTGACTGAACCAGATGTAACTTTTGAATTAGATGTGATTTTTTTAACCTTTGATGGGTTCTTCTTTTGTGGGTTTGTGTAGTTTTACCATGTCACTTTTTGTACTCATGGTGCTGTTTGGTAGGAATTCCTTGTTTTGGAAGGTTCCTAATTCCTTATTTGATGCTAATAATTTGGTAGAAGAATCTGAGGCTGCATGTTTTGTTTTAGGCTACCTTATATAGTAATACATGAGAATGAGTCTCCTGCTCAGAAAGGTCTATTTTACTTTAAACGAGCTGAAATGTGAGAGCTTGTATGTTAATGGATTCTGGTTAAGAATTCACCAAATAGAATGAAAATGCATCAGACCGACAGTTTAAATAAAAACTGGGAGCTGGGAGGGAACAGACATTTGGGCCCTAGGTGGTGCCTAAGGCTTAATACTTCAGCATAATATTTGGCCAATTTCTTAAAAAAAGAGAAGCTGGAAGCCAAGTTTGGCTGTTACCTCTGCTCAGAAAATTTGCTTTTGGACCTGTGCATGCAGGGAGAAAATGAATGCTGAGACAGTTATATTTTTCACAAAGCCTCTGTGCTTGTCTATTAGTATTGCTGTATGGTAAAGAGTGCGCCTTAAAGAGGCAAATTATAAAAACACCAGCAAAGCAAAAGAAAAAACTTACAACCCAACTCTCCAAAGCACATAGCTAAGCTGCAGTATCCTTTTTTTGTAGTTTTTAGGAAGTAGCTCAGACCTCTCAATTCCATTTCCTTTCTAGACTTTTTGAATTCTTTGTCATAAAATCACTTTTGTGATGAAGTTGGGTCAGAGAATGCTTTTCCACCATGCAGTGTGACCAAAGACAATTTTCAGGTCAGCCTTTCACTGTTACATTGAAGTACAGTAGTTGTACATTTACCTTGAAAACTTCCCTGCTCACACCAGTTGCAGTATGCCAGACACCATTGCTTATTACATTACTTTGCTGTGCTAGCTGAAAGTTCTAGAAACTGCTGCAATTTAGATAGGCTTTCTCATTGTACCTTTAAAAGAGGTCTGTTTTATTTTTGCTGAGGCAGCTCCTGAGGTATATGAATTGTTGCAGCTTAATATCAAGCAAATATTTAGGACTTGTAATTGCAAAGGAAAGCTTTGAAACAACGTGTTCACAGAAACCCTGGAAGGTGTTACAGTCCTCTTCTGAGCACAGGAGCCGAATGCCTCACTCTGTGAAGCAGAGCTAAGGATTATACATACTTCTGAGATCTGTGTGTTTGGAGCTATTGAGGTACTTGAAATATAGATTCTACTTCTTTGAAAACTTAGCTGCCTGAAGATCTGTTCCTGGATTGGGGCAGTGCAGTGTTGGTTGCTCTTGAGTGTCTAGCACCTCTCTTCTACCTCAGACTGCTTCAAGTTATAACAGGAGCTCAGGGTTTTCCAGTGACCCAGGTAAATCTCTTCAGGCTGCTGAGTAGTGGGAGCCTACATTTCCCACTTCTGGACAAGTGTCCCAATAGGAGCACTATTCAGTGAGTAGTGGGGACTCTCTCCATGTGTTCCTCTGTTGGTCTTTTCAAGTGACTTAGACACTTACTACTCCCAGATACACATCTGACTGCAGGAGTACTTTTCAGACTCTGAAATGCTGCTTTACAGGATCTAAAAGTGAAGGTTGAATACCTGTATTTGGGAGGGAGGTATTAGATAAGCCTCACTGAGGTGATGCCTCTTAGGTGGTTTAGACATTATTATCTACAGTAAAGAGAGGAATTTAAATTCCCTTCTTGCATCCGATTTTCTTCAGTGATTAGCGAAATGCTGCTGTTTCTCATGCAAGTCTCTGCGTTTTACTGTTGTGAGAGATATTTTTCTTGTAAGTGTGGCTGCTGTGCAACAGCACATATGGAGAACGCACCAGGGAAGTGGTTTGGTCTTTCTGCTCTGAAGAAAGCGTGTCAGCAGGAAAGTGCTGTGTGGATTGATAGGATTGTAAATTCCTCCATTGCTGGCTTGAAGGAGGGTTTTGTGCAGGCTATGTAATTAGTACCCATATTCAAATGTCTGCATGTATGCAATTTAATTTGTTTCTAGCTTGAGCTTAAGAAGTATTTTTGACTTTGGCCTGGAGGCCTATATAAAATTTAAGCTAATTGAGTGGATAAACAAGCTAGATAATGCCTCATATAATTTAGTATGTTTAGTCAGTAGTACAAGAGGGTTGCTTATGACTTTATTGTTTTCTGTCTTTATAGCAAAGAAATACTGTTTATTTGTGTTGCTTCGAGTGAAAGTAAGTTCCAGTTCTGGCAAACAGATTTCACTGAGTTTCATAATGGAGTTATGAAAATGGAAGGTGTGTAAAATGTGCATGTACTTTATTTGGTTTGTTGGAAACCTTGATTCCCCAGCTAACATGATCACAGAATGGGTAAGGTTGGAAGTGACCACAGTGGGTCTTCTGGTCCAACCTCCCTGCTCAAGCAGGGTCATCCTAGACCTCATTGAACAGGATTGTGTCCATATGACTTTTAAATATCTCCGGTGAGGGAGACTCCTCAACCTCTCTGGGCAACCTGTTCCAGTGCTTGGTCACCCTCATGTCTTATGTATTTCACATCTAATGTCCCAGTTATATCTGATTCATCAAGTAGAGGATCTGTGTTTGATCTGCCTCTGTTTACATCAATGTAACCCCTGAAAATTAAAACAATATGAGAACCTATACCCGTTTTTACATAGCAAATTTCATCTTTGCTCTCAAAACCACACTTCTATATATGTTTAGAAATTTTGTACCCTATGTAGTTTAAATGAGGAAATGGTTTTAAGAAAGGAATTGCTTTAGATATAGTACAGCATGTTGTGGTTTTGAGGGTGCTTCATTCCTTTTGAATCATGCATTTCTGTAGATATTTACTTGTTCAGGCTTTCATGTGAAATTTTCCACCAGTTCTTATTAAATACTGATTATTCACAGGAGCCAGGGTAGTGAATATTTGCGTTTAATTAGTTGCTCGTATTTTTCAATGGGAGTTACTGTTTTCATCTCATTTACCATTTTGATATCTCTGAGGAAGTTATAAAAATAATGTCTTAATTTTTAAACTTTCAGTTCTGTTAGTAAATATTTTAAAGGTATACGCAGGCTCACTTATTGATGATTTTATTTTTTAAAGGAAAGGTTTTTCCTTATGTGGTCAGTTTGAAAGGTCCTTTTTTAAAAATATTACAGTAGATATTTTGTAGCATAGTACATTATCAGTGGTTTAGTTACTAAGAATTTATCAAAACCAAGGAAATCGTACCCCAAAAATTGGGCACTTCTAATCTAACTGTAGACTTAGATAACTGGGGCAATTTATGGTTATTGTATTACAGAATATTAGTTCTAACAGTTTTATGCTTCAAGAAGTCAAATTTTTAATGTGTTTACGTCTTTGCTGTCAGTAAATTAAATTGATTTTTTTGCTTCTTTTCTCTTGATGGTTGTTTTAGATGCCTCACTTTCCTTTCGATGGCTGAATGTCTTTCTTCCTTTAGTGCGTCTTCTGTGTAAGGTATAAAGAGCAGGATTATTCACATTTCTATTCAGCTGCAAATGTTAGAAGATTCCTTTGTTTTTAAAGGGTACCTGAGATTCTTATTTCATCTGTGGGCAACCGGACGTGGGGCTTTAAGAAGAAGCTACAAATACTGTAAAATTCAGTGCTTAACAGCTGGGCTATTAAGCTTAAAATAAAAGTCTTTAAACCACTGTCTCATCCATGCATATTACAGTGGTGTTTTATTGTACTAAGCAGGACAGTCTCTGATTCAGTCATCCTCAAGTGACTATCCATTGCACAGTTTTGGGATTTCACAATTTTCACATTAATGTGTTTGCCTACATGTCTTTAGCACTTGTTTCCTACATAGCTTTTTATAGTTTTGGCATTAGCATAAAACTTCAGAAAATCTAATTTTTCTGTCTTTATTAATACTGTAAAGTACTCTATGTGCTTTGATATTTCCATTTGAAAACTAACGAGGACAGTTTTCTATATTTGATCCTAAACAATGGATTTAATCATATACCTAAAAATGTCTGTCCTTTGCTGATGCTTAAACACTTTGAAATTTTATTTTAGGCATAGTGGCAGAAGTTTGTAGAAGTGTGAATATTTTACGCTGGTGTCTCTAGAGATTTAGTACAAATAGAGATCAGTGTAGATAGAGTTTTTTGGCGTCTTCCGTCCATGTTTCCGTGAGAACACATGCTATTTGAAAGAGGACTTTGAAATCTGGTTTGCCATAAATACTAATTATATTCTTCATGTGGGTTCTTGCTTTCATAGTCGTGATAACTGTTGCTTTGTGCTCAGTGGGCCAGCTCACAGCAATTATTGTAGGGGGTAATGAATGATGTTTATTTGTGCTGTACGCTTGACCACATCTGGGGGTGAGAACATGCTGGCAGCTAATTGGCCTGGCAAATCATCAGGCTGCTACAGAACAGTAGCTTGTGTTAGGCAGAAAAATAAAATCACAAGGAAGGGCCATCCCTTGCTCTTCCTGATGGTTTCTAGTGGAAATGAGAGACATTAGCTGTGGATGTGATATTGAGATCTACACTATTGCATGCATTTCTTTCAGTGAGTGCTTCAAATCAATTTGCTGTTATTAATTCCTTGTCAGTTACAGAATCAATTAGGTTGAAAAAGACCTCAGAGATCATCAAGTCCAACCTATGACCGAACACCACCATGTCAACTAGACCATGGCACTCAGTGCCACGCACAGTCTTTCCTTAAACACCTCCAGGGATGGTACCTCCAATACTTCCCTGGGCAGCCAGTTCCAATATCTAATCACCCTTTCTCTGAAGAATTTCTTCCTAATATCAAACCTAAACCTCCCCTGGCTCAGCTTAAGACTTTATGTCTTCTTTTCCTGTTGCTAATTGCCTGGAAGAAGAGGCTGATCCCCACCTTGCTACAGCCTCCTTTCAGGTAGTTGCAGAGAGATAAGGTCACCCATGAGCCTCCTCTTCTCCAGGCTAAACAACCCCAACTCCTCATAGGACATGCATTCCAGGCCCTTCACAATCTTTTTTGCCCTTCTCTGGACCCCCTCCAGCAAGTCAATGTCCTTCTTGAATTGAGGAGCCCAGAACTGGACACAGTATTTGAGTTGTGGCCTCCCAGTGCCAAATACGGGGTAAGAATCACCTCCCTAGTCCAGCTGGCCACAGTATTTCTGATACAACCCAGGATGCCATTGGCCACCTGGGCACACTGCTGGCTCATGTTCAGCTGGCTGTTGACCAGCACCCCAAGGTCTTTCTGTGCTGGGCCACTTTCCAGCTACTCTGCCCCCAGCCTGTAATGCTGCATGAGGTTGCTGTGGCCAAAGTGCAAGACCCAGCACTTGGCCTTGTTGAACCTCATGTCATTGGTCTTGGCCCATCTATTCCAGCCTGTCCTTCTGTAGAGCCTTCCTACTCTTCAGCAGATTGACACCCCGATCCAACTTGGTGTTGCCCACAAATTTGCTAATTGTAGGCTCAGTCCCCTCATCCAGATCATCATCAGTCAAGGTATTAAACAGGACTAGGCCCCACTGGGGGACACAACTAGTGACCGGCCGCCAGCTGGATGCAGCACCGTTCACCACCACTCTCTGGGCCCGGCCCTCCAGCCAGTTCCTAACGCAGCAGAGAGTGCCCCTGTCCAAGCTGTGGGCTGCCAGCTTTTCCAGGAGTATGCCATGGGAGAAGGTGTCAAAGGCTTTGCTGAAATCCAGATAGACCACATTGACAGCCTTCCCCTCATCCACCCAAGTGGGTCACCTGGTCATTAAAGGAGATAGGGTTGGTCAGGGAGGACCTGCCCTTCCTTAAACCCCTGCTCTCTGTGCCTGATCCCTTGGTTTTCCGTGTGTGTGCAGTGTGATTGCACTCAAGGTAATCTGTTTTATAACTTTGCCAGGCACTGAGGTCAGTCTGACAGGCCTGTAGTTCCCCAAATCTTCCTTCTGGCCCTTCTTGTGGATGAGTGTCACATTGGCCAACCTCCAGTCATCTGGGACCTCCCCAGTTAGCCAGAACTGGTGATAAATGATGGAGAATGGATTGGCAAGCTCTTCCACCAGTTCCCTTATCACCCGAGGGTAGATTCCATCTGGTCCCATAGACTGAGTATCTAAGGGCTCAGCACGTCACTAACTTCTTCCTTCTGGACTACAGGGGGTCCGTTCTGCTCCCTGTTTCTGTCTATCTGCACAGGAGGCCAGTTGTCCTGAGGATAACTGGTCTTAATGAAGACTGAGGCAAAGGTGTTAAGTACCTCAGCCTTTTTCTCATCTTTGGTGACTATATTTCCCCTGCGTCAAAGAATGAAGATTTTCCTTGCCAGTCCTTTTGCTATCAATGTATTTTTATGACCACTTTTTATTATCCTTTACAGAAGTGGCCAGATTAAGTTCTAATTGAGCTTTCACATCTCTAATTTTCTTTCTGCGTGACATCACAACATCCTTAAATGTTTCCTGAGTTGCCTGCCCCTTTTTTGAAAGGTGATACACCCTCTTTTTTCCCCGAGTCCCTGCTCAGCCAGGCTAGTCTTCTTCCCCACCAGCTCATCTTCAGGCACATAGGGTCAGTCTCCTCCTGCACCTTGAAGATTTCTTCTTAAAGTACATCCAGCCTTCCTGGCTTTGTTTTTAAGAGCTACTTCCAAGAGGCTTTCTGAATCATTGTCCTGAATAGGCCAAAGTCTGCCCTCTGGAAGTCCAGAGTAGAGGTTTTGTTGATACCGCTCCTTACTTCATCAAGTATTGAAAACTCTTATTTCATGGTTGCTGTGCCCAAGACAGCCTCCAACCACCACATCACCCACCAGCCCTTCTCTGTTTGTAATCAGCAGATCTAGTAGGGCTCTACCCTGGTAGGCTCATTTACCAGCTGCAACAGGAAGTTATCCTCCACACACTCCAGCAACCTCTTAGACTTGTGTCCTCTCCACTATGTTGAGTTTCCAGCAGACATCCGGGAGGTTACATTCTCCCACAAGAACAAAAGCTGGCGATGGTGAAACATCAGCCAACTGCTGATAGAACTGTTCATATACCTCTTCACCCTGGTTGGGTGGTCTATGAGAGACTCCCACCAGGATGTCAGCCTTGTTGGCCTTCCCTGTGATTCTTACTCATGGGCACTCAACTTTATCACTCTCCTCAAGCTCTGTAGTCAAAAGACTCCCTAAGATGCAGAGCCACCCTACCACCTTTCCTACCTTGCCTATCTCTTTTGAAAAGCTTAGAGCCATCCATTGCAGCACTCCAGTCATGCACATCATCCCACCACGTTTCCATGATGGCAGCTACGTCACAGTTTTCCTGGTGCACCATGGCTTCCACCTCTTCTTGTTTGTTAGCCATATTGTGTGCATTAGAGTAGATGCACTTCAGCTGGGCTGCTGATTTCACCCGTGACTCTGGCTTGTCACTCCTAGGCTCATCTGTGCAGAGCCTGGTCTTATCCCCTTTCCCTTTAAAGCCCCATAATCATCCCCGCCAACTTTTGGGCTGGAATCCTTTTGCCCTTGCTTGATCGGTGAATCCCATCTGTCTCCAGCAGGCATGGTGCCATATAAACTGCCCATGATCAAAAAAACTCAAAATTCCGATGGCACAAGTCTTAAAGCCACTTATTCATCACATGGGTTTTCCTGTTCCTAATCTCATCCCAAGGGATTTGTGTTAATTGCTAGTTTAAAGAGTTGTGTCCATCTGTGTTTGCTCTCCTTTTTGTCCTGAAACACTTGTGTGCCTTATTTTTGAACTGGTCACATTAGTGAACGTTAAGGACAAGTGGCCAAACTGGGAATTCTGAGTTGTGTGGCTGGGCATTGAGCAGTTTCCTAAAAGTGATGCTGATGCTGCCTTTAGGTAAGATCTCAGACCTTTAGGTTTCTTGAAGCTTGAAGGAACTAGAATTGTCAAAAAGGAGGGAATTGCAATAATTCTTTGAGGAGACAGCAAAGAACACAATTTTTAATTTTTGTATGTTACTAATGTGTACTTCAGTTACCTTCTACAGAGCCTGAGCCTTGCAGGTAATCCCTGGTCCGAGCAGACTGCTTTGTGCTGGCACTGGAACCAGGTGGTTGCCTTCAGTCCAAGCTTAGTAGCACTTGTAGGAAGAGTAGAAAAGGCTATTTACTCCTTACAAGCCCAGGATTACATTTAAGTGGGTCCAAGCAAAAGGAGAAAGATGGCACCTCTTGGACTGATGACAAACTGATTACTCCAAAAGGTTGCAACGTTGTGATTGACAGCCCATCAATGAGATATCCCTGCTGTCCCCATGACCACTTGGTGTTGATGTTAGCAAGAAGGAGGAATAAAGTTTTTATGTCCTGCTAAATCTTTTTGCTGTCAGGTCTGAAAATAGAGAGCCTAAGTAGTATTTGAATATCTATGAGTGTTTAAGCTGAACATGTCCAAATAACATGGCAGATTTCTGATGTTAAAGTAGCCATGTGAAGGAGAATGGATTTTGAGGGCTTTTGGACCCTTCTGTTTTGAAAACTGATTTGTAGCATCTGACACTGCAAAGTACACCTGCTAAGCATTGAGGTTATGCCCTTGATTCCAAAACTAGGTATAGGAATGTTCCTAGCTCCCCGTCTTGTGAGGCTGTACATAACATTTGTGAGGGCAAAACAGACTCTATCAAGGAAAAAAAAGAGCAGTACTATCATATGTTTTTCATATTTGCTTGTATCTTAGTGGGTTCTCTGAAATTTATACTTTTAAAATTTTTCTTTGCCTTCTACTTAAAACAATTTTATCACTTATTTTCTGAAGA
Source organism: Cephalopterus ornatus (assembly GCA_013396775.1). NCBI lineage: Eukaryota > Metazoa > Chordata > Aves > Passeriformes > Cotingidae > Cephalopterus > Cephalopterus ornatus. Next base: position 61,011 of record VZRE01016018.1, read on the forward strand.
GCATGTGGATGTTGTTTATTCTACCTTTTGAAGGTGTATTAAAAATAGGCAAAACAAAGGACAGTTTTATTAATATTTTTACTGGATGAGCTAAGAAAATGTAAATTAAATAAGCCTTTAGCTTTATTTTTGCCTACTCTGAGCATTTTGTGATAGTGCTCAGAAGACCAGATGCCTTGCAGGCTTTCTGTAAACAATATGTAGAAAAAGAGATGCCTTGTTCTATTATTTGGATTGTCCTGCAAAAACAGTGAAAACCAAAAAAAATCATGCTTATGCAATTAGGAATTTGATACTGTAAAAAGAGAAGGGAAAATATGGTACCTTAAAAGCTTGCTATGGGATTACAGTTGTTTTTAGTACTTGATTGTTAAGCGTCTTTTACTCCTGTGTCTCTAAACTCCTCTAACTGATAATTTACCTGCTAATTCAATTGTGTGATGATTGATAGCCATGAACAATTCCTTGAAGAGCATTAAAAATTTCATTTGTGTTTCTCTACTGACTGTAGCAGTTTATACTTCTTCTGTTGTTTGGCACCCAGAGATGTATGTGATGAATATATACCAAAAAGGTGTATGCGCAGAAAATGGTAAACAAGACATATTTGCTAGAAAAGCTTTTGGAGCATACTTACACACGTAGAAGACTGTACTGATCCTCTGATTTGGTGCTGAATTTTCCATTGTTTTCCTTTTGTAAGAAGTAAAAAATGTGTAATGAACAGATTAAGACTAAATTGTTTTTCTCTCTAACATCACTATTTTATTAATAACTATAAATATTGTTGTTTTCTCTCACATCCGTAACAGCTAGCCGATGGCGGAGCCTCTTCTCTACACCTGTCTCCTTGGCTTTTCCCTATAGTCCTGTTGCAAGACTCACCCCATATACCAATGGCTGTAATAGTCCCAGCTTCTCTAAAACCTCCAGTAAAGCAATACTAACACCTGAACGGACAGGTAATGCTTATCTTTCTATTGATTTGTGGTGCTTAATTTAGTCTAATCTTGCTAGCATTTAACAGCAGTACACTTTTCAGTATGATTGTATATAAACTCACATTTCATAGGGAGATATTTTTTTAACAGCCTAAAATTTGGTAATTAACTGCATGTTATCTTCCTAATTAAATTAACTACAGGTTATCTTCTGTTATGCAGCATGTTACAGGAAAGTGATACTAGTAAACATCAATGATGTTTTATCTGATAGTATAGTTGTGACTGTGTCAGCTTAAACAGTCCCCAGCTTTGCTGTTCGTTTCTGCCCCGTGGTGCCTATTTCTTGTGTCTGCAGAAACATATCTGCAGCTGTGTATTGCAAGGAGATTTTCTCTATAATAAAAATAACTGTCAGAATCATGGCTGTTTTCAAACTGGTATTGTTGCTACTATCCAAGATAAATTTTATGTTTACCACTGATTTTCAGGTGACACGGAGTTCTGGGAAAAATACAAACTTTTTATGGTCTGTAAATTACAAGGATTTTTATTTTTCCTTCTTCAGTACGGGTGTCAGGAGTCAGTTTGTATCTGTGACTTCTGTTAAGCAGCAGTGGCAAAAATAATCTCCTGGGAAAGAGGCATTAGCATTTTATTGCTGTTGGGAGCAGGTGTGGGCTATGGAAGTTAGCATCGGTGTCACACAGATCTGAGTACAATTTTCCTTCCAACCCATAAAATCACTGCAAAAAGCCTTGTTTTAAGGCATAAGGGACTGTGGGTGAGCTGAAGCTCCAGACTGAATGCCTGATGTAGCTATCTGCATGTCACTGAAATGTCTTCCCTATTCAGTGGGATGAAATCTGGTTCCTAAATGAAAACATCTCATGCTATTTGAGATACCCTCAGGTATCTTGTCCCACTGCTGCTCCAAAAGAGCACAGCTATTACTACCTCTGCAGAACCTCAGGGACTACTGTAACTTGCACATTTGAAAAAGCAAACAGATTTGTGCCTTACAGTCCTTCCAAAGCAAAGTAATCCCCTGCTTATCCTCTTCTTTCGGAGATATTATTTAGAGAACAGCTGAATTTCGGATGAATTTTAGGTGGCTGCTTTCAGCCGTGCTAGGGGATGCAAACACATCTGTGATACAAGCACAGCTGGTGAGCCAAGTCACAGCAGTTTTTGCCCTGCAGGCTGTGGGTCTCTGGTGGTCCAGAGGATATTAGGAAGTGATTTACTGTTTTAGTTGAAGGATATTTCTTTAAAGTGGAACAACAACTAGCTCATGCAACTAATTGCAAAGTTGTTTTGCTATCATGCAGGGAAAAAGTGGAATCTAGAGCTTTCTCCAAAAGGTATCTCTGTGAAAGAGGCGATGCTTTCTCTCTTGCATAATGTTCAGTCTTAATTGTTACTGTCATTGATTTATCTGATAATTATAAACAATTTAAAAGAAGAAACAATAAAATTTAGCTAAATGGCTCTCGTATGGTATCTGAGTACTGACCAGATGTTGGTGACACATACACACTTGCATTTCAGAGCACAGTAGGAAGAATCACAGTCCCATAAGAGAGATTCTAATGCAGATGTGGTTAGACTATGCTAACTAATTTGAGCTATATCAGAACTGTATTGCATAAATTATTCATTGTCTAGGCTATTCAATGCTATTTTGGGAACAAGCAGACGAATTCATGATCTATTACTACACTTACTACTTCTCCTGAGTATCAAAGCTCTGTTCTAATTGTTAATGAATGGAACTACACTTCTGAAGGTTTTTATGTGCTATACAGAAAATATATTAAGCTACTGTAGTAAAGGGCAGCTGATCATGAAGGAAAGATGGCTAGACATATTTGCATCCTAAAGTTTATGTTTTCTTACATAGGTTACATTTCTAGGAGTTCCCCTTTGAGTCCACAATCATCAGTAGACAGTGAACTGAGCACTTCAGAGCTGGAAGATGATTCCATCTCAATGGGATACAAGCTGCAGGATCTCACTGATGTTCAGATCATGGCTCGTCTACAGGAGGAGAGTAGGTGGCTTGTTTTTTTGGTTTTTATGATAGCCAAAGGAAGATTTCTTGTAGCGGTTAAAACTGCTCCAGTCTGGTCTTAAACGGTGTTGCCTCTTGAGTGACAGTGGAAAAACTCTTCACCTGCATGGAGAAGGTGTGCATGTTGTCGGGTTCGGGTTAATCTGAACCGGTACTGGATCTCTCAAAATTTGATGTTTATGTTTTTCTGAATTCAGACTGGAATATCTATATAGGTTGACTACGTTTAGATTTAGAGGATTTATAATGTCTTACCACATTAATTGAAATAATTTTATTTCTGGAGAGGGAAGATGCTAAACATTTTTCTCCTGCATATGCTTCATGACAAAGGTGAAAATAAGCAGCTCTTGTCACTTTCTTTGTCTCAAGTTTGATTTTCAAAATTCACCTGACAATTAAGAAATTTAAATCCCCTTTAAACACTGAATTGGGGCCTTTAAATTTAGCATCTTGGTTTGAAACTAGTGATTATGCAGAAATCTGAGCCCAAAGTCTTGTTTGACAAAGATTATAGTTTGGCTAAATAGTAATTTTTGGAAAATTTATCCATAAATAAAGGGCATTTGTCTTAAAGGTCACTGAGACACTAAGTGCAGTATTTTCCTCACTTCCTGTTAGTGCCAAGCAAGACATAAGGAGGGAATTGGTGAGATTAAAAGCAAGAGAAATTCAGAGATGGGGCCTGAAGGAAAATGCCAAATAATAAGTGATTATATAAAACAAAAATAAAATGTGAAGAAAAAATTAGAGCAGCAATCTGTGTGCAGTCACCAGACTGAGCAGGCACAGTGATCACTTGTCAGCAGTCGAACTTGTATTTTGTATTTTGTATCGCTTATTATGTTCGGCAGAGAAATTAACAAGTGTTTTACTTTTAAAAAGAAAAAAATTATGATTATCAAAGATAAAAAGGATTGCATAACTTAAATGACGGCTGTGCTCGTCTCCCTCAGAGTGAGGTTTAAAAAATATTTCAGGTACTTAGCTCTTTAAGGAATCAGGTCATTGGCAAACTGGAAAGAAAAACACTGGGTTTTTTTCTAATCTCTGTCAGGTGCAGTGTTTGTATCCATGTAGTAGCAGCTGGTACAGAATGTTTGAGCACGTGACAGTTGTTGTCCACGTAATCCTGTGGAAAGTGGTAGTTCTATACGTGCACGCAGGCACGCTCTCTTCACAGCCACAAATAGAAACTCCCACTCGAGGAGGGGGAGAGGAAGCATATTAAGAAGTTTCTATTATGAAGCAAAGACATCTGTTAAAGCTGAGAGCTTTTTGTAAATCTGGGAAGGCTGTTATCTGCAGCTATTGGCAGAGCTACTTGGCTCCTGGAAATGTAATGTACGTTCCCTTTTTCCCTGGCTGCTGTGCAGCAGGGGAAAGGGGGGATGTGCAAGGGTTGTGAATGTTTCCCTCTCACTTGACCTGGAGCAAACAGGCTCTTCTGGGGTAGTGCTAATAGTGAGATGATTTTCAAAACCTGACGTTCTAAGAAGAGAGTGATAGGATTGTGTACCTGTGTAAAACACAGTTGTGTTACCACTAAGCCTTGTCCACGAGACCGGATGCTATCAGGAACTAGTTCTGGTTCAGAGAGGGTGAAGAGCCAGAATATTTACATGAGTTAAAAGTTTAAGAAATGTCATTGTCAGCATTTTTATTGCATGAATATAAAAGTTTAATAGCAGTAGCTTGGAAAACTAATGTGAGTGTAATTGCTCTAATTAAGAATATTTTATAGTAAAAACTTAGTACTCATGTAGTCTTTTTATTGGCATAGAACTACCCTTGTGAAGGGGATTCATCTTATGTTAAGAGAGGCATCTAAGACATCTTTTGGAGACACCGGTATTCTTTTTCAATTTTTTATTAAAAAGGGATCTTGAGAGAAATAATTTGGACTTAGATGCCTGAAAGGTAGAACTGAAAATTAGATCAGATGAATCCTATATCAGATCTTCAGCCTAGTTACATTGTAAATCCAGTTCTTGCTGTAAAATTATGTCTACTTACCTGCTTAGTTTTCAAGCTTGAAGTGCATATTAAGAGTTAATCACTTAGCAGGAGCTGAATCATCCTCCTCTTGGAATTTACAGGCCTTAGGCAAGATTATGCGTCAACTTCAGCATCTGTGTCAAGGCACACTTCCAGCGTCTCTCTGCATGCGGGAAAGAAAGGGACATGTGTTGACCAGGAATATGATCGCTATAGTCTCGAGGACGAGGAAGAGTTTGACCATCTTCCACCTCCACAGCCACGTCTGACTCGCTGCTCCCCCTTCCAGAGAGGGATTCCTCACTCACAGACTTTCTCCAGTATCCGGGACTGCAGGAGAAGCCCTACTTCCCCACAATTCCCTACAAATACTTATCAGCAACCCTACTACTCTCCTCAAGCCCAAACTCCAGATCAGCAACCAAATAGGATTAATGGAGGTGGGTTGCATGCTTTCCTGAGAAGTGGTCTTCTCTCTGCGTCAAGTGCCAGTTCCATTTTAAAGATGGATTGTCCATAAATTGTGACAAATAATTTAAGCCTGTGTGAATGATTAAAGTATGCTGTTGTTAAGCAGTTTGCTACAAAATGTAATCTGTGACCTGGTCCTGAAAGTTGTTGCTTTAGTCTGTGTTAAAATGCTGCAAGGATGATCATGAGTGAAGAAAGAAGAAAAAAAGGAAAGAAGAGCATGTTTTAGCAGACTAATAGTTGGTTAGAAGAAGTGATCGTGTTTCAAGCTTGGTGTATGCATGTCTATCGTGGATACAGTTACATGCAAAACAGGGATTTCAGGTTTTCATTCTCTTTCTTATTCATGAGCTTGCTGTTAATGCATCTGTGCTGTGAATCTATGATGAGTGCTTATGGCAGGGGTCAATACCTTGCTCCTGTTCTAGGTCTGAGAGGGCTGACCATTAAAGTGGTGGTAGATACTGTCACTCCCAAACTATCCTGAGACATTGCTGCTTTTTTGCACTGCATTTGAAATGTATTCCAGAGCCTCTGGAAGATTTGTCTTTTGGTGCTTACTCATGATTTAAGTTTGTTGTTGCTGTTAACTACTTTTCTTTCCTTGTTATGGTCTCAATTTTCTTCCTTCTACTGCATCTTACTTTCCTATTCCATCAGTCTTTCCTCAAAGCTAATTCTAAACAGTCCATTTCCAGCCAGGGTCTTGTTTGTAACATTACAGGTTACAGATCACCAGATCACCCTTGGGCAAGAAAATAAATGTGTTGTTCAAAACAACAGACAGGTGCTATTTATAGTGCTACAGGTATGCATGTTGCTTTTCTGACAAATAAGACATGACAGATTGGTGCCAAAAGCACTTGCATTCAAAGTAAGCCATGTCGTGGAAGTATAATTGACAAGTGGCAGTATATAAGAAAAGCTGATGTTAGCAGAGGGTAGAGCAACATGGGTGTCTGTTGGTGCAGCATATATGCCATATTAATTTCAGTGATATTTTTCTTGCAGGTGAGGTACAAGAATGGGACAGCATTGCTGGGCTTGCAGAAATGTTGGGAGATAGAGAGCGAAGTTATGGGGCGTTTTTGTTTCAGGAAGGATAGGATGTGTTTTTGTGATTTTCTTTTTTTCTTTTTTTTTTTTTTTTTGGTGGCCCTCAAATGTGTTTTGAATGATTTTTTTCATGTTCCATGTCAGTGCAACTTAAGCATTGGATTCTCACATGGAAACCTTTAGGGCATTAGAAACACTTCTAGTTTAGTAACTAGCAGGTGTATTAATGTAAAAGACCACCAATTTTACCACCTGGTTGACTGTTTTTCTCAAGAACTTTGAAGTGTTGGATAATGCGTTTGGTGTCACCCAGAAGTTGGACATGTGTGATTTCAGTTACCTGTTTGGAGGAATAGCAGACAGTCTTATACCACTATCTTTAGAGGGGAATTACCTCTTCAGTTTCTACACTTTCAGCCTATGACTTAACGCAGCTCTGATGCATATAAATGGCAAATACTGGTGGTGAGAAACATTTTACTTTGGCTGTGCTCTTTTGGCAGGCAAGGAGACAAGGAATAAAGTGTTCACTGTGTTGAGTATGTCTGAGTAGTACTACAACATCATCTCATTGGCACTTACCATCTTGGCAACTATTTAGTTGTCTCTCAAGAACTGCTGCAGATTGAATGGAGATAGACTGCAGAATAAAAATTTGTCTGATGCTCAGTATGGTGGATATGGTGTATTCCACACTGTTACAGTTCACCAAGGCAAATGAGAAAGAGGGATGGGATAGATGGAAGAGCTGAACTGTTTTGTTTCTGCCTTCAGTATATGTGGAAAGTATGATCCGTAATTAATAAAAATCGTACGTACACATACTGCTGCTCTTAGCCATTCCAACAGTCTTCCTGAATCTTTCTTCCTCTCTCTTCCCCCAAAGAGATCATGTGTGTTCTTTGTGCTGTCAAGGGTCTGGCCCCTGTTTCATCTGGTCATTCACAGAGCTCTCCATAAAAGACGAGTAAGCAGCAAGTAACTGTTGAATTTTGACACTCAGTCTGGGGTGAAAAAATAGTATTTAGCTTTGACACAAAGTCTCCCCCAAACTAGTCTTTGTGTTTAGCTTAAGATTTTTTGCCTTTAGACAAATGATACGAGGGATGCTGCCCTACATGCTTTTAGTGATGTTTATTTGGTATGGTACTTTAGTTGAGGTACTTAATTTAATTACCTGCACTGTAACAAATATGCTAGGGGTGTGATAAACATGGAAAACTTCCATAATTCTTTTCAGAGTATAATATTGGTTGCCTGATAAGAAGCTTCTACACTTAGATTCTGGGATGTGGGTGCCCACCTGTATATGAATGGCCCAATTCAGCTGTCCGCACAGAGCTACATGAGGTACTTTGATGCCCCCTGGCTTCACCATCACCCTGTCTCAGTTCTGTTTAAATGCCATAGACAACCTAGGGTCTGTCAGATGTCATGAGGTACCTCTACATAGACACTTACTTGTGCACTAGTTATCTAGTCTCTCCCTATAACCAGTGATGTGTTTGTTCTCCATTCACAGGTTTGTGTTTTAGGTAGCAGAGAAATTGTTTGCAGTTTCTGGCACCCTGCTAATATTCTGCCCTTTTCTTGGGGTGAGAACAGGCTCACAGATGTTTTCCAGCTGTGTTTGAAGCCATAATTTTGAGCTCACACATTGTTCTTGCCGATGTGCTATAGCAAAGTGTTGCCCCTGCTGTAATTTTGACGCTCTGCCCTGTTTTAAATTGCAGTAAAAAAAAAAAATAAATGTATTCTTCTGATTTAATATAGCACACCATCTAGCCCACACTCTCGGGCCCAGGTTCTTTATCTTGTCTTATCCCGCCCCTGTCAGAGTGAATGATGCCAGTCTCATTTACTGCCAGTCCCCAGTAGCTTGTTGTATGGAAAGGCTCCTGGTAAACACTACCATAAAGTGGAAGATATGAGAAAATGTATGTATGCTGTGAAATACGTTATGATGTGTTTAAGGTGTCTTTGAGGCCACTTGTAGCATGTGTACGTTATCTTTGCTTTCTAATAGTTCTGGCAAGAATACACTAAGAGAAAAGCTTTGTATAAAATAGGTTTGGGGTTTTTTTGTTGTTTAATTGCACCCTCTCCCTAAATCAGCCGAATTGTCTATAATGATGAGTTACATCAGAAAAATTCCATTTGTGAACTTCTTAAGGTATTCTGGTTTTCAATAATTTTGTAATCAGTTAGTGGGTCAGAAATAGATCATTTAAAGAAGATCTGAGAGAGACAGGAGGTGAATAGCTTTTGAGTATCTGTAGTAGTTAGCTAGGGTGAGTCCATCTAGTTAGTTTGTGTTTTATAATTTAATAAAGCTTTTCATATGTTTTCAATGGAAAGATTTATGTTTATACTTCTCATTCCTATAATTTGAAGAAGTTAATGGTTAGCAACTTAAAATGTTGCTATCTATTAATATCAAGAATACTTTACATATAGTCATTTTCATATAACAAATGCAACCAAAGTCATAAAACCAAGCTGTTTTCTGCTTCAAAATATACACTTCTTTTACTTATTGTGACACAGAAGTAATTGCTTTCATTTTAACTTTTTAACAAATATAATTTATTTCCATTTAATAATTTTATTATTTTTAATAGATGCTAGTATTTATGCCTTTTAGTACTTCTGATTTTCTGAAACCAGAAGTAGCAGAACTATAATGCTGTGAAATCATCCAGAGTAGTCAAAATCCAGGATAGACAAGATACTGAAAATGGGATTGATTTTCTTATGTTCAGGCCCACTTTCCAGCTCTTGAGATCAGCTTACTCATAAACTTTTATCCTGGAAACCCTTATTTCATGTGCATTTTAAAGGGTCTATTTTTATAATACCTGAAAATTGGCAACTTTGTATTTTGGACAAATTATTCCAGGTAAAGAAAGAGTTTATTATAATACAGGAAGAAGGGACAGATGAAAACATGTCATTCATGGAGTAGCAGTGCATTTTGTCTGGTTACTTTTAATATATATTTTCCCTTACCTTTTCGTGTTGATTTTTAAGTTTTTACCTTGGTTTATACCTTCATAAATAGGCCACAGATACCATTCACTTGAAAAATTTTGCTTTTATTTTCCAGAAATTACTAGTTATGCGTTAATTTATTGCCTGCTCTTCTGGGGAGTAACATTTCTCAGGCAAAATATTATGAACATTATGGGCTGTTGCACCCTTTCCTCATTTTGAAAGCTGCAAATGTGGTTTCTGTTTGTTTGGGTTTTTTCAAAGCATACTCCAGGCAGATATAGAAAAGCAGCATTTCAGGGGCAGTAAATTGGTGTTTAGATATGTTCAGTGCAGACTAACATTGATTTGTGTGTTTGAAGAGGTGGGAAAAAGTCTGTTCTTACTAATTTATGAAGTGGTTTTCTGCTCATAACCTCTCTTGTTCAGTAAGAAACGAAGAATTCTTTTTAGGAAATTGTTGCAGACTTTATTAAAGAAAACAAGAAAAATAATCTTACTTTGCCACCTTTGAAGTTACATTGAGACTAATGATCAGTGGGAGGAGTTATGGAAGGATAATGGAAAAATCTTTAATTGGCTGTAACTGACTGTGGTGGCAAACATTTGCCTGTAAAGCCAGGGCGAGATGAAGTAACAGTTCTGAATAAAATATTTGACATTAGCAAAATGTAGGTATTGACAATCATAAAGAATGGCATTGCTCACTTAACTGCAGGACTTAGTTTTTAATCTATATTTGCATTTTACCTCTGATGTCACTATTGTATCAGCTCCACAGACCATTAACAAGACCATGGTGTATTTGTGATATCATAAATGTTATAGATATAACAACTACAGGTACTGATCTCAGGTCTTCTTTACCCCAGCTTATTTGTGCATACGGTACAGATAAGGTGGAGTTTTGTAAAGGATTTAAATAAATGTAAGAAATTGCTAAGATAGCTCAAACAGTGATATATTGCCAATAATAATTCTGATTCATTGTACCACATTCCTTAATGATACTGCACTTTTGTCAAGGCTCAGAATCATTTTGTTCAAATAAAAAACATTGACAACACTTGCAGAGAATAACAATGAAGGAATAAATGTGTTTTAAGACACTTCACTGTAGAGTCAGCTTAAGCCCTCCTTGCGAGGAAAACCTCATTGGCTGAGGTATCCTGGCAAATAGAAGATGACACTTATTAAGAAGTGCTACAGAAGTCCCCATCTGGCAGCCCACCAAGAGTGCACCTCTTCTGGGGCAGTTTTGCTCTGAGGGCAAGGTTTGTTTGCTTGCTTCATGGACATTAATCTTCAGCTGGTGATAGTATTAGGTCAGGGAAGGGTAAAAAAAAGAAGCAGTGGAATGGGGACAGCCACCAACGGTGCTGTGATCAGAAGGCAGATGCTGCCTGTTCTGGTCTCCTGCCAGGAAGAAGCTGGGCCACTGATCCCAGTCTGACTTCAGAGAAGAAACAGCATCAGGGGAAGAGCTTCCTGGAAGAAATCAGAACTGAAGCAGCTGAGTAAGAGGCCAACTGCTGTCTTCACTGTAATTTTGTGGAATGTTTTACAAAATAAGGGACTCTTCTGCCTCCTTTTCGACCTGTTTCTCAGCAGTAGTGAATATGAGTGTGCTAGGGGGTGGCCTTTTCATGAACATTTTCCATTGAGGGCAGATGATTCTGTATTTCACAATTCCCAGTTTTTCTTGTGCTGTAGATGGCGGGCTAATTCAGCATGGATGCTACATATGGGAAAAAGTGTAAACATACAGTAGGTGATTTTGATGTTTCATTCTACTGCAGATACTGAAACAAGGGCAATATATGCCCCCTAAAGAATGCTCATGAAATAACAAGCACATGTGTATATGCATGAATTATTACGAGAAGGTGGTAGTAACCAGGAACCACTTATTAACTCCCCTTGCATGACCCATCCTTGAATTTTCTTCACACTTCAAATATTTCAGCAATACAGTGTCTGTAGGTCATACTATTGTATCTCAAATAAGGCTGGGAAAGGTGAAGATGCCATCTGTGATGCTTTATGGGGCTTCATTCTACTTAAACATCATTTTTGTTTCGGCCTTAATCATAGTTGAGACTCATTAATGGGTCGCAGTAACTATGAATGCTGTAGAATCACAGAATCATTTAGGTTGGAAAAGACCTCTGAGATTATCAAGTCCAGCCTTCATCTGATCACCACCTTGTCAACAAGAACGTGGCACTAAGTGCCACTTCTAGTTGTTTTCTGAACCAGGTGTAGGTCCTTTGGAGTCCCTAATCCCAAGTGTTATTATCCACATCTTCCTAACAGAACAAACTGCAAGCAACTGATCTTTTTTTTTAGGTTTGCCACTGAACCAGATTAGTGCATAAGAGGTAGCAGAAACTGTATCAAATTTCAGCATTCAGCATAAACCGAACTACTTGAGCAAATTATTTCTCACTTGAGAATACATCTCAACTCTACTCCTTCACTTCTCCTTTCTGTTAATTTTCTCATCAGTCTTAGGAGTGCAAAGAGGTCTGGAAAGGAGACATTTGCTATTTGCTACTGGCAGCTTGGAGAAGTATTTTTGTTTTCTTACATATTTCCAGCAAGTTTATATCTGGTTACATCTCTGTGGCCTGAAATAATATTTAAATCGCATAACTCCTATCTTCTACTTCCATATATTAAGTTCACAAGAGCCAGCGTTTCATTTACAAATAAACATCTGTAAGACTATTTCCACTGTTCTTAGGAGGGAAGCAGGTGACAGAACAAACTTCAAGAAAGAGATGAAAGAGGATGCATCATCCAAGGAGATAAAAGCTGCAAATGCCATCAAGGCGAACGTTTCTGGGTTTTCCCCTAACACAAAACTGACCTGCTATTTTCATTGCTTTTCAGGGCCATTTATCTCAGCAGACACAAGGACCCATCAAAGAAGTAATGCAGCTGATTGATGGATGAGAATTTGCAGGTGCAGCAGGAATCTGCTGCCTGAGGACTGAATGAATCAGCAGCAGAGCAGACTGCTGGAACAAGAAGGGACTAATGGAAAGGAGGCAAAAGACGTGGCCACCCATGACATGGAGGAAATCCAGGCTACTTTTGTACCTATTTTTCTGCTGTTGTAGCTGCATCCACTGGACAGTTGAAGGCACAGATTGTGCCTGGGGTGGCTGATACAGTCCCTGAGTCGAAGAGCATGTAGAGTCCAAGAACTTCTGCTGTACAACATGATATTAGCTGTTTTATGCAGTGCCATCTTCCCTACCACCATCCTGCTGCTCAGACCTTTTTTGCCAAGTGCTGTAGTGTTGACCTAGGTTTTCAGGACTTTAAAGGGTAGGCTAGGACTCCAGAATTAAGAGTAGCTACAGACATCCCACATTAATGAGTTTTCTGCCACTCTGGGCCAGGGATTGCATCACAGGAGGACAGTTCACTTTTCAGTTTGTAAAATCCATGAGTATTTCAGAAAAAAGAGACATACAGTAGCTGTGTGGATGCCATTGTTTGCATTTCCAGGACAGTTTTGGAAGCCTGATAACTTTTGTCATTGTTTCATCAGTGATATTAATACTTACCACCTGACTGAACCACAGTGGTAATCACTTTGCTAATGTTCATTGCTATGCCATTGACAGTTTCAGTCTGCCAGTGTCAGTAATTAGTCACTAAAGTACAACTCTAACTCTTTGATAAAGGATTACCCTTTAAGTGGTTCTTTATTAGGATTGGGCCAGGGATTCAAACCTTGCATTTCTTTTTCCTGCTGGAGATGATGTAGCCTTTCTATGACATAGTTTGCCGGAGTTACAGAGGCATCACATATATTGAAGTTACTGTTAGTGACTCCTGATAACTTGCATAGACAGAACTGTACTGTCACTTCTTATTACTTTTCACTTGTTAGCAGCTTTAAGGATTAGAGAAGCTCATGACGGTGCTAAATAGGTTATGTATTTATGTGGACTGATCCACAGAGATTTCTAAATAAATCTGTTGTTTCTGTGGACGGAACTTGCCCTGTGTGAGCTAGGAGGTCAGCCCATACCAGCAGTTCCAAGCAGTGTCGTGTATTGTTCCTATGCATAAAATCAAAACATCAATCTGGAAATGCCCTGCTTGCTGTTGGAGGGAGGAGTTGTAGCTGCCTGTTACAAGACAAGCATACCCCTGCTTTCTGCTGCAGTGTAAGAACTGAGGACAGACATCTGCCAGGAGCTGGTGGCCTCTATGCTGACCGTGGTACCAGGAAAGACGTAGCCACCACAGGAGGGCACACTACTGCTCCTCAATCTGGACAACACTTTGGTGGTGTTGTCAGTGATAGTTTAATAAACGATCCATTATTTCCCCACAGTGGTGATTTACTGAAGTTTGTCATGTCACAGGAGGCAATTCAGACCAGGTCATTCAATCTGTGCCTTTCTGCCCCTGCCAGTCTCTTCTGATTATACAGACCTGAATCATCTCCTTTTGGCCCAGCAGCAGAAGAGACTGAAAGAGCTTCACCTTATTGCCTGGTGCTGTTGTGGTTGGGATGTCTTGAGACGTCAGACTTGGTTTCAGTTTCTCTCTCTCCACATCAATTAGTGTGAGTGGGGTTGCAGATGTCTTCTAACCTCTTAGACACTTGCCTTAGCTGTTGAACCTGCCCCAGACACATTTAGGGCATTTGCAGCTTTCTTTTTGTGGAAGGTTCTACAGACCTATTCTGAAAATGCTTACCAAAGCAGGTACTACAAGTGAGGTAGGAGAGAGAAGCTTGAGATTTGAAAATTCTAATGTCAACCAGTCACTCCAGGCAACTGAACAGCATCAAGACTTTGCAGGTTTTGCATGTGGCCACCTGCAGAAGCTTAACATGCTAATAAGGTTAGGTTCTGAATGGAATTTTTTAGTGTCTCATTGGCACCTGAAAGCAAGACTTTAGTCACTTAGGATGGATTCATCTCACCAGTCTTCAAACGTCCAAAGTGTAAATACCTGTGTCTGACTGTCACTGCAGCCTTGCTTTAGTATTCCCTGCGAAGAAACAGGCACATTTAGGGCATGATTCGTCTGACCTAGTTTACACATCTGTGTGAAACTTATCCTTATTGTGACATTTTATTGTTTAAATCCTTGCAATTCTGGAAAGGTACTGCTTCTTGGTGTCTTTAAAATTACTTGTGAATAATCATGCTGTAAAAATAGTCAGAAGGGTTCAATTTTTAGGCTCTTGGTAGCATTTTCATATTACTCCTGCAGAACAAAGGCTCTCTTTGTTTTGAACTAATTTGTTATAATTTTGACTTTCTACAGCAATTACTTGGAGGCAGCTTGTGTTTGCTGGAAATTCTGACCTGACTATGGATGTTGTCTTCTTTTGCTTCAGACAAACTTCGAAGAAGCATGCCTAACCTCACTCGGATGCCAAGTACCCCCACCATTAACAGTAATGTTGGCTTTGCTGGTTCTCCCGTCACTGTGAGGAACAGTCAGAGCTTTGACTCCAATTTACATGGAGCGAGTAATGGGATTTCAAGGATGCAGTCAAGTAGTAAGTACCTGTGTTCTTGCATGCAAGGAATCAATGAAGTAGTAAAATACATGTCTCAGTCACTGATCCTTTGTTCTGTGGAAAAATTAAAAGCAAACTGTTCCTTAAGCACCAATATATATAGCTCAGGATTTCAAAATTTCTGTTGTTGAAAGCAAATTCTGCCAGTCTTGTTATTGAGCATTTCTTCACCTTTTTTTTTCTTTGCCCACTTATCTTGTGCCAACTTGAAAACTGAAATTTTAGTAATAAGTAGTAGTAGTATTGTAGAAGCACCAATAATGCAATTAATTCATGTAAGTTTACATTTTTAGTTTTGGTGCTCCAATTATAGTATAGTTTCATTGACTCACAGCCCTGAAATTTCTGCTGTGTCTTTAAATGATTTTAAGATGTCCTTTTTCAAAGACTTGAAAACTGTTTGCTCTAGATGCAGTGTGTTAGTTTATGTACTTCAGGCTTTTGATAGTTTGCATTTGATACATGGACTCTGAAACTGATGCATGCCAAATGTACACCAGAGGGCAGGATTGGATAGAAAAATCTATATATAAAGCTTCTGGAACTCATAGAATTGATTTAAAATGATAGTTTACATAACATCAGCCTTGGAATGTGCTGCTACGTTCAAGACCTTTTTATAGCCTTTTTATTGTTTTTATACTTAAAGTTTAGACTTCTCTGATGTTTCATAATGCTTGAATGCAGTTCTTGCAAGATGTGGTTCTTACAAGCCACCTTCCAAAAATTGAAATGATCTAACAGTAATTAATTAGTGTATACCTTTAGCAGTTTCTCCTGTTTAAAGTTCTAATTGTGTAGATGGATTTAGTGTGCTTATAAAAGCTAATGAAACGTCTTTGAGGGGAGAAAGAAGGATAAATATGAGCCTGTATTTTTGTTCAGGATTGGGGTGGAACACGGTATTTTACTTCAGTGCAGTGTTACTGGATACAGCATTGGATCCAAGGGGTTTTTGAGCAGTTCGTAGTCAGCAAGTAAATGATACAGTGATGTGTTTATCGCTATTCAGATCTATCTAGAAATGAACATTACTACTTGGCCTTATTTGTTGCATAGTGACCTTGTTACTTCCTTTGCTATCACTTTTCACAGTTCCATCACCAGGACAGCTTCAACACCGAGTTCACAGTGTGGGACATTTTCCAGTGTCTGTCAGACAGCCTCTCAAAGCTACTGCCTACGTAAGCCCAACCGTACAAGGTAGTAGTAGCAATAGCAGTCTTCCCGTGTCCAGCAACTCGCAGTTATATTCTAACACTGGGATCCCAATGCCAAACAAGACTGCCAGTCAAGGGCTTGTAGGGCGCAGTGCTCTTCCGAGACCATCGCTGGCCATCAATGGGAGTGGCATTCCCAGAAGTAAAATTGCACAGCCAGTTCGAAGGTAAGAGTTAAACAGGCCTCTGGCCCTGTGGGGATGGCTTAGGCTGCAGTTGTGAGATTTTTTTTTTTCTTCCTGCATATGAAGCTCTAAAACATAAGAGTTTCTGTCTACCAGTGGGGAGTCACTGAATGGGCAAAGATTTCTTGCGAGAAACAGTGATGGACAATGCTTGCTGGTAGCCCTTAGTAAACTATGATAATTGATATTGTGCAATCGTATATAAAGAAGAATGGATTGCTACCCGTCAATAAGAAATCAAACCAAACAGAAACCTCATATCATGAACATATGTGGCTTACCTTCTTCCAAACTTGTGCCAACTGCTATTTCAATGTCACAGAATGAGCAAATCTTAGAGTACTCAAATAGAGTTGCATCCCTGTTGTTGTAAGTGGCAGTAGACTGTAAAAATATAAGTTGTGACATCACCCCATTGTGAGGAAGGAAATGTCCTGGATAGTCCGGTCTTGGGTTGAACCACCATCTTTTCCATTCTAGCTGGGAAACAATAGGCAAACGGGAATCCTGGAGTATCAGATACTTGCAATGAGCTGTACTGTTAAGCAAATGCATTTTTACATTTTTCCAAGAGAATTTAATCTCCAAATGAATTATTTTTAAGTAAAGCAATAAAATAAGCTTGAGGAAAGAGACTGTGTTTTAATTACCTTATCATAGCTGGGAGTAAAACTCTAGCTGTATGTTCTGTAATTAATACATGATGAAGTTTCTCAAAGAAAAACTTCTGTCAACTTGCGTTAACTCTTCCAACTGTTTCTTCCTATTGCACACATCCCTCCTCTTGTGAGGGCCCACTGTGTGACCACCTCATTTTCTATTGGATGAACTGTCACTGTTTAGCTCTCATCATTTTTATACTTTTCACTACATACTAGCTATATCCAGAATAAGCTCAATTGTTCACATTCTCTCTTTGGTTGAGTTACTTAGGGATTACACTGATGTGACTGACAACAGATTTTGACCAACTGCAGTGAAACTTTGATAAAGAGCTGTCAGGTTTCTTCTTTGATGAAGACTGTACCATGAGATTTCTATTATAACCTCCTTTGCTCTCAGCTGGAACTCTCTCAGTTAGAGTTCTTTATAGTAGAGGGTTTTCTTTCCTTTTTTCTTTTTCCTTTCCTTGACTTCGTGTTCTTCTGCAGAGCTCTTAAATCTTTCATAGCAACATGTGAGACAGTCCCTTGCTATTTTGTAACTTTTCATACAACAGACAATATTAAAGAAAAACAAAATTAAGAGGTTTCAGTGGGAGGGTGACAGACACACTGTACTCTCAACACTGCTTTTATTAGAAGCTGATTCAAATCTGTAACAAAGCTATTTATAGTCCAGAAAGTCTGGGCTCTTGTCTTTCTTTCAAATGTACCTTAGCAGCATCGTATGTTGCTATAGAGCCAAACCAGTGATCCTTGAAGATGGATGGTCTTTGCACTATGGGAATGACAAGTTTATTGGACTCAAAAAGCACAGGTAGATTGGAGCTCAGCATGCAGTTCTTTAATACCCTTGTTTAGTTTTATTGATGCATGTGGAAAATGACAGGTGGTTTCAGTTCATGTGGACTTTTCTTGGAAGGCATTCAGCCATCAGGCAGATTTTATCCCTGTTGGTTTTTGTCTCTGCTGTCATTTCTAAGGAGTGGTATTTCTGATTATCAGCTCAAGACTCTAGCTTCTTTCAAAATTAAACAGCGGTTTTAGTCATGGCTTGGTTAAAAGTAGAACGGGTCTTTTGAGTTTTTTAAATAAATCAGACATTCAGGGAGAAGTGCACATTCAGAGCAAATCTGTGTCTTCATACCTATGGCCAGACTGTTAAGTAGCTATGTTACTAGTATTCTAGATTCTTAAAACACAATACAGACTGTATATATATATATATAGAGAGAGCCATTATCGATATATAGACACATTATATAGGGGTTACATTAGGGAACTTCAGTATTTACTGCATAGGATCAAACAAGGGATGAGGGAGTGCTTTTAATAATTTGTAAAATAAAATGGTAACAACCAAGATAATTAACTTGGCCAAATATTAACTGCTTTTCCCCTTGCCATCAGAGATTCATGCACCCACGAGTAGTGTGAAGAAATTGTGATGGTAAAGTCTATCCCTTAGCCTTACAAGTGAGGCAGCACCTTTTTTTCCTTCCTGTTAAGTGGATCCACACAACCCTCAGCCTTTTCCAGCTCCGTGCTCGGGGCTTCTTGCAGACCTCTACCTTCCAGTTCTCCACTTTCTAACCTTCTGCAGTGTGAGGGGCAGCAGGGGCAGCTTCCCACAGGGTAAGGTGAGCTGGGACCTGCATGGGACAGCTAAGGCTGCCCCACAGTGCCCAAGCAAGAGCAGTGTTGGTGGTGATCAGGGTCAGCCACAGTCCCAGTATCCAGACAAGTCCACAGTGATGAGGCAGGTTCCACCTAAAGCTAGGAAGTCAATCAGTAGCTCAGGGTCTGGGTCATGCCAGATACCAGGCCCAGGCATGGCAGGAATGTAAGCACACCGTGGAGCCAAGGCTAGCTTGTTCCTGCTGCCTTGCATTGTAGCCAGTCACTGCAATCCAGCTGGTGATGGAAAAGTAGAAATGAACTACAGACCCTCCAAAACTCTGTTGTCTCAAACCATATGACATCATACTGACACCTTATGCTTGTTTGAAATGGTTTTCAGTGCTGGCACATTTTCCTGTCCAGTGCCCTGTAACAGAGATTCAGCTCTGGATACATGGAAGTATTCTTATAGCTATTTTCAACTTAATTAATTATTCTTTACTTTTGCCCTCTCTTTTTTTGTTGTTGTTGAAGATAATTAAACATACTTTTTTTTAATTGGAAAAAAAAGGCAGCAGTTGCAGAAAACAGCAGAGGCAGTTCTATCTCTCAAGTAACTGGATTTATATCAAAGATATATGATGCTGCACCAGCGTGAGGCTACACAGAAGCAGCTTGGCTGAATCTGAAGTTTAACCAACTGTTTTTGGTTAAGTACAGTGTTTTTGCCACTAAAAAAGCAGTTGTAGCAGAGAGGCAAAAACTACTCTGCTGACTGCCTGCCTGCCTTACAACATACCTTACAACATACCTCTGCCTTTTTAATGCCAAAAGCATTTGGAAGGGAGAGGAGACATCAATAGCTTATAGTAGAGTAGTGTGGAAAAAAAAGGCTTGCAATTTGGTTTTGTAAGAAATAGTTTCACAGAGTTGAGATACATTATTTTCAGGAAATTCTAGTGTAACAAAATTATGGTTGTGGCAAATTAGAGGTAGAGCCTGCCTTGTCATCAGTGAGTTGGCAGTTCAAACCAGATGGTTGTTTTTCCTTTTTTTAGTCTTATTTGAATTACTTGCCTCGGTAGTACTTGGAGGGTTTGGAAGATGTACAGCAAGCATTTTGTAAATCCTCTTTGATGAGTGAGAGATGCAGCCCAGGTGTGAGGGTGGGGACACAGAGGACAGTGAGTTCCCTACAGGAGTGGTAGTGGTGGAACTGGTGGCTCTCTTGACTGTGGCTGTGGGATGGAAACCCATCATCATGTGTCCAGGATAAGACGGTCTGGAGCAGAACTTGGTAGAGTTCTTCAACTGATAAAATTCTTTAGTGCCTGCATGGTGTTTTTATAAAGTGCTGGTTTTTCATGAGCATGCTGAGCACAACTTTTTGGAGAGTGTTTCCAACTAGATGCCTACTGCCCATAGTGACAAAAATAGGTTTTTATTGTCTTTAGCCCTGAAAAAACAAATCTTCCCATTTAGAGGCATCTCATGCATGATTACAGTTATTCCCCTAATTCCTTTTTACAAATCTTTTATGTTCTTAAGACCATTAACAGTGATGGGGTCTTATTGGAAGTGACCTTGACTTCACCATAGATCTTTACATGTGCATTAATGTGTAACCAGACATATACCAGAGTAATGTCTCTAAGCAAGCCCCAAAGCCAGTGTCACTGGAGAAGTAAATGATGTTTGTTACTTGGATCTTTCTCATGAAATATGACTTCTTTTGTCATTTTTTTTCCTGTCATTCCATTAATACAGTTTTCTTCAGCCTCCAAAGCCACTTTCGTCACTCAGCACGATACGGGATGGGAACTGGAGAGATGGCTGCTATTGATGAAGGATGCCAATTGACAGTGGAACACAAATAATGCAGATTTCATTACCCAGCTGGCTGGGTAACAATGATTTGGAAAAGGAGGGTTGTACAGTATTATTTCCTGCAGGATCTTAATATGTAACCATCTACAATGCAATGTCATTTTTAAAAAATGAACATCTTATCAAATACTAAATATTGCACTTAATTAGTTACCTGAACAGCTGCATTGTTATCAGATTAGCAATGGCAGCATTGGCATTTGGAACTGAAGAAAGTATTAAATGTGTGCAAAGTACAAGAATATTTCCTTGGAAAGAACTGTGAGATTATGCTTTTGGGCAGCTTTGCCATACTGAAGTTCTGAGATAATTTATTCAGTGTAAAGGCATCATGCATTTTATTTTGAATTTGGGGGTACTTATGTATGTGCTTGAATTTATTCTAGTGTTTCCAGTACATTTTATTTTCTATACTTAAGTTCATTTAAACTTGCCTGAACCTTGAACAACAGAGAGATAATTTAACTTTTCTGTGCCATAAATAATATTTTTGGGGCAGTGTACTTTTTTAGTGCTAGGAACATATCTTACAAAATCTTACCATTGGCAATACAGAGCAGTATATTTATGTTACAGAAGCACAAAAGAAAGGTAGCATTCACTGGAAATTGTCATCCAGCTGGGTCAGCGTGGTTTTGTTGGTCCTTCACCATTTGTTCAATTGTTAATTTATTGTAACAGTGTTTTGTATTTAAAATGGCAGCATAAGTCACATTGCATTTACAAAGATACAGTGATCTCTAAAACTACAGTTGATTTTCAGTACTTTATTACAAAGAATAAAATTGTAATGTTTTATTAACAGTTGCTTATGGAAAGTGAGTTTTAATGTGAATAAATCTTTTTGATAGACCTTTTACAAAATTCAATTGCACTAATCAATGCTTTCTTACAATGGCATATGACTTAATATTTGATTACAACTGTGTCTACTGCTGTTTTGGAATGTTTCAGGAAATAAAGAATCTATTTCAGCAATAATGCTCTTCTTGAGTGTGCAATGTAAACAATTTAGCCACTGTCATCTACTTAGCTCCTGAAGTTTTTACTTACTTTTTATAAAGATTATGCTGGACTTTCTGCAGATGGTAACTGAGTAATCTGAAAAACTCCTTTTTTTTTCCCAGTTGTGTTATGAAGCCATGGTATGCCTAGAAGACAAATATGTATTATTTTCAAATCAGTCTTATTCTGATCTTAAGAGTTTTTTCAGTTTAATGTTTAGATTCTGCAAGTGCAAATGTGTCTTGCAATGGGAAACAGAGATTGTATAGCCAGTGAATCTTTTACTGTGTATCTGAATTTGCTCAAGGACCTGCTTTTCTTAAAAGGACAAGCTAAAATAAAAAGCAAAGGGGAAGTGTTCGGTGGTGAGTAAAACCTTCATTACACTGAGAAGTGATGTATGGTAGTGCAGTAGTATCCCTGATCAGCATAATGTTGGTCAACAGAGAAAAAGAGTTAATTTTTCACACTGTAGTTCTTTTAATCCAGTTAAAATCTTTTTTTCCCCCAAAAAAAGCAGAACTGTTGAAAAAGTTATTAAGAAATATTCCAAAAAAGAAATTATCTTTGCAGAGGTAAGTATTTAAGCAGAAGTATGCCAAACTCATCTTGTCCATTACAAGCTTTAATTGGAAGAAATTACTGGCAGTTAAAGCAGTCAGTCATTTGTTGACAATGTCTTGTCTTGAATGGTTTGTCTCAGTTACAGACTGACAGAGCCAGCTTGGGGGTGCTTTGCTTTTTGCCTGTGAGAAAGAGGTCCGTAGAACCTCCTGAATTAATAAGCTCTCCCAGCTTCTGGTGCTAGAGATTCAACATGATCTTCATAGAAGATGGATGAAAACCAGTGGCAGTGATTAGCTTCTTCTCATTGCCAACAGCCCTGGTCTGAACTGTCTCTTCACTCTGTTCCCTCCTGCCAGGATTTTATTGCTGTTTCTCCTTTATCTGGAACACCACAGCACCTAGTTATTCTGAGTTTTTGAAATAGGTAAGAGCTGTTGGAGGTGTAATTTCAAGCTGTACACAGGAGGGCAGTATATACTTTGAAAATATTTTCTTTTTGGTAGCTAAAGCTCTTCTCTTTTTCAGACTCTTGGTTTGAAGCCAGTGCATATGTTTTTTTCCAGTGTTGTCTATGTGTGATGCCGTGTTAAAGGAAGGTGCTCGAATGTGATTTGCATTTTTAAATTTCACACTACAGCATGTGTCATGAACTGGAGAGTCAAGCATCTTGGATATTATGAGTTCTTTGAGAAGATGCAGTTGTTTTGCTTTTTAGTTATCCTGTTTCCTTGCAATACATCATGTCAGGATTTGGTAACCTTATAGCTTTGCTGTTTTAAGTGTTTTTGTCAAATATCTGTCACAGGCCATCAAACTTTAGGAGGAGACCCAAGGTATGAGCAGCTTGATCTAAGAATTGACAGAATCACATCTGTTTCAGCCATGAGCTGTGGTACTGCCTGCTGTTTGCCTGTAGCTGGTGGGGCTGGCTGTGTCCCCCGAGATTAGCGTCAGTGAACTAGATACTGCTGCACAGTGTCACGTACCTCACGACAGTCTCAGTGGGAGCAAACTGTGTGGAATATGCAACACAAACCCACTTCTGTCAGGCTTAGTTTTGTGAGAGGCAGAATCTCCTTCAGGGCAATGGGAAAACAGCAAGTCCGCACAGTTATCTTTAAAAATAAAGACTCAGACTTATTTTTCACAATGAAAAATTAATGTCTAAGTGTAAGGGAGCATTTGAGAACTCTCTGCCTTCTCTTTGGTTTTTCTTTTTTGGTCCATGAATGCATATTGCTCTACTTTCTCCTTGTTGCTGCATCCCAAGAATTATCTAACTCCTTCTGTCTGATCTGTAGTCTTGGGCTCAGCTCTTGAGCTACTGCTTGAGTCTTGACAACCTTTTTCTCAGAGGTCTTTTCCACTCCCTTTTTAGTCACAGGGGATAAAACCTCTACATTTCCAGTCATTCAGCCCCATAACTTGGGCACTATCTTTGAGCTTTCTACAATCTAATATTCTGGTTAAGTCAAAGTCCTGCATTAAAATTGAAGATACATATTTCTTTTTTCATCCCTATAGATGAAATTTGTTCATTACCTCCTCACCTGAAGTCATCCTTGGCCTTATAGTGGCTTCAGCCTGTGAGATCTGTCCAAACTAACCTGATAATTTTCCTGTCTTCCTGCTTTTACCACGTCACTGCTTTGACCACTTCATGTGTATTGCTACTGATTTTCCCCTCTCTGTCAGAAAGAATTGAGTTGTGATTTAGTTGTAGTCTTTTACACAGCCATGGACATTTTCCTATCCCACTTCTAGTTTCTCACTGAGTGTTAAAGTGAATTCCCATATCAAAGTCCATGATGCCAACCTGCTTTGTGCCTGCTGCAAGCAAGTCACCTATTGGCACCCTTCTGTGTTGCCCCTCACTGTAGGGGACCCATACACATCTCTATTTTTAATTCTCCTTCTTACAAGGCTTTTTCTTTGATACAGTACCACTTAAAGCAGGACAACAGGTAAATTGCTAGTGGTGTTGTCTTCTGCTTTTGAGACCACTAATGAATGCTGCTTCATAATTTTTGCTTTCATTGGTGATTCTTGCTATACCTTAATTGCAAGTTGTTGGAGACATGGACTCCTGTCTTTTTCCTTTGTGTTTTTACAGCATGAAGCCCGGTAGGATCTTAGGCCCACCATTACAATGCCTGTATGCTAGCACACATACTAAAAATTAGCATTTTTATACAGAAAAACACTACTTAAATATCCATTATGAATGATTGGTGAGATTTCCTAATTAAAAAGAATGGGACCATTAACACACTCTCTTGGAAGTGGACTTGTAATGTTTAATGCTCAGGCATGACTTACTAATTCAGAAATTCTGGTTAAAAAAGGAAATGACTAAACGAAGATGACCTTCTGTGTCACCATTGAAGTGAAAAGGGTATGTTCTAGCTAGTCTGTTTTTAATTTTCTTTTTCCCATTTGACCAGCCCATCTGCTCAGCCGTCTTTTCCACCTCATCTGTACTTCTACCTCTTGCATTCCCCAGATTCACACCTTTTTTTGTGACCTCTCTCAGTGATTACACATGCTCTTTTGGCTTGTGCAGTTCCTGACCATCCACCTGCAGATCCCACCCAGCTGTTCTGCTCACTCACTAGCCTGGGGAGCAGGTTCTCAGTGCATCTTTTGTCTCCATCATTGAGACTTTCAGCTGTTACCTGGCAAGGTAAGCAGTTACACTTAATCCAAATGAATGTCAGTGGAGTAGGGGGTCACACCTCTGCTCTCAGATCTAACCAGGCTGCCCATTAGTTTCAAGGGATTGGCTTTGACCTAAAGAGGCCCAGGATATTATCTTTCTACATGTACAGTTCAACAATACTTTATATAAAGCATCTCATGGAAGGAAGGAAGGGAGTGATTAGATAGGTTTATTCTTGAAACCTCATTTGCCTTTTATATAAGCCATAATAATTTAGGTGACTTCAGCGTTACAAATCCCTTATCCATAAACAAACAGAAAAGAGCTTTTGGTGTCCAAATTCTGATTTTGGTATCATCATAGATTGATGTTACTGTGTCTTTCCTGTGCTGGGGACCCAAAGCTGGATGCAGTGCTCCAGGTGGGGTCTCACCATAGCAGAGTAGAGGAGCAGAATCCTCTCCCTTGCCCTGCTGACCACACCGCTTGTGATGCAGCCCAGGATACAACTGGCTTTCTGGGCTGCAAGTGCACATTGCTGGATCATGTCCAGCCTCTCATCCACCAGCACCCCCAAGTCCATCTTGTCAGGGCTGCTCTCAATCTGTTAATCCTTCAGCCTGTATTGATACCAGCAGTTGCCCAAGCCCAGGTGCGGCACCTTGCACTTGTTAAACCTCATGAGATTCCCATGGGCCCACTTCTTGAGCTTGTTCAGGTCCCTCTGGATGGCATCCTGGCCTTCAGGTATGTCAACTGCACCACTCAGCTTGATGTCGTCTGCAGATTTGCTGAGAGTGCACTGAATCCCTTCATCTGTATCATTAGTGAAGATACTAAATAACACTGGTCCCAATATAGATAATGGCATCCTGGCTTGTATCAGAAATAGTATGGCCAGCAGGACTAGGGAAGTGATTGTTCCCATGTGGCACTGGTGAGGCCACACCTTGAATCATCTGTTCAGTTTTGGGCCCCTCTGTACTAGAAGGACATTTTGATGCTGGAGAGTGTCCAGAGAAGGGCAGTGAAGCTGGTGAAGTGTCTGGAGCACAAGTCTTACAAGGACCAGCTGAGGGAGCTTGGGCTGTTTGTCTGGAGAGGAAGAGTCTCAAAGGTGAGCTTATGGCTCTCTACAGTTACCTGAAAGGTTTTAGTGAGGTGGGGATTGGCCTCCAGCTGCACCAGGGGAGGTTCAGGTTTGACATCAAGAATAATTTTTTCACAGGCATTGGAATGGTCTGCCTGTGGAGGTGGTGCAGTCACCATCCATGGAAGTGTTCACAAAATGGGTGTGACAGTGCTATGGTTTAGTTGGCATGGTGGTGTTTGGTCAGAGGTTGGATGTGATGATCTTGGAGGTCTTTTCCAACCTTAATGATTCTTACTATATTTCTTACATATGTACTATGTGATTGCAAGATTCTTACTGTATTTCTTTAAAGAAGCATGAAGCACATTTCTTAACTCATGCATTACCTTGAGCAGGGTATGGAATGATAGCAGGTATAGATACATATAAGAGCAACTGGTAGTCTTGTCACACTGGTTCGTGTGAACAATGGACAGATGAATGGACAGAATTGGCTCTTTACATCTACATGTTAAGAAGTTTGGACGTTGAAAGATAGTTGAACTTCGAACTTTTTGCAGAGAAATACTTTAAAAATTAATCTCTATAGACTATCTAGCTTGACTTTTTAGAGGTGAAGCTTGGTATCTAACACAGTCAAAAAATGAGCACATTTCCCAGATGCAGCTGTCAAAATTATATGAAACTACAGGTAGGTAGATAATGTTCATGTGACCATTAAATGAGTCTTGCAGAAAAAATGTGACAAATACAAAAAATTAAGGTAACTTTTACTACCATCAACTCTCTCATTAGGTATTTGCTGCTGCTCTGGTGAATTCAGGCCTCTTTGCAAAGAGGATGAACATCTGAAACTGATTGAGCTGTGTAAGTTGTTGCTGTGGCTGGGCAGAAAAATCCCCTTGTGACTCCTAAGCACGGAGTAGAGTTGGCCATGCAGTGTGGATGTGTCCTTGCTCTGCAGCAGCCCCATTGCTTTCCAGGAGCACAATGCCTGCTTCACACCTGGTACCCAGATGCATGTCCATGATATCTGTTGCCCTCTGTGAAGGTACCAGAGAGCAGATGTTCTTTGCTTGCTAAGATGGAGTGCTTAAAAGAGGCTACTTACTGGGGCAGGCAGAGTCTAACAAGACGATACTCAAACGTTATTTTTGTTCTGTGAGCACAGCCAAAAGATAATGTTTTGCCTTTTCATACACAGTCTTTCTGCTCTCTCGAATTCTTTCCCTATCCCCGTGCATTTAGTATTGTATTTTTCTATTGTGACTACTTTTTTTAGTTAGAAGAATGAAAATAACATTTCTTCTTTGTTAAAAAAAAAAAAATAATATTTCTTCTTTGTTTCTCTTCACTTCTTGCCCCTGAGATTTCTGTTGTTCCCCTAGAAAAATAAAATATTCCTTTGTCTTTGTGGCCAGACCTATAGAAAGAATGAGCCTGTGGCCAAATTCCCAAACTGAGCTCTAGCAATCCAGCCAACCTTCATACTTCACAGTCTGCACACAGATGTTATATACTAAACAAGGTATATTAACTCTATCTAAGACTGAACCTTTCGATAATAGAAGCAGCAGAAAACATGATGTGGATGTCAACTATAATACAGCTAAATTGGAATTTTATGAACTATTTTTTACAATAATAGAAAAGAGAACACACTGGTATATTTCTATGACTTTGCTTTTCAACCCTTTCTGCAGGAAGTTTTACTAACTTTTTGGATACCCTTGATATGTGCTTTTTGCTGTCTTATGAATTTCATTGAGCCAGTACAAATTTGTTGAATTCATTTTAGCAAAATATTTAGACACTACTGACCTTCTTAAGAGACTTACACTGTTTCTAAAACTGAGGTATTCCAATGCCAGCATCAGTGTGTAATACAGTTGCTAATGCCCCATTCAGTTCCTTTAAAATGGAAATAATTGAAATGAAAATTCAAGAACTCAGAAGAACAATTTGAAAAAAGTTATTTTTTTAAGCCAAAGAAAATGTGTTTTGATTTAATCCATGTTTTTCTGGGCAGTCGCTGAGTGCACTAAATTATGCAGCTCTGATTATGTATACATATTCAGTGGGAATGATTTTTCTATATGTGAGAGAAGGAAAAAAGCAACAGATAAAATTGCTCTTCTCTCGTTCTGAATTCACATTAGACAACCCACATCTGCCTCCAGAAAAGGAACACTTTTAGCACCTGATCTTTTCAACCAAAGCGAAACAGCATTAATGATGTACAATGGGACCCATCCCACTTAATTTACAGATGCAGCTACTTGCATGGGCGCAGATGAGCTCGATTCCTTTTAAGTATGCTCTCATCTGGTGGATATAAGTGAAGTCTGATCCATAAGCTATGCTGGGTGTTAGTGGAGCTTATCTGGCTTCTCAAGATTTTTTTTTTTTCCAAAGAAAACAGGAAGAAATGTTCAATTCCAGGCAATTGGGATGATCATTTTCCTGGACACCCAATTGCTTTGCATAGAATTGAGTGTAAATTGATTGAAAAGTCTCAGGTATTCATAAAAATCCAAGTTAACTTTTATAGTGTTGCATAGCAAAACCTACACCCAGGGGGCATTTATGTAATGGAGGACTCCATCATGGAAAACCTTAGCATCATTCCCAAGAGTAGGTTTATTGCCTCCATATAGACTAAACCAACAGATTGATCAAGAAATTCATGTCCTACTTCAAAATACAAATCACAGGTGCTTGCTGGGTTTACATAAGCACAAGTATATTTCTTAGAAAGAGATGGAGATGTGGAAACATTGGAACATTTCAGTAGTGGTTTGGAATATAAACTACTGAAAAGAGCCTTGTTTCCTTCTGCATCGTTTTGTAGCCTCACTTGATATCCTGTCTACTTTATATCCTCAGTGTGAACAATATATGATAAGATGAAAGGCAGCTTACATAAAAGCAGGCCATCTCCTTGAGGAGATCTTATGTATAGTCCTTTAATCCTTTGTGAAGCAGTAAACTGCAGTTTTGCCCTCTGTTTTGAAACTTTTCCTTAGTTCCACAGAGCAGTTAAGCTTGTGAAGTAGTCTGGGGTTTTTTTTCCCCTGTCCTCAACGAGAAAAAAAGATATGGGAAAAACTGCCATGGCATGTGTTAGCCTGCAGACAGAATCACAAAGGAGTAAAAATGAACATGTTTTACTAAAACCTCAGTACTACCAGAAAATCTGCCTGACTTGCCCACACTTGAGTAATGGGATTAAATGTTTCTGCTGTGGTAGTATCTGTGGACTTGGAAGCAAATTGGACTTCATGGAATAAAGTCAAAAAGCCTTGTCCAAAGCAGCTGGCAATCTAGGTAAGGAGATTGCCTAAGCTCTGTGCATGTTGTCGTATGAACAAAGCTCTTCCAGCTGCAAGAGAATTGCAGAGCTGATCCCAAGACAGGAGGAGTCAGGACTGTAAACTGGAAATCAGAAAACCTGGATTGTTTTCTCCAAACATTTTCTTTAAGGCTGATCATTTTTGTATTCTTTCATAATTGAGTTTCTGCTTAAACAGTCTTTGTTTTAACAAACCTACCATGTACTCCTTGAGCCTGGCATAATGGAGTTATTGTTTAGGTTTTATGGGAACTACAGTGAAGCAAATAATTTCTGATTCTGTTGAACAGAGGTAACTATTTAGCAATGAAGAAAAGCAGTGGAATAATAGAACTTTATAATTCAGATTTGAAAATAAATTTCTGTACGGATATATGCTGTGTAAATGGAATTACTTTGTGTTATCAATGCATTTAGTGAATAAGCAAAGGCTTGGTAAAAGTTTAGGTATCCATAAAGAAATAAGTATGTATGGCTTGTTAAGTTTTGGTTTTTGTTCTGTATCCTGATGAAAGTTTTGTATCTTTGTGTCATGCAACAAAATAGGAGTAACACAAGTGAAAGTAAAGGAGAAAAAGAGAACCAGAAATAAAGCTTGTTGAAGGGAATAGTACTCATTTGAAGACAAGGAGACTTCTATGGGAAGTACTGAACTGTAGTGTGCACCAACAGTCAAAAAGCCACAACTATGAGCCAGTTTATTGTCCCTATGCTATTTCCTTTGAGCTGTAAACAGAGAGGTAGATTAGAAGATATCCAGAAACACTAAAACCGCTATGAGTGGTACTATATATCTTATCCTTGTCTCACACGTACTGATTCTTATCCTGAAGGGCAGTTGACTTTCCTGGGATGCTAGAGAGACAAGATTGCAGAATCACATAATATTTTGAGTTGGAAGGGACCTACAAGGATTATCCAGTCTAACTCTTAAGTGAATAACCCATACAGGGATCGAACCCACAACCTTGGCATTGTTAGCACCATGCTTTTACCAACTGAGCTAATCTCAATATCATATAGGTATGACCTGAATTCAGGTAGCAGAAAATGTTAGCTTAAAATGAAAAATTAGTGCCCTTTAGCATCGACTCATATATGTGCCCTCTGCTAATCCAGCCATCAAGACTGAGGGAAGGAGAGAGGATGGTAGAAAACCTGGAGTTGTGGTTCATCTATATTTATTGTTCTATTACATTATATTGTGGTGATTCACAAGTGTAATAGTGAGCCAGAGCATTCCGAGCTGGAGCACTTGATGTTCTGATGGTATGTGTTGGTTGTGCATGCACTTTCCATTGCAATCCAAACATTTTGGTATTTTTGTGTATTACAATGGCTCTGAACAAAAATACCATCCTGTTTTCTGATGTTCAGGGCAGTGTTACTGCAGAATAGGGGTTGTTGTTCAGCTGTTGTGCGCATGGCATTGATCAGGAGATAAAACTGGATCAAATCAGGAACAAGTCCCTGCCTTGAAGAGCTTAAGAGTCTTAAAAGCAAGTTAAAAAACCAGCATAATACTGAACAAAATAAACTGTATGTACTTTTATAGAGTAGGTCAAGAATGTATTTGAAAAGGAAGGGTCTCTGGCAACTTTGTTTGTCATCCTCTTTTTTTTAGGTTTACCACTGGACCTGGTCTTGAAGTATTAGTTCTGATATGGAGGACTCTGAGCCAGCCACCACGCAACTGTTGTCATCTGTGACGGAGCCAGATTCAGAGTGGAAGCGGTTCCAGGAATGGAACAAGATGTACAGAATTGAAAGCTTTGTTATATGGACTTTGCAGTGTTTATATGGTTTACATTGTATGATTTCCCCACAATTGTACTCCCCGGGCAGGTCTGGGCATGCCCTGTGTTGCCTGTTCCCTGCCTTCCCTGCTTGTTCCCTACCTTCCCTGCTTTTCCCTCTGATTGGCGGAGAAAGATGCAGGTGGGAGAGAGCTACCATTGATCCTTTCCATCCCCAACTCCTCCCCAGTTCCTCCCTCTCCTCCCCCCGAGTTCCTATTCCCATTTATTCCCCTGGTTGTCTATCCCATGCTCTGCCCCGTGTTCCAGTTCTTTCCCCATCGAAGCTTATATAAGCTCCTGTACCCTCAATAAATCATGGGTTGCACCCAGACCTGCACCCGGGTCGAACCCCTTTGTGTAGTGCTGCGATCCCTCACCTCGCCCCCACAGATTGTGGCAGTCATCCCTGAGCTGATGTTGACCCTTTAAAGGGGAAGAAAGAGCAGTAGCGATAGCATCTATGGTGACTTGAAAAACAGCAGAGGAAAAGGAATATGATGATGTTATTTGATGTTTTAAAATCTTGTGACACTCTTCTTTTTCCTGGCGTGTGAGCTTCTATCCTGCTTGGGCTCTTAACCACTTCTAAGCAGTTCCAACCAGGAAGCTTCTGTTCTTCATCTAGATTTGCATCAGCGGAGACTGAATGAGCAGAGATTAAGTCTAAGCCTGGTGAAAACTTCTGAAAGAAAAACTCTTCATGAAGTAGTGTAGGGGTGGATCTGATTGTGGAAGTGAGTGTCTACATGGTAAAAAATGTGATGTCTACCTTTGGCATTCCTGTCCTCCTAGATGGAAATCCAAAATGCTAAGTAATTAAGGAAGCATCCTAATTGCTAAGGGAGAGAGAAAAACACCACAGAGGAATGCTTCCATTTAGGGTCAACTAATAAAAAAATGCTAATTAAAGCCTTCCCTTTTCCTAGACTGTAGGTGCTTGAATTAAGTCTTCAACAGAGATGACTCTGCTCACTTGGGATTCACAACCACAAATCCTCTAATGAGGTTTGACACCCACATATGTTCTTTGAAGTGATGTTTGTGCTTCTAATTAAAAAGGGGCCGTGAGCCAATCCCTGACCTCAAAGCCAAATGGCGCAAACTGGCTCATGGCTGTGCAGCTGAGGGGAGGCTTCCTGTGGAACTAAATTTATCTTGGAGAGAGTTATGAAAGGGAACAAGGGTGTAAACTAACATTTAAATGTTATGGATGATTTGTGAGCTTGCTGCTTAACCCAAATCCTGTCTGATTTAGGAGTGAAGATGTGCCTTATAAGACCTGGACAGAACTACCAGACTCCAAGATAACAACCTCTATGCAGCTATCGATGGTTCCAATGCTTCCTGAAGAAGTGGTAGCCCAGGTTTCTAGGTCCCAGAGGAGTGCCACTGTCATGAAGTTCCCTCTGCCTCTTGAATTAAACTGGACAGAAACTACCGGAAACTTCAGACTGAAGAGAGAGAATAACTGGTGCATATCTTTGCATGCAAGTAGTTAAGGGAAAGGAAACACCATGTTGGTTTGGTTTGACTGGTTGTTTTTCTCCTGGGACTATTTCTGTGTTTTAGATTAAACAGTTCTTAAATGCAGGAACTGCCATGTTTAAATGCCTGCAGTTCCTTTTATTGGCTCTATTTCTGAAAAAACAAGCTTGCAAAAATCACCAGATATGCTATTGTAAAGCAGTCATGACAAATGTAGGTACAAAATGTGTACAAGATGTAAATGCAGGCTGTGTATATTATCACCAAAAGGATCACGTACAACAGGAGAATCTGAAACGCATCTGTTGTAAGAGTCTTTTTGACTGCTACTTCCCTGGAGGAGGCTGCAGCTGTTAGATGTACTCAGCATAGTAAACCCTTATGCAGATGGTAGTAACTAGCATCAGCAGACAGAACCTGTGGTTTCTGCCTGGATTTTTTTTTGCTGGGCATATCTTACAAGAGTTATTATTTCGAAATGTAACATAGAGAGGGGGAAAATTGTGGTCTTAAATCTTACTATTAATTGCCTCAGTAAGTTTAAGCCGTATGCCAAACAAACACGTTCCTTTCTATTGCTCTGCAGATGAAAACTGGAATGTAATAGCCAAGGGCAAATTACATTCATCCACAAATATTTTGCAAATTCTTTAATGGAGTACCTCTTTAAAAAGGTTGTGCTCAGTTTTCAGAGGCTTTCAGTGTGCATTAGTTTTGAAAAATTTCCAGAAAAAAAAAAAAAGACTGCAGTTTCTGTGTCCTGGAAGAAGTCAGGGAGCATTTTACTACCTGAAATGATGCAGATTCACTGCTGAATCCAGATCAGGCCTAATGCAATTGAGCTGATGCTGACCACTGCTTTGTCATCTAGCATAATCCCAGTTCACTCTTAATATAGCTGTTATGTCACTCTTAACAAAGCTCTACTTTGTACAGGCAAAATACCAGCTAAATGTTTCAACAGCCAAAAGAATAAGGGAACTGAAAAAGCTTTTTCTTTCTTTTCTCCATGGTTCTGACTCCACAATGGCACTGATAGGACATCATGAAACTTTATTTCTGAAAAGTAGAAGTTTCACAAGAAGGAAGTGGAATTAAAGTTGCAACTAGTTGCAACTAAAATGGTATGTGGTGCAATATAATTCTTCCATTTTTGGGGAGTTCCCATTAGAATTAAATAAATAGAAACTGTATCTATATTGCACACCATCCTAGACCCGTGGGTGTCTGGAGTATCTTTCACAACTTGATTGGTTTCTTCCTTCCTGGGCATGACTTTACATACTGCACATCACTGGAATCACTATTGCAGAGGTGGTTGTGGAAAAGGGTCTCTGCCAAGTGAAGTCTTCCAATTCCACTGATAGAATTCAATGTGGCTTTAAGCTTATTTAAACCAGTACTACTCTATTTTTTTTTTTTCATTTTTCTTGGCTTGCTTTGCTTTTATGACTCCTTGTTGATTTAAATCTTTCCTGTTTTCTACTAGTTTACCCTCTTTACTTACCACTGACCTTTGTGTTTAGCTGAATCTCCAAGAAGTTATCTAGTCATGATTTGGAGTGCTCGGGAGAGAGAAAGATATAAAAATTCTTTCTTGATAAAGTTTTCTTTTGCTAATAGTTCTCCTCACTGGCAAAAAAATGTACCTTGCTTCTCACTTGAGTAGTATAAAAGTCATTGACCATCATTGTATAATTTAGGAAAAATACTTCAGGGAATTTTATGTCCTGTGTTAGTAGTAAAGACAAGTTAATACAAATCCTCAGACTGCCCAAAAAAGGTAGGGGGCAAAACTTTGGAAATTAGCTGTAAAATGCCAGTAACTAGAAAGATGAAGAAAATGGGTGTCCAGCTCAATACATCTGAAAGGTTTTTTTAGTGGTAAGAGCTGGCAAACTAGGAATATCATGAATTGCTCTGAGTTTGTCATATGGCATGTCCAAACATCATCAAACATTCTTTGCAGTATTAAACTTCCGTAGTTCAAACCATTTTATCAGACACACACAAAATTGATTTGCCAGTAACAAGGGGAACTACCCTAAGGGTATGTTTTTGAACATTTATTCAAGAAGTATTTTGAGTGCCGCTTCAGCTTTCATTCTTAGATATTGGCAGAAACATTATTGCTTTTGCTGCAGATGAGCAAGGCTCTTTAACTGCTCCAGATGCCAGGGAAATGGAACACTGTGAAAATACAGTTGCAAAAATAGTTTAGAGAGTTTGTACTCTGTGAAATGAACATTAAATAGATATTGTTTCACTACACGCAGGGGACATGAAGTTCTGTTTTGAAGCCTCAGAAATAGCCCTATCTATCTGATTGTTTTAATAACTGCAGTTGGAAAATGACTGAGAAAGCTCTTAAACAACACTGGTATTGCTCCTGTTCAGGAAGGTATGAAAATAGGTGCCTAACATTAATTGCAATATAAATTTAATAAACAAGCCCTTAATTGCAAACTCTATGTGGGCTGTTCTGAATCTGAAAAGCCAAAGGGCTCATGTGTTAATTTCCAGTCCTGAAATGTTTTAAAAATTATGCTTCTTAAAACTGAGGCCCATATATTTTACTGAGGTACATCCAATTAGTTCAACAGACTTCAATGAAGCTGCCATTCTGAGGATCTCATTCTGTGTGTCTTAGTGGTCCTAAAATAAAATTTCGTTTTCTAAGATGGAATCGGGACTCTTGATTAAGATAGCTCTTTTTTCCATGTTTTTCTGTTTCAAAGAATCAAGTACTCATGCTGTGAGAAAGCCTCAGTGTACTTTATGAGTAGCGATTAGTTAAGCTTTTTAGCAGCCATTCAAGGGAAAACAGTGGTGGTTCTTACCCTTTTACAAAAGAGGTCGAAGGTACAGATGGTAATGTCTAAGGCTTATGCTAGTCTTATGACTTTCGGGTTTGTGCCAAGTGCTCTGCCTTCTGGAAAAGCTGTGTCCACAGCAGAGAACATCGCCAAATAATCGTACAGTGTCTACCTGCGAACCTAAATCAAAAACCTATGCTCAAGAAATGTTCAGTCATCTCTGGCATGTGTGCTATATTAGTGTATGGCTTTTTCAGCGCTAAAAATAACTGTAGAACATTTTCCTAGCAGTCACAATTTTTCTTATGCAAATATCAGTTTCCTTAATCACATGCTGGCTTCATTTTGAGCTATGAAAATGAATTTTGGAGTGGAAGTGCTGCAACAGTGTGTATATAACTTCATTTTCATAATGGAAAAAAGATGGCTTCTGAGTATGTGAATGTGCACGGCTTTAAATTTTCATGCTACCTGGTGTTAAGATTGAAGATTTATACAGGCTAGCTCCTCAAAATCTCCTCAAAAATGAGAAGAGCTGTAGAATCTCTGTTGGTTTGCTTCTTGCTGTACAAAGCTCTATGTTGTACTGTATATGTTGCTAGTTACATGGTGGGGAGAAAATGCATCGCTGCGTGTGTACAGTGCAGCACAGCTGGGTCTGTTTTGCTCCTTGTTACTCTTACTGAATGCAGAAAACACCTAAATGGGGACATTTGTGCACAGCTGTCTAGAATACTGGAATATCTTCCCCCTTCCCTATAGGAAATATAAATGTATCAAAAGATACATTCTAAAACCATTTTAAAATCCAAAACTGGAAAAAACATAGTTTTTCTTTCTTTGAATGACAAAAACTTGCTTGAGCTTACCTTGTTTTTTTCCCCCACTCTGTTGTGAGCTATTAAAACTAGTTTTCAAAATCATTATAGAAAATACAGGAAAAAAGACCATGTTGGATGGGGTTTTGATCAACCTGGTCTAGTGGAAGGTGTCCCTGCCCATGGCAAGGGGATTGGAACTAGATGATCTTTAAGGGTCCCTTCTAATCCAAAGCATTTTATGTTTCTATGATATGCCACAAAATAAGATTTATTTACTCTGAATACATGCACAAGGTCACCTACGATCTTCTTGTTCATTTTATGGAACCTGTTCCTCAGAAAAATCTTTGGGACAAATGATTATTTTTTGAAAAAAAAAAAAAAGTTGGCATAAATGGTTTCTTTTAAGTACCAGAACCTGCATATTCAGTAAATCACTATCCCCAATTTTAACTGGATTTTGAAAGAAAGAGCAAGGCTTTGCAAGTTATCTTTTCAGAGCCCAAGGGGAAAGCTCCCTCCCTTCCTTTCACACTAGCTATTCTTGACTGCTAAATTGTCTTCCTGCTTCCTCCCTCTTAGATTTCGTGTGTAAAGCTGCAAAAAGTTAAGATAAACAGGAGTTGTCACACTAACATATGACTCAGTAATATTGCAAAGCTTTGTTATTTTTATTTTTTTTTTCACTAGAACTAGGACTACTAGTGCTGCACAGGATAATTGTGTATTTTAAAAAAATATAAGCAGCCGTCTGTGGATGCTTTAATTAGAACTGATTTCCTCATATGAGATCTTTACAGTCTTACTCTTTAAGTAGATGGCTGTCATAATTTACAGTCTGACAAGCTACACATGATTCTCAAGTTTTACTGCCTTCCTTATAGCTTACATTTATGTGGTCTTTCAAATGATCCAAAAGCTGATATATGTATGTATGTATGCTACCACAGAAGAGTGAGCAGCCTGTTGTTGGCAAAGTATAAAAGAAAAAAGGCCTAGTTTTATGATCTGTGTCCCAGGATGAAAAATGTCCACTCAGAATAAACAGGAACTTTTAATGCTTTGTGCATGACACACATCCCCCAGAGCACTGGTAAAGTGCACTGCATCTGGTTTGCCCAGAGGATAGGAGGGAGAATAAACATTCACAAGTTTGAAAGTTTTGATTCTGATATAATAGGATACTTTACCACCTAACGCTTAAACTACGTATCTCGTTCCCTTTTGAATATGTAATTTCCTAATGCAGGAGAAAATGAAAGCTATACGGTTTGTAGGATTGTAGTATTCCCCCTACCTTGATGGCTCTGCAGATGGTGAACTTTGCCTCAGTGTATGTCTGCAGACCTTTTCATGCTTGGGGGAGTAAATCACATTCCCCTTAGAACAGGGAGTATCTTGTCAGACATCTGAGCAGAATGAACTGTATTGACCCAAAATTATATGTACCCAAATGGTACCCAAGTGGCTCTAATGAAACACATTACTGAGCAGTAACAGCCAAAGTATACATGTATTTTAAGGCACCTAACAAATGCTTCTCAATACTGAATGACACTAAGAGACACTCAAAAAACAAGAATCTGTGGCATGTGGTTCCTTAATTCCAGTTTAAGGAGTACTCTTATAAAAGACTATAGGAAAGAGGACTTGCTTTGTTTTTTTTATTTTTGGTACATCTTTAATAAAGCCTGTCTGCCCTCCTGTCAACTCATTGTTTTGAAGGGTTTTTCTTTACTGCGTTAAAGGGAACTAATTTTTTTAATTCCAATCTATCTTTCCTGTTTACTGGCTATCACAAATGATTTTTCAGTTACTCTAGGATTGTTTGGATACAAATTCTCTCACATCCTTACATTTTTGCTTTACTGCAAAACAGTACATTAGTGCATTCAGTGCACTCTTCCATTTCTTTGAGAAAGAGTTTTGCTTAGAAAATGTCTCATGCATTTCTCTTTTCTTCTTAATACCACATTTCTTTCCTCTTGTCTTGTGCTAGTGACTTACTTAGACTTGGAGCACCTGACCACTGCCACAGCTCTCTAGCTCTATCAAAGCTGGAGAGAAGTTGTAGCACAGTGCAGCAAGAAGGACTGCAAGTGCCTGTGTCAGGTCTGCGCTTCTCTTTCTGAAATTCTGTCTCCATTTCTATCCCATGCAGTGGGGTTTTCCCACTGTCTCCCTTTCCACAGCAGCCCTTCTGAACATTAAATAATTTTATGCTAAACCTGTTGCAGACAGTTGTAAAACTCATATAAAATTTCACATCCCTATGTTCATGCTGCTTCTTGCTACACCCCTTCCTTACAAGCCTTTCTCTGTACTGACTACTGAATTTCAGGTTGAGGAAATCTATATTCAGGTGCAAGCCTGAATTCAGGTATGAATGGGTGTGTTGCTTGCTGGTCAAGGAAGACAACCCATTCAGTTGGAAAAAGTTCGTTAAATTGAATGGTCATTATTTGCATTGGCTTACCAAGGGTTTTCTTGAGTCTTATTTGCCCTTGAAAGACTCTAAAACAATGGTAAATTGTTGTGGAAATGTTTCTGACTTTTGTGCCTCAGGTATAATCTGAAATCAGCTCACAAAATCAAAGGAGATGCTCTATTTTCAAGAGGATTGCCTGTGTGTTTAATTTTGGAGCATTGATCTAGCCACAGCGATGTCCTTTTTTGTTTTGTTGGGCTGTGGCATTGGAAAGCTCTCTCAGTGGGGATGCACTGAACTGGCCACCTGGGAAATCAGATAGAGCAAAGCACAGCTGCTTCATTTGCTGAACAGGGATACCATAACGGAGGACCTAACACTTGGCCAGAGCACAGTGCTCACGCATAACTCAGTTCTTTCAAGTTCAGTTGGAAATGAAGAAGAAAGTGGTTTACAAAAGTGCCCTTTGGTATCTGGGCAGTCCTGCTGCCTGCTCCAATGGGTACAGTTCAAAATACTTGAACTGCTGTACCTGTCTGGACACAGGGTTTGGACTAGGGGAACTCACTGATTTTTTTGGGTCCTGCGCTTGTAATAGAAATATGATTGAGTATGAGG
Organism: Cephalopterus ornatus; assembly: GCA_013396775.1. Lineage (NCBI taxonomy): Eukaryota > Metazoa > Chordata > Aves > Passeriformes > Cotingidae > Cephalopterus > Cephalopterus ornatus. The sequence continues at coordinate 100,319 of VZRE01016018.1, forward strand.
ACTTAGAGGTCTGCAATAACATAACAGACAATTTTTGGCTTAACACAAGTGATAAGTTCTGCATTTGCAATGCCTTCTATATAAGTGCTACTGGACGTGAGTAGCCTAGAGTTTACAAGTCACACAGGAAGATAGGAAATTCATTGGTGGAGATAACAGTCATTACTTCCATGTCTTCTAAGGTTTCTGGAGTACTATTTGTTTTTATTAGTTTTAAGTATTTTACATGAAACAGTAGCTAAATTATACAAAGCAAACTCAAAAGCCAACAAAGGCAGTTGGCCAATTTTGAAACATAAAGTGTGGAAAGGAAAATGCTTCCAGCTTTGAGAAGGTAGCTTGCCTGTACATGACTGCTAATACAGTGAGCAAACTGCAACAGCACTAAAAAAACTAGACCCTCAGTTTAAATACACTGCAGGTTTTTATCAGTATGTATTAGCCCATTCAGTTCTTCATACCAGGTGTGAATTGCTTCCTCAATGCTTTGACCTAAATCTGTCAGTATGATCAGCTTGCTGGTGAAAATGCAAACCATTTTAGCAGTTGCCAGCAGTAACATCTGACCGGTACTATGGCATAATCTGTCTAGTCAATATTAGATAGAGTTTCCAGCAGCAAATCTGGTTGTATTAAAATGAAATTTACTTATGGAATATAGTTGGAATACAAAGGGGGTCTTTCTCTTTTGTTTGATTTGTAATGTTTGCCCAGTGTATATGTCTGCTCTTTCATTGCTTTCATGTACTCACAGTTCAGCACCAGTAAAAGCATAAAACAGTACAAACAAGTAATAAAACAAGAAAGGCGGTTTGGGTGTTTTATTTATTAATCTAAGTGGAGATAAAAACTGTCAAGTGGAGCAACAGATAGAGAAGAACTATGTCATTCGCACCACTTGTTCCGGCTGGGCCCACTGCCTTTCCCACTCCTTCAGTGCCATTACAGGTGCATCGATGTTGCTCTGTCATCTGTTCTTCAATGCTTCTTAAATAATCAAAATATTTCTTCCCAAAGTATAATTTCTAAAGGTATGATTTATTTAAACTAACTTTAACCATCCAAAAGTTAGATATCTCCTCCAAGCTAGCCATATGGGATTTCACTATATTCAGTGAAGAAAGATAAGATTCTCTTTGGAGCAATTTTTCTTTTACCAAGATCTTTATTCAGATCAGCTTCCCTGTGGAAGTGTCAGTATCTCTCTCTCCATTAAAGCAGAGAAGACCTAGGCAACTAGATTGGACTTTGAGGGGAGAGGAATCCTATCCTCAATTTAACACCACATCTTTATCATTTCCTAGGGTCTCTGGGATGGTTGCAAAGAGTATTATCCATGCTTTCAAGATTCCTGCCAGTGGAACACTAGATTTTATATTAAATGAATTAAAATGTTGTCAAAATTAAAGTGCATTTTATCCAAGCGCTGCTTCTGTTCTCAGTGGATTTATTGGAAGGTGGATTTATACATTTAAAATAAGTGATTCAGTGTCATTTGATATGTGCCAATGGGCAACTTTGGAAAGACTTAAATGGCACTGGATGATAAACTTTCTCTGTCTTCTTTGTACATGTACTCACATATAATGTTTATACTGCTTGTATAGTAAACATTTTATGTCTGAAACACCCCAGTTGCTAAGTTACTCTAGACATTAAAGCAAATATGATGAACAGTAACTGGTCAAGTAACCACTGGAATTTGTGCAGAAATAAGGTGCTGATAGGCAACAGGGGAGGCACCCATCACACTAATTATGTAGCAGTAAGACATTTGTCCTCAGATTTTTTATTTCACCACGTTCTTGCTTTCAGTGCTCTGCAAATTATGTTTCTTATCCTTAAATGTCAATTTGTCATCACTTAACTGCTGTTCTTATCTACTACACTAGTATGCTTCTCCATGGTTTCTGCTCACAAATTGTTTGCTTCTGACTCCTGGAGTTTATGAACTGCTTGTTTCCCTGGTAGTTAAAGTCGTTCACAGTTAGTGCATTCCTAAACAGACATAAATGTTAAATAAATCATCTCATGTTGATGTCTAGTGGCTTTGCAAGGTAACAGCTATGTACCAGAAGCAGTACTCTCTTAACAGATAACAGAGAAGAAAATCAGGTTGTCTGTCTTTTGTCCTTATTACAAAAAAACATTTTCCTGGAAATTGAGTTTTCATTTTTACTAGAATTCAGTACACAAAAGCTGTTGTCTATTTCAGAATTTCATTAGAGGGAGAGCCAGAACAATAAAGAGGTTATTGATGTTAGTAATACTCCTAGGAAATTATGCAAGATTTAATTTTCTGGTTTTTACTAAAGAGAATTTTTGCAGATATTTTCAAATTTTACCTTGAAATTCAAGTCTTGACTCTAATCACAATAGGTACCTCATTCTAACAGCAGTACATTCTCTTTGTTTTTACTATAATATATGCAAAATAAATAGAATTACATCCACAAGAGTTTCCTGGCTTTAACTTGACCATTTTGCTTTATGTTAAAAGTATGAATTTTTTTTTCTCTAATGTGTTCTCATGAAAGTCAGGGATCTAACTACAGTATCTAAAATATGAATGCCCTCTTATTTAGTCAACAGAAGGAAGTACTTGGCAGGATGATAAGCTTTATGAAATGCTTACTTCTCTCCACTGACTGCAGCATCAGATATTTACACTTCTGCCTCAGTTCCTCACCAAGATATTAATAGGTATGAAGGATGAATCTCAGCTCTACTATTGTACCTTCAGATTTTATGTTAAATGACACCTTCTGACAAAGTGCTGGATCTAATGCAGACAAAGCATGACCAGATGAGGAAATGAAAAGTGTAGCAGTTACCACATGCTTTGAAAACTCAGAGCATTCAAAGCAACCAACAGCAGATAGGATTTGAGAAAGAGAAAGCTTGCAGAAATGCTCTTCATTATACATAATGTTACATTGATTAAGAGACTCTGAGAATCAAATGGAATCACTTTTAGGAAGCAGAGAAACAAAACGAAAACAAATTCTTCATCACAAAATAGTTCCAAGGTGGGAGGGTGGCCCTTGAGATTTGACTTGGAGTCATGAAAAACAATAGATTTTTCATCATGGGAGGAAAGAATGAGAATTCTGATTTTTAAGAGAAGAGAGAGTGCTAGAATTTTAACTCTTCTTCAGAAGACTGACTATAAAAAATGGAACTTCTTGGCACTGAAGTTGAAGCAAATTTTAAAAAGCTCAATCTCGAAAAGGTGTCAGGATGCAAAAGATAGGTCCAACACCAGCTTTCCTGGAGATTATCTCAAGATGTTAATTATTGGATGAAAGAGTGATTTTTGCTATGATTTTTTTTTTAAACTTTGATTTTTACTGTGAAAACCACAATTTTCCAGCCCACTTACCTTGGTTTTCATGGTGGTTTTCCATGAAAGTGAGGAAACTTGGAGCTACTTTCACTGTATACAAACATACATGATTTCCCCATCCTTGTTAACCTCTCCTTTCTGATATAACACAGCACAAACCCCATCTTAATAAGGAGTTTCTTACATGAAATTCCCTATGTAACGTCTTGCTGTTTGGTGTTGTAGAGTTTTTGTTTTGGGTGTATTTTAACATTCATTCCCCAGAGAATTCATTTCTTTCTGAAATACATACGCTTTATTGTTAGACTTGAGATTTGGAAACTGCAGTCTGCCCTGACCGAAGACCAGGTTCTTTGAGGTGAGATTATACCTGGAGAGTACCTGCACCAGTCATGCTGTAAGGCCGAGGAAAACACAAGGGCAAGCAGTAGTACAGGAGCTTTTGTATGAGTTGGTAGTCCATGATTATGGACATATGGAAACACTGAAATGCAGCTGGAAACCGTAAGCTTGGTATAAAGAGTTTTCTCTCTCCAAGATGAGCCACAGATAGGAAAGCATGTTGTTTCTTTCCTTGTTTTGTCTTCAAGGTGACAACACAGTTTCAAGACAGCACATCTGAAAGCCAATGTGGTTTTAGAGCCA
>VZRE01016020.1:0-17489 GCA_013396775.1 Cephalopterus ornatus
CTGGGATTGTGATATAAGATCCAGATCTGACATTTTGATACAGGATTGAGATTTTGATCCAGGGTTTGTGGTATGTGACTGTGATCCAGATTTCCCTGGGCACACGTGACCCAGGCTGGTGGGATGGAGGAGATCACTGCTGGCTGGAGAGCAGGGTGGGGACCAGCAGCAGGACACTGTGTCCCAGCCAGGAGCAGTGGGACAGCCCTGCTCACCCCAGAGAGCCGCTCTCACCCCCAGGGCCACCCCTCACCCTCCCTGGGACCGAGCTGCAAACAAGAAAACAACTCTCATTTATCTCCTGGTTTTTTTTAAAGACCTGTGTGTGTGTGTGTGGGGGGGGGGTGTTTATCCCCAAAAATCTCCTGCAAAGCTGCAGGGAATGGTGTGTGTTCCAGGAGCATGTGCTGGAAAGGGCTTAACCGGGGCGAGGCTGCTCTGCTGCCTCAGGGAGCTGCTGGAGATACAGCCTGTTCCCACTCACATCGGGGGTATTTATAGATACAGATGTTTCTCGAGCAGCAGGGTTCAAGCTGGAGTTTTTTATTTTTTTTTTTTAAGTTGTTTTTTTTTCACTCCCCGTCTCCCTTCCCATCCCTCCTTCGCTCTTCAAAACAACACGGAGACAGCAGTGGGCAGGCAGAGCAGTCAATCCCCGCTCCAGGCTTTCAGAAATAAAGGGTTTAAATGGTTCGAGCTGCCCTCCACATCCCTGTGAAGGGCCAGGGGAACATCCTTGGAAGGCTAAACCCACCTCCCTGGAGGAGGGCTGGCTCCCAGCCAGGTGGGAGCCGCTGCTGCCTCGGGGCGCTGCAGCTGGACAACCCAAGGGAGTGAGATCAGCGCTGGTTCACCCACGGAGAGACTCTCCGAGGGTAGGGAAGGGGCTCAGCGTGCCCCCGAAGCACCCCGGCTGTCTCAGCCGGCAGCAAACCCCCCCATGCTTGGAGCAGGGGATGCCTGATCCGTCCCTGTGCCAAAAAAACACCAGGGGCTGGCTGGTGCAGCGCTCTTTGCTCCCCACTGCAGCACGGGTTGCTCCCCTCTGAGGGGTCCCTGTGCACCTTTTCCAGGGCAGGGCTCAGCCCTGGCAGTGCCCATCACCACAGGGGCTCACACACCACCCGAGGATACCTCGCAGGTGATGCTTCCCCCCCAAACCCAGAGAGGATTTCACAGCCCAGCTCGGCTTATTCCTCCTGCAGCTTCAACCCCTCCAGCTGCCCAGCATTTCCCACCCCAAGGAAGGCTGGCTGAACATTTTAAGGAGAAAAGCCCCGCTGAAATAAATCCACGCCCCAGGGGAAGCAGCGCTGCCTCTGCCCCCGAGCGATATCTTTGGAGGCTGGGCAAGGGCTTTGCTCCACAATTAATTATCCATGCTCTGTGGGCCGGCTGGGAGGCATTAATGGCTCCAGATGCGGATCATGGAGCTCTGCGTGGCACTGTAAACATGCTGGAAGTCCAATTTGGATTTCCCCCGGTGCCTCATTTAAATGAATTATGTAAACGCTTTCCCCTCCTCCTTTGAGCAGAAGCCAGTCTGGCTGCTGCCCGATGTGTTAATCCAGGAATAAAATAAAAAACAAGGGAGGCCAGGCATTAAAGAGAATAAAATGGTGCTGTGGAGCCCATGGCAGGGCTGGGCAGGGGATGTTTTGAGGCTGCAGCTGCTCCCACCACCCAGACTTCAGTATCTCCCTTCACAGGGTCCCAGCCCTCTTGGTGATCCCAGGAGAGTCCCATCCCCACCCCTGGGGGTTTGATTCAGTTTAATTTGGCCACACAGTGATCACAGTTGTTTATGGTGAAGAACTGCTGCGTGACTTTGCCTGGAGTCCCTCATTTCCCCTGTATCCACCCCTTTGGGATGGCCCCCAGGGAGAGAAATTAAAGCAATTAAAGCTACCTGGGTAGATAATGACAGTGCCGGTGTGTGTGGTGTCCCAGCATGGTCTGATCCTGCTCTCCAGGCTGGAGCTGGACTCAGCTGTGGGATGGGAAGGGACAGACAGGAAGGGGACCAGCCCAGGGCTGTGTTTTCTGCTGAGCAAGAGGTGGCAGATGTTTGCTGATGAATTATTCACCCAGAAAATTGTCATAGAAACACAGAATGGTTTGGGTTGGAAGCGACCTCAAAGCTCATTCAGTCCCATCCCCTGTCATGGGCGGGGACACCTTCCACTGTCCCAGGTTGCTCCAGCCTGGCCTTGGACACTTCCAGGGATCCAGGGGCAGCCACAGCTTCTCTGGGCAACCTGTGCCAGGGCTTCCCCACCCTCACAGCCAACAATTCCTTCCCAATATCCCATCTATCCCTGCCCTCTGGCAGTAGGAAGCCATTCCCTGTGTGCTGTCCCTCCATCCCTTGTCCCCAGTCCCTCTCCAGCTCTCCTGGAGCCCCTTTAGGCCCTGCAAGGGGCTCTCAGCTCTCCCTGGAGCCTTCTCTTCTCCAGGTGAACCCCCCCCAGCTCTCCCAGCCTGGCTCCAGAGCAGAGGGGCTCCAGCCCTGGAGCATCTCCGGGGCCTCCTCTGGACTCTCTCCAGCAGCTCCGCATCCTTGTGCTGTTGTTCCCCAGGGCTGGAGGCAGCTCTGAGATGAGCAGAGGGGTGGAATCCCCTCCCTCAGGCCACTCCAATTCCAAAACAAGGTGGCTGTAATGTCACAGGCTGGCCTGTGCCCAGCGATTGACCATGAGTTAAAGCCACAAGAGTGTGGAGGCTGAAGGTGCTGCCTAAGCCAGGACACTTCAGAGACAGCCTGTACCTCTCCCCCAGCAGAGCTGGGAGCAACCAGACCCTGCTGGATATTTAAATCCCTGCCCAGCCTCCCAAAAATGCAGCTGCTGCTGCAGGGCACAGGCACAGCACTGGACATTCCTGTTTGGACGTGACGGTCACCAAAAAAAGGGAAGACTTGTGTTCCTCCCTGTCTCTGGGCCAGTCGTTCACTCCCCAGGCTCTGTGTGGCACAGCCTTTTCCATCAGACCCGTGAAGCCAAGCTCTGGCTGGGGAATCCCAGGGGCAATTCAGGGCAGCTGGAACATGACACCTCCATGGGACACTCCCTGCAGCCTCTCCCACGGATGGGCTGAGCTCAGTGGGGATGCCCAGCTGGCAGGGAGCTGCTTCCCTCCTCCCTGCCTGCATCCAAGAGGGTATTCGAACTCAGACATGGATTGTACTTGCTAACAAGCACATGCAGAACAGCCACAACTCTCCATTCCCATGACAAGCATTGTGAGGGAACTGGGGGGCTCAGACTGAACTGAGTTCCTCTCATGCCATGCTCAGGCTTTTGGGGAGTTTTTGCCATCAATCCATCCAGGGCTTTTTAAATTTATTCTCATTAAATTACACAGCCAAGGTTGCCTGTGGTTTGAGCTCCTCAGGGTGCCTTGTACAGCTCAGGGTGACCATGGGTGGGTAAATACAGCAGGATGGGACAATCACATTAAACTGTTAAATCCCAAAACCCAGGGATGTCAGAGATAGCCATAGCAGCACAGCCTGAGTCACCCTGATTGCCCTACCTCAGTTTCCTTAATAATTTTGGGGTGTATCTGCCAGGGGTTTGAAATGTCTCCTAATGAAAACAGGGAGCAAAGATCATTGTCATTTAAATAAATGATGAATAAGAGGCATGAGGGGAAAACAAGTCTTGCAGTGGAGCTTGGTGTGATCCAGCCCTTCCAGAACCTCCTCAGCAGGGTGCAGAGCACAGGGTGCAGGGTGAAGTGTGAAAGGTGCAAGGTGAGGGGTCCAAGGTGATCGTGTAGGGTGCTGGGGTGCAGGGTGATGGGTACAGGATAAAGGATCAAGGGTGCAGGGTAAGGAAAGGATGCAAGGTGAAAAGTGCAGGGACCAGGATGCAAGTTACAGGGTGCAAAGTGCAGGCTGAGAGGTGCAGGATGCAGGGGTCAGGATGAAGGGTTACAGGGTGTGTAAGGGTGTGGGATATGGCGTGCAGGCTCAGGAGTGCAGGGACAAGGGTGCAGGGTGTGGGATGTAGGGTTCAGGGCGTGCGATGAGGAGTTACAGGATTCAGGATGAAGGATTGCTGGGTGCCGATGCTGGGTGGAGGATGAGGGTTCAGGGCGTAAGATGAGGTCAGAGGGTGCAGGATGAGGTAACGTTCACTGGATGAGGTCACAGGGTGCGGGATGAGGGTTCGGGGCGCAGGATGAGGTCACTGGGTGCAGGATGAGGTCACACGGTGCTGGATGCCGGGTTCTGGGCTCCTCGTGTCGCAGCGCGGGCTCGCAGCGCCACCTCGTGACCGGAGCCACCGGGGATGGGCACGGGCTGCAGGGCACGGGAATGGGCTGCAGGGCACGGGGATGGGCTGCAGGACACCAGTACGGCATCCCAGTGCAGGGAACCCCTGCTAGAGTAAGAACCAAGGTGCCCCTGGTCTGCACCCCGTGCTGTGTGCAACTCACCTTGTGCACCACACCCTGCAGCCCCCCGCTTTGCCTTGCCAGCCACGTGCCCACCTCCAGCAGCAGCTCTTGAGGTGCCACAGGCTGACAACGGGGTCCAGGGCTCCCAAGTTTTCATGCCCCAAAGTGATGCCATCCCCACCTGCACTTCCTGGCAGCCAGTCGTGCCCCCAGCTGTGCCCCCGCCCCAGCATTAGGTCTGTTTAATACATCTCCTCTTCCTCTACCTCAGCACACACTCCAAGAAAGATCCAAGGACAAATCCACCAGGTTTATTCCAAACAAGACTTTATTGACAAGGTGAGGTGCTGGGGCCAGGCCAGCACGGCCTGCAGGAAACCCAGCCTGTCCTCCAGCAAGGACCAGAGGGGGTTGTTCTCCCATGGGGACAACCAGGCAGGAGATCCCCAGAGGAGCTGGGGCCACCCCCGAGGCTGGGGGATGCAGAGGGACATCTGCCTCCAGCCACACATCTCAGCAATTTGTTTTCCTCCAGGCAGTCTGGGGACACAACACTGGCCACGTCCTGGGTCCTGGGCCCCAGAGCCCCCCAAAAGGCACCACGGTCCCAGGACACCAAGTGAGACAACGGCAGCTGGTGAGAACCAAACCCTCCAGAGGCAAGGCACAGGTCTCTGCTGGGAGAAGAGGGTTTGGAGGCATCGCCAAAGGCACTAGACAAACATGGACATGAAGAGAACTTCAAAAACACCCTCGGGTCTCTCTCAGCCCTCAGTTTCTCTGCTTGGCACTTCATGTCTTTCAAATTAAAACAAAAGACCTGCAAGAAGGCACAAACCAGCACAGCAGCTCCCACATGCAGAACGGGGGCTAAGGCAGAGCTGGGGCTGTCCCTGGCCCTGAGGGACAAGGCCACCACGGCTCTGACCTGGCAACAGGATGCCCGGGGCCACCTCAGCTGAAGTCCCTGTCCGGCAGCACCAGTGGAGCCACCAATGTCCAGAGGTAGAGCAGGAGCCCGGCCCAGCTGGAGCAGATCTTCACCCACACGGCAGTCCAGGGGCTCCTCAGCACCTGCAAGCTCTCATCCGGCCTGGAACAGCAAACAGGGGGTGGCACTGTGGTATCCACGGAGAGGGGCAGGAACTGTGAGCACTCATGGGTGCCATGCACGGAACACAACCACGGGGAGCCCCGTGGCTGCAGCTCCCCCGGGGATGTGACCCCACTGCTGCAGCTCACAGCACCCAGGGGCTGGGTCCCTGCTCCCAAGAGATCCCAGGCTGCAGGAGAGGGTGTTGGCACAACCCTATGCTACCCAAAAATGATTAGGGAGTACATTCAGTGGCCTCACATGCAGATGCACCTCAGCAAACAGTTCTGCCCAAGAGCAGGGAAGACCCCTGGAGGAAGGGATATAGAGGCAGGGGAACAGCGCTGGGGGCTCTGCCCACCTGTACCAGTTGGTGAGGGTCATCATGATGTAAAGGGAGGCGAGGAGGAGGCAGAGGTGGAAGAAGGTGTAATTGTAGGAGACGCCGTCCTGCTCGTTGTCGTAGGCGCGGTGCGGCCCCGGCTCTGCCACATCCCCCGGCACCGCCCGGGGCCCGCCCTCCTCCGTCAGCATCAGCTTATTCACCTGAGCGTGGTCCGAGGAGCGGATGCTGCGAGTAGAGGGGCGGGGGTTCAGCACCCCCTGCTCAGTGTCCCCACGGCTGGGGTGTCACAGGATCCCAGAATGTGCTGAGCTGGAAGGGACCCCCAAGGCCCATCCAGTCCAACCCTCAGCCCTGCACAGGCCCAGCCCCAAGAGTCACCCCATGTGCCCCAGAGGATCAGCCAAAGCCTCCTGGAGCTCTGGCAGCCTTGGGGCTGTGCCCACTGCCCTGGGGAGCCTGGGCAGTGCCCAACCACCCTCTGGGGGAAGAACCTTGTCCTGAGATCCAACCTGAGCCTGCCCTGACACAGCTCCAGGCCATTCCCTGGGTGCTGTCCCTGGTCCCCCCAGAGCAGAGCTCAGTCCTGCCCCTCCTCTGCCCCTGCCCAGGCAGTTGGAACTGCAGTGAGCTCTCCCCTCAGTCTCCTCTGCTCCAGCTGAACACACCAAGTGCCCTCAGTGTCCTCACACGGCTTCAAATCCAGGCCCTTCCCCATCCTTGTTCCCTCCTTTGGATGCTCTCTAATGGCTCAATACCTTCCTTACATTGTGGTGCCCAAACTGCCCCAATATTGCAGGTGAGGCTGCAGCAGTGCAGACTAGAACTGGGATGTTCTGTCCTTGGGGCCATCCCCAGAACAGTTTGGGGGATGCAGTGTGGGGAAACCCTAAAAACTCTGATCACAGCCACGCAGGGCAGCTGCCTGTGGGTCCCCCTGGGGACTGGGATGACTTTGCAAGAGGCCCTTAGTGACAAAAACCCTGGACCAAGGTGTGACTTCCCTTTCCCTAAGAGCCTCCTGATGTCTCTCTGCTCCAGGTAGAGGGACAGTGCCATCCCCAGGGCCACAAGCCAAGCCCTCACCTGATGAAGAGGGTGCAGAGGACGAAGATGATCAGCCCCACAATGCTCGGAGCGTCCCACCAGGTGGTCAGTGGTTCTGCGGCCGTCGTTGTGCTGGTGCTGTTCCTCACCAGCAGAGTGGGGTTACAACTCTGGGCTGGGGGGGACACGCAGGGGGGTCAGCACCAAGGATGGGACAAACAGCCACCCCAGTGTGTGGTCCTGCCCCCTCGTAGAATCAGCCGGGTTGGAAAAGCCCTCCGAGATCATCAAGTCCAACCCTTGATCCAGCCCCGCTGTGGTTCCCAGCCCATGGCACTGATGCCACATCCAGTGTCACCTCAAACACCTCCAGGGACGGGGACTCCACCCCCTCCCTGGGCAGCCCATTCCAATGGCTGAGCACTCTCTCTGGAAAGAATTTCTTCCTAATATCCAACCCAAACTTCCCCTGGCACAGCTCAAGACCGAGCCCTCTCGTCCTACTGCTGGGTCCTGGGAGCAGAGACCAACCTCCACCTGGCTCCAACCTCCTGTCAGGGAGTTGGAGAGAGTGATGAGGTCTGACTCATCACTGGAGAGCCTCCTCCTCTCCAGGCTGAGCCCCCCCAGCTCCCTCAGCCTCTCCTCACAGCACTTGTGCTCCAGTCCCTTCCTCAGCCTCGTTGCTCTTCTCTGGCCCTGCTCCAGCCCCTCCATGTCCTTCCTGAGCTGAGGGCCCAGAGCTGGACACAGCACTCGAGGGGTGGCCTCACCAGCGCCGAGTCCAGGGCAAGGATCACTGCCCTGCTCCTGCTGCCACACTGTTCCTGAGCCAGGCCAGGATCCCTTGGCCCTCTTGGCCACCTGGGCACACTCTGGCTCATGTTCAGCTTCCTGTCACTCCAGACTCCCAGGTCCCTTTCGGCCTGGCCTGACCCAGGCCACATTGTGCTTACTTGGCACGTTGGCCAGGGCAGCCCAGGTGATGTAGATGGTGTAGAGGGTGATGAGGGACGCCTGCAGCAGTCCCGAGTGCGGCTGAGCCTCCTGCAAACACAACAGCAGGTGCTCAGGGTGGTCCTGGACCCTGCAGTGACACGGTCACCAGCCTCCTGGGAGCCGTCCTCACCTGGATCTTGGGCAGGATGGACACCACAGAGATGATGAGGCAGAGAAGGAGGTTGATGCTGATGAGGGCCTTGCCCTCGGTGCAGCCCTGGGGTTTGGTGTAGTAGACGTAGAGCAGCGCAACAGCAGTGATGGAGGCGGCGTAGAAGACAAAGGTGACAGTGCAGAGGGCTGAGGGACAGAAGAAACACAAACCTTACTCATAGCATCCCCCAAACCAGGAACTGTACAATCTTAGAGAAGCTCTCGAGAACTAGATGAGGGATGTAAGCAAACAGGATGTAAACTAAGCTCTGTGCACCCAAATAAAGAACACTACAGTTTGTGGTGCTGGAGCACAATGGCCCTGTGCCTGCTCAAGAACTGAGGTCAAGATGATGAAGAAAAGGACCAAAGAAGGACTTGCAGTAGGGGTGTGACCATGTAGAGCAAACGAATGAATATGTATTGAGATTCAATATCCAATGAATCTGCTGTAAACAGTGTGTGTAATAAAAAGCCCTGTCCATCAGCCATCGGCATGTTGGATTAGAGGAGCTCTCCTCCTGAATTAACATCTACAAATTGGTGATAGGCAGTCTGTTTCTGCTGCTTTTTGGTATCATTTTTGGCACCCCAGATAGAACTGGAACTCATAGTCCCCATAAAAATGGAAAAAACCTGTGCTGTGGGGTGTGCATTGTACCTTTGTGCACCTAAGGCTTTAATTAATTAAAGAACTGCTTTCTACCTTTCTAAACTCAAATTTTCCAGAGATTATTTCTCTGATTTCAGGTGGTACAGGACACTGACAGGAGAAATAGAAACCTTACTCAAAGCATCCCCCAAACAAGGAACTATACAATCTTAGAGAAGCTCTCGAGAATTGGATACGGGATGTAAGCAAACAGGATGTAAACTAAGCTCTGTGCACCCAAATAAACAACAAACACTATAGTTTGTGGTGGTGGAGCACAATGGCCCTGTGCCTGCTCAAGAACTGAGGTCAAGGTGATGAAGAAAAGGACCAAAGGAGGACTTGCAGTAGGGATGTGGCTATGTAGAGCAAACTAATGAATATGTATTAAGTAAGACAGAATATCTCATGAATATATAAGCTGTGTGTGTAACAAAAAGCCCTGCCCACCTGTCATTGGCACGCTGGTTTAGAGGAGCTCTCCTCCCAAATAAAAAATGCCCTTTTTAGCTCCTACAAATTGGTGATAAGAAGTTTGTTTGTGCCGCTTTTTGGTATCATGGCAGGGGAAACAAAAAGGAAAGGGGCTGGAGCAGAACCCCCCCCAGGCCTGGCCAGCCCTGGGATGAGCCAAACCCTCCGTGGTGCTGCTGCACCCACCTGCATACCAGCCCTTGGCGTTGCTCTCGCTCGCCTTGCGCAGCCACACTTGGCTCCAGGAGTGGGCGAAGTCGATGAGGAGCACGAGCTGGATGAGGATGAAGAGGAAGGAGCCGACCACACCGAAGTAAAACCAGACTTGAGAGAAGGGGAAACACCAGTTAGGACTAGGGAAAGCGAGACCTGGGGATGCAGGGGTTTAACCCTGTGCAGGGGTGCATCGGAGGGCACAGCTCCTCACCCGAGGTGAAGGTCCCGTCGGGGATGTAGAAGGCGCCCACCGTGATCCCCACCAGCACCAGGAACTTGAAGAACCAGAAGCTGTGGGAGGAGAGAGTAGGCACAGTCTGCACCCCGTGGGGGTCCAATCCCTTCCCCCCACAAGCCCCCGGGGCCGGGTACCCACCCGTTCTGCACGGCGGCCCGCGGGTCCTTGCTGCTGCGCACACACACCATGAGCAGGGCGAAGAGGCAGAAGAAGGCGGCCATGGCGAAGCCCATCCGATACACGGCCTTGTGGCCCAGGAAGCTCCCGCAGCTGACGTGGGCCTGGACCCCCAGCACAGACCCACTGCCTTCACAGAAGCCCGGGAGCTGAAAGGGTGATGGGACGGTAAGCGTCACCCCAGCATGTCCTGACACATCTACTGGTGGTTGAAGACTGTGGGAAGGTCTTGAAGAGCTACTGATTGTATCGAAGATCAGCTCCTGGGTTGTGAAGCCCCCAGGCTGCCCAGAGAAACTGTGGCTGTCCCACCTCTGGAAGTGTCCAAGGCCAGGTTGGATGGTGCTTGGAGCAACCTGGGATGGTGGAAGGTGTCCCTGCCCATGGCAGGGGGCTGGGACCCCCTCTTTGAGATCCCTTCCAACCCAAACCATTCTGTGATTCCCCAGTTCTGTGATTCTAGGATTCCACACCCACTGCAAGCCCTAGTGCCACCAAAGGTGAGCCAGACCATGACTGCTCCAATGCCACTTGCTTGGAGACAGTGGTGGGATGACACAGCTAAAGCCATCCTACAGGTCAGTGAAAAGCTGGGATGAAACCAGCCTTTCCCAAAAGCCCAGCCCAGCAGCAGCTGCTCAGCACTCAGATCTCCATTCCCTCCACCTGAAGTCACAGAATCACACAATCACACAATCACACAATCACACAATCACACAATCAGCCAGATTGGAAAAGACCTCTGAGATCATCGAGTCTAACCTGTGACCCAACCCCAACTTGTCACCCAGACACTGAGTGACACGTCCAGTCTGTCCTTACACACTCCCAGGGACGGTGACTCCACCCCCTCCCTGGGCAGCCCTTCCAATGTCTGACCACTCTCTTTGTAAATATTTCTTCCCAATGTCCCACCTCCACGACTTGCAAATCATCAGTTGAACCCCAAAAACGGGATGTAGGAAACTTTCCCAGGAGACATCCAGGAAAACTGGATAGTGCATGAGATTATATCCTGCTGCATTTTCACTGCTGTGGAAAACCAGGGTTAACAACACCTCCTCCCAGAGAGATGCTCAGACAAAAAGGAACAGAAGCACATTGTGCCCCAAAAATTCCCTTTCTGATTCAGCCTCTCCGGGAGCTGAACTTCTTCCCAATGAGCCCCAGGAGTAATTTACCTTGTGCAGCTCCTTCTCCACGCCGGGGATTATCATAATGACGGATACCAGAGTGCCAAGGAAGAGGAAGAAGGTGAAGAGGAGGCGGGAGATGGTGGAGTTCTTGGCTGAGGGGCAGCAGCCGCAGAGCAGACACGGAGCAGAGCCACAGAGACAGGACACCTGCAACGAGAGCAGCCCCGGGTCAGAGGGGCAGAAACTGGCCCCAAAACATGCACCCAGGCCAATCCGTAGGAAAATCTCCCAGGAATCCACATTGCTGCTCTAGGGGTTTTGCTTAGAGCTTCTCACCAGCTCAGGAGATGTCACAGGAATGGTGCCAAACTACCCCCAAAAGTTGCTCAAAAATAAAAAGAGCTGCAGGAACTGCAACAACCAGCCAAGATGGGAAATGACACCACGAGTCCTGGAGACACTCACATGTTTTTTGCTCCATGCAAGGCTCCAGTCCAAACCAGTGCTGCCCTGCAGGAGCCTCCTTTCTGTGCAAAAACATGCTGGCAAAATAATTTCAGTCTAATGCAGGACGGGGGAAACAGGGATTTCAGCATCACGGGGAAAGCAGCTCATTCTGCCATCCTTCCCCTCCCCAAAGGCCACTTTGTAGCAGGAAAACTGAGGAACAGCATCCCCAGGAAGCCATGGTGTGTCCTGAATTCCCAAATCCAGCACGGGCAGCGCTGCCAAGTGTACCCTGCTCCGGGAGGTTCCATTGCCTGGGAACCAAGGAAACCCTTGGCTTAACAAAACCTGCCCTTACTGCCTTGCAAAACATCTGCAGGGGTTTTCTGCACAGGGATGGTGCAGAACAAGGCTTGGAGGGGAAAACAAAGAATGTTTTATTAAACTGTATTCTTAGATTTCCCTGGGTCCTGCAATCCATCATGAGGGGAGGAGTAGGGAGATGTTGTTTGGAACCCAGAAGTTGGGCTGGGCTGGGCTGGGCTGGGCTCAGTTGGGATGAGTTCAGTTGGGTCGAGTTGAGTTGTGTTGGGTGAGTTGGGTTGAGTTGGGTTGGGTTGGGTTGATTTAGGCTAAGCTGGGTTGAGTTAGGCTGAGTTAGGTTGAGTTGGGTTGATTTAGGCTCAGTTGGGTTGAGCGGCGTTGGGTTGAGTTGATTTAGGCTGGGTTGAGTTGAATTGGGTCGGATTGGGTTGATTTGAGTTAAGTTGGGTTGGGTTGCGTTGCGTTGAATTAAGTTCATTTGCAGGCGCTGGGTTGGGTTGAGTTTTGCTGCTCCGGTAAACACCATTCTCACCAATTTTTCCTCTCATTTGGATATTCCCAGGGTGTGGGAGAGCCCCAGTCATCTGCCTTAGAGGAAGAAAAGCTGCAGGGGTTTTGCATAACAGGTTTTAAAGCCTGTCATGGGTCAGGAATGCTGGATACCATCTCATCTGGGTGGGGAGGATTTTCAGCCTCTTAATCCCCCACACCAGCACTGGGGTCTCCTGGCTCGCTGCCAAGTCCTAAAACCCCTACCTTCCCAAAAGCTGGACAATAAATGGGGCATTTTCCAGCAAGAGAACGGAAGAAACATTTTGGGGTGGGCCTGTCACTGCTGGGTCACTAATCCTCTATGTCACATGACCAGAAGGTTCCATGTCAAATATTTGGTGGGAAATAGGAGAATAAGGTGCCTCTCAGGTTTGGATTGAAGAGGTTTGGTTGGGGAAGTAAAACCAACTTCCCACATCAAGGCAAAGCAGGTGGTGATGCCCCCACTGCTGCTGAACCAGAGCCACCATGTGAATTAGCAGATTAAAATGCTAAATAAAACCTTAAAGGACCCAAAAACTAAGCTAAAACTGAATTCCCAACTTTACTCCACTCCCCATGGTGGGAGAGGGAACAGCAAAATACAACCCAAGGGTGAAATATTCCCTAAAGCAGGGAAATTTCAGGCTGTTTCCTTCTTTTTCTAACCCTCACTGAAGCCACCACAAACCCACAGCTTCCTTTTCCCACCCAGTGGTCCAGGCAGCAACAAGAAATCCCCCTGCAGGTGCTGGAAGGAGTTTATTTCAAATACTACCTCCCAAATATTTATCTCTGCATTCCCAAATATTTCAAAATTTACAGCACTGGGGTGTTTTTAACTCCTGTATCACAGCCAGCTTCTTCCTAGGAAATCCTGCGACCATCTCAGCTCCTCAGTAAGCAACTTTCCCTCTATCCACAAGATAATTTCATTGATTTATTTTGCTTTGGAATTTCATTTCTTCCCTTGGAACAGCCCTTCCCCTCCTGCACCGGAGCAGGAGTCAGAGGCAGGAGGAGGGTCCAGTTCTGTCCCACTGTCAAGGGATGTGCCCTGTTGTGTGTTTATTATGAGTATGCACCTCCTAATTACGCCCTGCAATCGATACTAATTAAAGATGGCTCGGTATCAACTCAAAACACACATTTCTCAGGGTTAAAATCAGTGTAGAAAAAGAACATGGCAGAAAACAAAAGCAGATGTGGAGCTGCTGTGTGAGCAGCTCACCTCCCTCAGCAGGGATGCTCAGGGAGGTCCACAAAGGATCACTTTGATGCCTCCAATTCACTTTGATTTACTTTATTTTATTTGATTTTGATTTTATCGTATCATCACTTGAGAAAAATCCCCTCCTTCCTGATTTATTCCTCTTTACTCCTATGTCCCATGGAGACCCTCATTCCAGCTCTCCAGGAGCTGCTCGAGAGGCAGAACTTCATGTTTTCAATTTGGAAGCCCATGAAAATGGCCTTCAATTAGAGATGGCTTCCTTTCAGACTTGTTAAATGCACCACTAGCACCAGAGTGCACTTAAAAGGCACCAGCCTTACTGCGTTTTCCCTTTCAAATTAAAAAACAAATAGAGAACAGCACCAAAAATCCCTTTCAATGCAGAACTCCCGCATCGTTTCACTTGATGTAGCACAGCCCCTCAGTGCACCATCCACCCCTCCAGCTCCTCTCCCTTCAGTGCCAACCAAAACAAAAAGTACCAATCCCATGAATCACTGAATCTGGCCAGGAAAAATTGTGAGGTTTGGTGCTGTTGGGGAGGTTGTGGATTTGGGGGTTCAGCCCCATGTCCAAGCACCACTGAAGACCTGCACGAGGCAGAGCCTCAGGTGCCAAGAGTTCCTCAGGGTTGTTGCAGGTGGAGGGAGGGCACAGGAGTGTCCCCAGGGCCTCGATGGAACTGAAGGGAAACCTCTGCTCCATGTGCAGCCTCCAACCCTCTGGGTGACCCCTGGGACAGCTGCAAGGGGATGAGTTGGTTTGGTTTGGAAGGGACCTCAAAGCTCATTCAGTTCCTCCCCTTTCCATGGGCAGAGACACCTTCCACTGCCCCAGGTTGCTCCAAGCCCCATCCAACCTGGCCTTGGACACTTCCAAGGATTCCAGGGGCAGCCACAGCTTCTCTGGGCAACCTGTGCCAGGGCCTCCCCACCCTCACATAGAACAATTCCTTCCCAATATCCCATCTATCCCTGCCCTCTGGCAGTGGGAAGCCATTCCCTGTGTCCTGTCCCTCCATCCCTTGTCCCCAGTCCCTCTCCAGCTCTCCTGGAGCCCCTTTAGGCCCTGCAAGGGGCTCTCAGGTCTCCCTGGAGCCTTCTCTTCTCCAGGTGAACCCCCCCAGCTCTCCCAGCCTGGCTCCAGAGCAGAGGTTCCAGCCCTGGAGCATCTCCGGGGCCTCCTCTGGACTCGCTCCAACAGGTTCTGGGAAGGTTTTTGGGAGCCTGCAGCATCCCTGGAACCTGCTGGGGGTTTATTTTCAAGGATGACTCTTACACAGCCAAACCCCACAGCTGTATTTCAGTTTTCACAGGCTTTTTCAGCCGCTGAGGTAACAGAGTACAACATCCCCATCCCACTGACCTGCTCCATGGAGCAGTAACACCAGAGTCCTGTGCCACCAGGAGCCATGAAAACAGCTCCTGGTGCCCCTTCTGGTCACCCCCCTCAAAACTCCTTTGCAAGGAAGCAAAGCAACCCTCTGTGCCACACACTGCCCCGATCTGCAGCCCAGGCACCTCGTGATTCCAGCCTTTTTCTTTAAAAAGCAAGTGGATTAAGCGCAAGAAATCCCTCCCAAGTTAAGCAATGCTGGACACACTCTGATTCTCCTTGCAAAGGCTTTCAGAGATGCCCATAAGTGTGAGCATGGCCCAGGGCCAAAGAGCAGGGTGGAAAAAGCCAAGGAGGGAAGTGGCCGCAGCAGTAAAGCGGTGGGTTAGTGAGGAAGGGTTGGCTTTCAGCCACTGCAGCTGAATGATTAATGTCTCCAGTTTCACTATCAACTTCCTCATGAGACCCAGCTCACCTCCAGTGTGACCCACGTGTAAAGGCTGCTCTGCTCCCTCCTCTCCCAGAGGATCTGAGAGCATGGCAAGGGCCAGGCAAGGCAGGGAAACACAACCTGAGCCCAACTCCACCGAATCAGCTCCACCAGCCCACCTGTAACAGTCCAACTACACCCACATCACCCCGACAACACCAACCCAAACCACCCACCCAGCTACACCAGCCCAATTACACCACCCCAACAACACCACCACACCGGCAACAACCTCCGCGAGCTTCTGCCACCCTGGCAGCCCCAGGAACACAGAGCCTGAGTCACCCAAAAGCAATGCCGAGCAGCCGGCGTTTATCTCTGGCCGAACCCATGACCAGGCAGGTTAATCAGTACCAAACCCACCGGGCTCGGGAAGCTGGTGGCTGTCCCGCCTGCCAGGTGGCTTTGGATTGGTGTCACAAGGTTGACTGTGCCCATGAGGCATGCCCTAAACCACGACCGAGCCCCCAGGGTTTGTGTTGGCTTGGGCAGCCTCTTGCTGGCAACCCCAACCTTGTCCCCACCCCAGAGAAGGCAGCTCAGAACAATGACAGTTGTGGGCAGGTGTCTGGAAAATCACTGGAGAAGGGCAAGTCACAGGAAAAGGGAAATTTTTGTTGTATGCTGCAAAGTTTTTCATTCAGGAACGACTTGTAGAGTTTTAATGGGAAAGAAGAAACGGCTTGGCAATCTGATGCTGCTGTGACTCAAATGCTGCAGGCAGAGCTGAAGGAGTTAGTTCAGATGTTCTTGTTAAAAATAAAATAAAAAAAAAAAATTACAACCATTTGTGGGGGGTTATTTGGTTTTGGTTTGTGTTTTTTCTGTCTCGTGGTTCTCCAATTCAGAGCTGAACAGCCCTGACTGAACCACCTCCACTGAAGGAACAGGAAAATTAGATTAAACTTATATAGTTACTCTACTCTATTACCACAGGCTGGGTAACAGAACAGTTTTTTGGGGGAAAAAATCCAGAATTAGGCCAGAAAACTCCACACCCCTGGACTGGAGTAACTCCCAGCTTTCCCAATGCTTGCCCATGAGGAAAAGTTTGGAGTGTGTTACGGGGGGAGGCCTTGCAGACCATCCTCCAATTGATCCCTCATTTCAAAACCTCCGGTTCATTAAACCTCCAACACTTTGAGGTCAAGTTGCACAACAGGTCCTGTTTCCAGGTTTCCAGGCCGGGCAGTTCCCAGGCTGGTTCCACAGCCCTGCCTTGGCCCCATGCCCGCAGGTGAGGCACCAACAGGGAAGGCAATGCCAGCCGTGGGCAGGAGCTGCATCACAGGGCACAGCACCCGGAACCACACTCCCTGAGCACGGCAGGGCACCCCAAATCACACCCCCTGAGCACAGCAGGGCACCCCAGATCCCACCCCCTGTGTCACCGGGCATGGCACCCCAAATCACACCCCCTGAGCACAGCAGGGCACCCCAGATCCCACCCCCTGTGTCACCGGGCATGGCACCCCAAATCACACCCCCTGAGCACAGCAGGGCACCCCAGATCCCACCCCCNTGTCACCGGGCATGGCACTCCAGATTATACCCTTTGAGCCTGCCCTGGCCCATGGCCCCCCACACAGAGCCTCCAGCCCCCACCACCCCAGCTCCTTCTCTCAGTCCATCCCCAGTCCCCCAGGCTCAGCAATGAGAACCAGGCAGAGCCCCCAGCCCCTCACTGCACCCCACAGTCTATCAGGGCAGGGGGGCCAGGACCCCCCACTCCTCCAGGTACAGCAGGGGCATCTCTGCTCTGGCTCCCCATATGCCCAAGTGCACAGGAGTGCACGACCCTTCCCGTTCCCCTCAATCACGACATTCCTAAGCCCCAGAGTTCTCTGGGGTGAACCCTCTGCATCCCCCGTGGACACCCCTGGGTGCTGCGGGACGCCCTGCCCTGGGCAAACCCCCACATCCCCCAGGGATGCACTTAGGGATGTGCCTCTGGGGGTCCCCTGCATCCACAGGGCATCCCGGGGCTCCCTTGCATCCCCTCCATATCCAGGGGTGCATCCCCCGAGGGTCCCCTGCACCCCCCAGCTACACAGGGCACATCCTCCCGGGGGTCCCCTGCCTCTCCCGGCTACAGCGCGGGTCACACTCCTGGTATCCCTCGGACCCCTCCGCCCCGGGATGTCCCTCTGTCCTCGCCGGGCCTCCCCCGGACCCTCCTCCGGACCCATGGCCTCC